>VXBX01001373.1:192931-301106 GCA_013400415.1 Scytalopus superciliaris
TTTTTTTTTCTTTTCCGAGGCAGTAGCTTAATATTCTCTTTGGACAGTAAGAAATATTATCCCTGCATAACGATGGTGATTTACTAACTTTGTCCCTTTATCCTTGACTCAATTATTATTCCTCCTGGATTTTACTCCTCTTACTTTCCCTGAATGCTCGTGTGGTTTGGGGGGCAGTCTCACCACTCCCTGATGGCTGCAGAGCCTACAGAGGGGATGAGCTCAGCTCTGCACCTTTTATCAAGTCAAGCTTTCCTTAGAGATAAAAAAGGGTTCAATGCAAGAGTCAAAGCTGGAGTTTTACAAGGGCATGGAATGATAGGACAAGGGGCAATGGTGTTAAACTGACAGAAAGTAGGTTTAGATGAGATATTTGGAAGAAATTCCTCCCTGTGAGGGGGTGGGATGGAATTCCCAGAGAAGCTGTGGCTGCCCCATTCCCTGGAAGTGTCCAAGGCCAGGCTGGACGGGGCTTGGAGCAACCTGGGCTAGTGGAAGGTGTCCCTGCCCATGGCAGGGGGTGGCACTGGATGGGCTTTAAGATTCCTTCCCACCCAAACCATTCCATGATTTTATGATAACTCAAATGCTTAGATTTGGTTCTCTCTCTTGCACATGACCTTGAGCAAGGTCTTCTATCCCCCCAGTAATTTTAAGTTAAAATCAGGAAGAGATCTACAGAATACAGCTGGGACTACAATGCAGGCAGAGAAGGGGATACTCAGGGATGTGCTGAGATCCTGACCCAGCTCAGTAAAGCCAGTCATGATCATGGGGTGGGGACTGATGGGGAGCAGCTTCATCAGCAAGACAGAAACTCTGCAACAGTCCCACTATCAGTGCAAGGCAGACAAGGAGCTAAGAAGGAAGTGAGATAAAATCATGGAATGGTTTTGGATGGAAAGGGATTGTAAAGTTCATCTCATTCCTCCCCCCTGCCATGGGCAGGGACACCTTCCACTAGCCTAGGTTGCTCCAACCTGGCCTTGGACACTTCCAGGGCGGGGGCAGCCACAGCTTCTCTAGGAATTCCATCCCAGCCCCTCCCCACCCTCACAGGAAAGAATTAATTCCAATATCCATCTAAATCTACTCTTTCAGTTTGAAAATATCACAGAGATGAAAGAGGTTTCAAGATCTTACTCTGAAAAAAGCCATTAAAAGGAGTGGGAAGGTTTCCTGTCCCTCTGCTCCAGTGGATATGGAAACAGCAGGTGGGAAATCACATCTGTATTGTCAGAAGAAAAAAAAGCATAAAAGAAAAACCTACTTTTCCCCTCATCTGAGACAAGATTGGAGCTGAAGTGTATCCAGTGTGAGTGTCAGTGATGTCAGAGGATATGAGAAAATAGCTGGTAGCCAAAACATAACAGCTCAGAAAGCAGGACATGTTGGAATAGCTGAAGACAAGCTGTAAGACTAAACAGAAGCAATGGCATAGAAGATCTTTAAGCATCTTCCTTGGCCCCAGCACGATGTAATTCCCTCAGGGGAGAAACAAATACTGCTATTTTCACCAACGTATTCTTGAGGGCAGCAGCGCTCGCAGAGAGGGGATGGGAAGGAGGAAGGTTTAATGCACAAAGTCAGGCAGCAAAGAACAGGCTGTGGCCACTTACAAGATTTCTGAGAAGTCACCTGAGAGAGGATCACTCTGAGGACTGAAGGGGCACTATCACCACAAACAACAGCACAATACTCTATCTCAGTCTGTTTACTGTGGTCCTTAAATTCCCAGTTTTAGCAAAGAGCATGGATAATATGCTAACTAATCTAATTGCTTTAATTAACTTTTGCTAATGGGCCTGAATAACCTTAAAGAACGAAGGTTAAAAATGTCTTCAAGCCAAAGTGCAGGAGGTGTTTTTTCTTTGTTCTGCAGTGATATAGCAAATGATAAGATGGGGGAAGGAGGATATACCCAAGGGTGCCCAGATAGCCCATCCAGAGGCCAATGAAAAGAATTAACATTTATTGCTTAAATACTCTGCAAGTTTGAAGCTGGGGAGGGGAAAGGATGAAACCCTGCAGTGGGTTACACAAGGTGTGCCCTGAGCCAAGTGTCCTGTGTTTGACAGAGAGAAGCAGCAAGAACCACTCCAGAAGGTTTTCTTGGGACACAGATGGGTTTTCCCAAAGGAAAATAAAGAGCAAATAAAAGGAAATGGCAGAGCCCAGAAGGAGCAGCCAAGCAGTGAGAGATGAGAGCTGGGCTTTAAGGGGATGCTAAAGCAGAGCCTTTGCATCTGCAAGCACTGAAATCAACATTAGGAACGTTTCTGTGTCCAAGAACATCCTTTATGGCACTTCCATAGTCCATAGGATGAAGGAAAACAAGCAGAAACTAGAAAGAGAATTTTTACTGATTAACCCAGAACAGGTCCAACCAAACAAAAGAGTAGGTTAAACAAAATAAGGATATTTTTGCCCCCCAAGTATTAAATAACTACAGTTCTGTGAAGTCATATAATCACCATTATCACTTCTCTCAGAAACTGAGTGGATTCTCAGGAGCTTTTCTGCCTATGGAGCACCAGGATTGTGGCACTATTTTATTCCTAAAGCTTCCTCAGAGTTATCTCTTGCCATTTTAATTGCACTTATTATTTATTAAAACCCCCAATTCTAAAGTCACGTGGTGATGTCAAAAGCCCCACAGTTTTAAGCCTCCCAGCTATAAAGAATGAAAAGTGTAAAAATATCTCCTAAAGGGCTCCACACATTTATTTTTCATGATATCTGGGGGACAGGGGAAAGGGAAGATGATTTATGATTTTTCAATGCTTAAGTTGTCACAGCTGCTTCTCTTTCCTCTGTTCTGTGGTAAGAAAATAGAGTGATCCATCCTTAACGCATGAGCTGAACAGGAATGTTCGTGTTCTGCTGGATAATACAGGCTGACAGGCTCACAAAAGGAACCAAAAAACTTCTCCCAAGCATTTAAGGTGTTCTGACCTGATTGTCAATATTGTTTTGTTGTGTGGAGGAGGAAGAGCAGCCAGACTGGGGCAGCCAAAGCTCCAGAATCAAATTAAAAATAAGAAAGAGAGGAAAATGAAGCCATCCCAGCTCCCTCCAGCTGAGCTTGTGGCCTCTGGTGGCAAAATATGGAAAAATAACTTGGCTTCTCATGTCACTTTGGTGAATTGTGTTTCCCTGGACCTGCCTGGATCTGTTTCCCTGGATCTCTTCCGCACGCCCGCTCCGGACCTTGTGCTGAAATCTACGACAAGGTTCTTTTCTTTCCAGTGCAAAGAACAACCAGTGAATTCAGTCCACATGTGGAGCTGTTTGGGCTGTTGGAAGCGAGGCAGGGCAGGTTTGGTGTGTAAAAGCAGGGAAGCAGTGGCTGCTCAGCTCAAGAAAAGCATCAGTGTCCATTCCATAGGGATTCCCAGTGCCTAAAGGGGCTCCAGGAGAGCTGGAGAGGGACTTGGGACAAGGGATGGAGGGACAGGACAAGGGGAATGGCTTCCCACTGCCAGAGGGCAGGGTTAGATGGGATATTGGGAAGTAATTCTTTCTTGTGAGGGTGGGGAGGGGCTGGATGGAATTCCCAGAGAAGCTGTGGCTGCCCCTGGATCCCTGAAAGTGTCCAAGGCCAGGTTGGACTGGGCTTGGAACAACCTGGGCTAGCGGAAGGTGTCCCTGCCCATGGCAGGGGGTGGCACTGGATAATATTGAAGGTCCCTTCCAACCCAAACCATTCTGGGATCGACTAAGGTCACAACATACACTCACAGTCACCTCATCCCTACAACATTCCATTAAATCTGCTTCCTCAAACCTGCTTCACTCTAACACTGGCATCCAGAAAATCAAGTCTGAATAATGAAAAAAGGGAAAACGTCCCCAAAGAGGGCAAAGCTCCTGCACAGACTCTCTGTCCCTCTGTAACAAAACACAAACACAGTTTAAGCAGCACTGGCCATGGCTCTCTCCAGCTGCTATTCCAAGGTCAGCAGGTCAGTGCCCTCAGGATTCGTGCTGAAAACTCCACGCTGATGTAAAACATCGGCAGCAACTGGAAAAGAAATTACAGAGTCATTCCTGCAGAGCTGGGTGTGAGGGCTGGGCAGGAAGGCAGGGAACAGACACCCCCAGTTCCATTTCACCACCTCCCATCAGGCTTTCCACTGTCCCTGCCACCAGATCCAGGTCCATGCCCAGCTCCTGCTCAGCAAAGCACTTCAGCAGCTATTTCTGAGCCACTGGGACTTGCAAGGGAGTGATTCTGTTTTACTAAACTGGTTTCTATCCTCAGGAACACAAAACCTGTGGGACAGGATCATGGGAAGGTTTCAATTCACCTTCTGTGGTAAAACACAGCTGGGCACTGCTTGCAAAGCCCGGCAAAGGTGGAAAATGAGGCCAAAATGACACTTCCAGCTATACAAGAACATTTAGATAAAAAGGTACTACTCAGTTCCTTTTTGAGGAGCTTCCTGAACCCCTTTCAAAAGTATCTGCTGCTTGTTGCTGTCAGAAATAGGATGCAAAGACTCTGGTCCATCAATGTTCGGGTCCCACTGCCATAGCAACGTAGCTGGTCCTGCCTGCAGGGACCCAGACACAGCACAGCTCCAAAGAAAGGCTGGAAGAACAGTTCCCAATGAATTCCACATTTCCTGCAGCACTGACAAACCACACAGACATCTTCTGGATGTGTGAGCAGAGCAAATTCGATCAGGGAATCTTGGAGAGAGTAGGCAAAATTTATGGCACTCCCCAGGTCATTTATTTTTCATAGCATCATTTTTCTGACCACAACTACATTTTAAATGGCAACAGCAGAGAGCCAGTGAGGTTTCTAAATGAAAATGAAAAAGCCCCACGGTTTCTTTCTCCTTCACTGAATAAACATTTAAAAGTAAAAGAACTGAGCTAGAAATCACTGGTAACAAAGAATTCTCATCACAGCTTATCTGTGGTGGCCTCCAAACAATCTGATACCATCTGTACTTTGCTGATTGCAGGAAGCAGCAATGAGTAATCGGGTTTGATTGTCTGTGGGAGTGGGGAGGGGGAGGAGGGAATGCTGTTCCACCACTAAAGTCAATTGTTTTATAAAGATCAAGGAGCCTCATTCTGATCCTACTTGCTCCATTATCCAGTGACTCCCAGTATAGGCATTACTGGGAATTGAGCTGCTGTGGGCATGAGCTGATTTAGAAGCACGTTCACTTTCCCACCTAAACCCAGACCTATTTAACCTTTCCAAATAAATCAAGAAGGTAACGAGAAACAGATCCAAGTAAAGCAGCTGCTGTAAATCAGGTGACTGAGTGAAGGAAGCAGGCAGAGCGTGGAGCTCCTCACCCAGCACATGGAGCCTCTCCCTGGAAAGTTATGATCCAGATGGGGATGGGGGGGTCAGAGCTCGAGTTTATATATTGCCTTTTAGTCAGAGAAAACAGAAAGGGCTTTGCTGATTTTCTGTGGACAGAGGTCTCTCACCTTCACACAAAAACAGCCACAGATGCAGCAGACCAGGGCAAAGCAAGTGAACAGGTTTGGAAAAGGGAAAACAAGGAATTAATGCTCTGAAAATACATCTCTCCATGTTTTGGAGGGCAGAGTAACATCAGTGTTCGAAAGTTCAGGGCCAGGTTGGATTTGGAGCAATCTGGGCTAGGGGAAAGTGTTCCTGTCCATGGCAAGGGGTGGGACTGGATGGGCTTTAAGGTCCCTCTAAATCCAAACCATTCTATGGTTCTATTATTCCCTGATCAGCTTGGCACACATTTAGCTAAGACAGGATAGTTACTGAATTTTAGAAGCAGAGTCCCCCCCCAAGGGATATGGGGGGTCAGAGCAAAGGAGGGTTTAGCTCCCTCTTTACAAGGCACCGACTTGGCCTTCACACAGTACCAGACAGCTGTTGAACCTGCTGGGTCACAAAAACAAACCCAAACATCCAATAAAAAAGCATCTGCAGGAAAACAGACCCATTTCATCCAAGTCACCTAAAATTCTTTGAGAAACTTAACAGTCCCAGCAGCAGATTTCTTTTAGCTTCAAGCTGCCAGCCCTGCTGCCTGGGAGGAGGATGGAAGGCACCAGGGTTAGTTCCTGAGGGACAGTCCCAACTTCAAAGGGGCTAAAAGAGGAGAAGCCACATGAGATACTCCTTATGAAGAGTATAACTCAGTTCCCTGCTGTCACAGCCACTTGTACTTGTAGGAAACGTGCTTTTCTGCCCCAACTCCAATTTCTGCAGTAAAAAAACACCCAAAAGGAGTATCAAAGAGAAGAAAAAAGGGAGTGTTACAAGGTTGACTGGCTCCTGGTATGGTCTGTGGCAGGAGTCATATATTTTGCTTAATTAAGATAAGGCTGTTGCTCCTTTGCAGATTTCCCTAATCCAGAATTTATTGATGCCGCATTACCTAGCATTTTAAAGTGATAAAATGCAGCTGCTGCAGCAGCCAAAGGCACCCTGAGCTGAGCTCACTAATAGAGACAGATCTCCAGGCCCTGGCCAAGCCCCAGTGCTCCCACCACATCCAGTATCTGGGCCCGACTCAAGGAAAGGAAGGACTCAGGCGCTGGTTTAAAGGTAGTTCCTGCCAGTTTTAAGCCCTGCACAAGTGTCTGCACTTGGTCTGGCTGTTGAGCTCAAGTCCTACACGCTCTTCTCAGCAGTTCAAGCAGGTCAGGAGTTCATGAGAGCTACATAAGCACCAACTGGTGCCACCTCTGTTACCCACATCCCTGAGAGCAGAGCCTGACCCCCCTGACTCCCTCCTTCCTGGCAGGGAGTTGTGGAGAGTGAGAAGGTCTCCAGTAATACGAAAGAAAAGCAGCTGCAGACAGGCAGGGATTGCTCTGCAGGCACCCCCGACTCAGAATCCCCTCCATGCCGACACATCAAGCCTTGAGAAGCTCAGGTTAGCATCCAGATGTGAGAGAAGGGCTCCTTCCAGGATTCAGCTGCCCAGGAGCCGCAGGGGCAGCTGCAAACACACCCATTACTGGAATTGTTCAAAGCCAAACAGAAGACAAGCTCCCCAGTCCCCTCCTGGATGTCTGGCACATTGCACAGCTCCTGAAACGGTGTCTCTGCCTCGTGCCCAGCCCAAACCTGCCACGTTGTGATATGAGACACAGCTGAGCACAACAACACACGAGCTTGTGTTTAATCCAGTTCCATTTGCTACGGCTGCTGATTATCTGTGAGATTTATGAAAACAACTGTGATAAATTACTTGACAAACAAGATTAAAGTCCCCGAAGTTCTTTATTGTTTCCTCTCGCTCCCAGGCATTAAAAGTGCTATGTCACATTAACCAAAACTCCTTTTTATTCTCGTCGACTTCCAATGTCAAGTGTATCTTGTTCCAATTATTTCCAAATTAGAATATTATTTTATATATGCACATTACACAATCCCCTAAGCCATTCCCAAGGGAAAGACGTTGCTTTCCAAGCTGACAAACTATCGTGAGCTCCAGGATCTGCTCTGTGTGTTTCCAGCATTAAAGACAAGCAGCAGGGCTGCCCCATGCACAAAGAAAAGCTTAAAATAACCACAAACAGCTTCTCTCCCCTGCAAGGGGGGGGAAAATAAATAATCAAGGATGTTCCTGCTGTCTAATTGTTTTAAACTAAGCGTTCAGAGGAATATTTCAGCAGTTACGTGGTGGCTGAAGGGTTGGGTCAGATCACTGTTCTGATCCTCACTCTGTGCTGGGGTTTTAAGCCAGGTACTTTAATTCAAATACAAAATCAAAACACAAAACAAGCAGTGTCAGACTTTTTGGCCCAGTTTAGAGAAATGCCCTGAACAGCCAACACTTCCAGCAGTGTTTTAGCTAAACAGAGCTCATGTTCCTGCCAACTGGACAGGGAAGCTGGAGCAGCACAGGTTTTTTTTCACGTTTTCTGCCAGCAGCATCTTTGGTTTTGTGCCGAAAACACAACAGAAATACTGCTGTTCTCTTACGGCCTTGATGGTAGAGCTGCTTGAGGTGGGAAAGGGACTGAAGGTGTGGCAGTGAGAGGATGAGGACGAATTGTTACTGTTCCAATTATATACTGATCTTAAGAACAGCAAAAGATTAATAGATTTTTAGGTAAAGTCTTAATTAAAAGAAAAGAGAGTAAAATTACACAGTTGACAGAGGATAAAGAAAAACAGAGTTCATTAGTCTTGCAAATAAATTAAATTAATAGTAAATAAATAAATGAATAGCTCAGGGAATTTGGGGAATAAAGGAGTGCACTAGCTAAAGTTCAAACTCTAACACCATCCTGAGAGATGAGGGCACAACACGAGACCAAGATACGCTCTAACAAAACCCAGTTAGTGATTAAAACCCCTCTAAAAAGGAGTCTGAGACAGACACACAGACGAGCTGTGGGTGTTCCTGAGCAGAGCTTGTGCCCTTCCCATGGGATTCACAGGGGGTCAGCAAGGCCAGTGTCCCACAGCGTCACTAAGTGGTGACACTCTGCAGGCTCGGGGGGCTCAGTGCAGCCTCCACAGCTCATCCCTCTCCTGGTGCTGAAGTGGGAGAATCTCTTGATCCTTTCAGGAATGAACTCGCCCATGTACCTGCAGCACTTCCTTATTTGTGCAGAGCCAGCAGAACGGGCTGAGGCCGTGCTTGGACTTGATGTCCCTGGAGGTCCTTCCCAACCCAAAAGATCCTCTTTTCCAACCCAAAAGATCCTCTGAATCTACAACAGAAGCCTGTTCTCGGTGGCTGCAATAAATGTGATTTACAGCTGGTGGTATCACCAATCCGTGTTTAACTCCCCTGGTGCAACTATCAAGGTGTCACTTAAAGAGCGAGTAATGGGGAGGGAAGGATTTTAAACGATTCCCAACCAGACCCTGACCCTCTTCTTTCCAGCCATTAGCGAGTTCCTGGAGCCTTCAGAGCAGTTTCCTTTGTTCTCAATCACCAGGAGTTTTAACTGTGGAATTTAAATGATTCTCTCCCAGACAGACCTAATTTTAAGAGCCATTCAAGTAACATCCCTCTGAGCTACAGCACATGGAGAAGATACCCCTGGAGCATCCACAGAGCTGTTTGCTCTGCTGGAGCAGGGGAAAGCCAGGAATTATCAGGAGTGGCACAGGATCCAGGGGAGAGAGCCAGGGAGCCATGGGCAAAGGACGGGCTATTCACACAGAGCTGCCTTTGCAAACCTGGCGCCTGAGTGTGTAGGTAGCAATGCTGGTGGCAGCAGCCTGGTTTGCAGAGATACCGAGCCCCTGGGGACTCCGTGGAACACAAGGCTCTCCCGCCCTTTGGACAGCCCTGGGAGATTCGGGTCTGGCTAAAGGAGAGCCTTGATTCCCACCAGCATGAAATGATTATAAACCTGTCTCCACCTCTCTGGCCCAAGTGTTCCAACCCAAGCCAGAATTCCCTTTACAGAAACCAAGATAACATTTCCTAAGGCCTTGTGTAAGCCAGGCAGTGAAACCCTCTGACAAAACCCAAACCACATGATGTTTGCAGTGCTGGAAGAGTGCAAAGCTCATGCTGAGCTCCTTTCTCAGGGGGCAGAACCTGCTACAAACTTCTAGCAAAAGGAACAGAAAGGATCTGTAAAGCCAGCCCTGCACAAACTGCTGTATGCAAATGTCTCCTGTTTGGGAGACCTTTTTCTGACAAGTTTGATCGGAGCCATAGGAGTCAATTACTGCAGGTGTTGGAGCTGCCAAGAAACAAATCAAAATTCAGTTTTCAGGATACTCAGGTGAAGCCTGAAGGCTTGGATCATCCCTGTGTTGATCTAAATCACCCAACCCAACGGGAACTTTCCACTTCAGGATGCTTCAGGCGTGGTGGAGCTGCTTTGACATCACGGTTTGCAGCAGATGTCAGAGCAGCACAGAGACATCGTGCTCCCGACTTGGCAAGGGCCATTCTGTGCCGTGTTCTACACAGAGAACAGATTTTAAACATCCTCAGTGAATACATCAAGGAAGCTCAGCATCTCCACTCTCATTTCCTCCCTAACCTATTTCTGCTCCTCAACACAAAGGGAACAGTGGGAGCAGGCTGGGCCTTTAAACTGGCCAAGAAATTCACTCTGAAATTCAGCCCTTGCTCCAAACCAAGACTTGAGGCTGCAGAAAAAATGCCTCCAACTTCCTCGTGGATTTTACTCACTGCACATGCTGAGAGAAAGAGGGTTATGTGGGAACTTTTGTAGGAGGGGCAGTTAAAGCTGGATTCTAGTGCTGGTAATACCAGCACATTCTGATCTGCACAGAAAAGTTACTTTTGCTGCAACAGAGCTTGAGTCCAAGTCATGCCCAATGCCTCAAGAACGAGCAGATCAGCTGCTTTGAGCATTCCAGCCCCAGGAGTTCCCACACACAAGGCACAGCCAGACTTGCACAGGAGGCCAGTAAGTCTCTCCCTGCTGATGGAGCCCTGGAGGTGTTTTCCAAACTCCCCCATGTCTGTGGTACGAGTGACACGCGAGGGGGACACCTGAGACCCAGGGCAAGTGGAAGCAGCACTGCTTTTCCTTCAGCAGGTTTTCCTGCTCCCCTATCCCAACACCAAGCTGCACGTCTCCTTGGGGAATTCAAACCTGACCCAAGTGTTTTCCATATGAAAATTCAGTAACATCAAGCTGTTTTGCATGAACAAAGCATCATCTTCTATAAATGCTCCTGGGCTTGGCTTCGGATGTGAACCCCATGTACAACAGCTCTTCTTTGCAGCCTTAATGTGATCAGATGCTGCAGATATGTGGTTGGCCCTTGTCATTGTGCATAATATTATATATTGCTTTCTCATTAGAGAGGAGAAGAATGTCCTCTGTTCCCAAAGCAGACTGGCTGCCCAAATTTGGCACGTCTTGCTTGCAATCCCATTGGAATGACTCATTCCTCTCCTCTGCTGGGAGACCTGCTCAGCATCAGCCCTTTCCTCCTATCCAAGAGTCTCACAGGTAAACACCAGGAAGAAACTGTGCAGGACACCTTCACAGAGTGTCAAAAATAAGATATTTTATTAAATATCAGCTCATTGTGACATTCCAGTACATCCTTCTCACTACCTATCAGTTTATAAAAAGGACTTATTCAGTGATGCTAAGCTAGAGGAGCTAAAGGAATGGATGTTTTACAAGGCAATATCCTGGATTGTCATTTCTTGGTCCTATTAATCCAGACCCTTGCTAATTTTCTGACTCTCTTAGATTGCAATGGATCTTCATCAGCTATTACCAAATGCATTTAATCACATTAGCAGTGAAAAGATGTTTGCAGAGTAACCCTCCCTGTACAATTTCCCCTCCTTATCATCATTCTCTGAGCAGTGTTTCAGAGCAGGAAGATGTGCAGCATAAAATCTCCCTGAATATGAAATTTTCTGAGTAATTCTGTCACAATTCTCCCAGGACCTCCTAGTCAAGGCTGAACAATTCAGTAAAAGCCCTACAGAACAGGAGAGGAATTAATCATGCATTTTTAAGTGTTTTCAACCTCCTTGTAGGATTTAATGAAGAATTCTGTGGAGTTTTTAAAGGTATAGGGAAAAAAAGTCTCACCAAGTCTATAAATTGAGTTTGATGTAAATTAAGTTGATGAATATGAGAGAAGACCTTGTCCTATCCAAAGGCAATCCTGAGGCAACCCTGGATGTTTTCTGACTGGTCTTTGTAATTTTTGTATTGCCTACATTATTGCATCCATTCCCACAGAAGTCAACAGCAAAGGTGTCATTAACTCCACACCAAATAACTTCCAAAGACTCCTTCAATTTTTAATGCTCCAAGAGTGCAAGTTATCCACTGGCTACTTCATAAGCTGGAAATTTTGAGCATCATTAAAAAATAACTGGTTTTCCTACATAAAGCAGGAGCAGTTCGCTGCTGAAATAAACCCTTTCATTTTCCCTCAGTTAACAGGCAAAATTGAAAGCAGGTATCAAGTGTGTCGTATCTTCCCCGGGAGTGCAGCGGGTCCAGGCTGTTAAGAACTTTATGAAGTGGCTGAGAAATAGCCTTTACCCTGAGATGGATGTGATTTGCTTCCAAACACCCCAGGCAGCAGCGTGTGAGTCAGGAAACCACAGACAACAACCCTGGTTTAGGGGGCTGGTTTGGGATTTTCCCTCACCCCAGGAACATTGAGGGGTAGGAGCGTGACCAGGGATGGGAATGGAGCTGGGGAAGGGGCTGGAGCAGCAGGAGCAGTTGAGGGGGAGCTGAGGGGGCTCAGCCTGGAGAAAAAGAGGCTCAGGGGGACCTTCCGGCTCTGCAACTCCCTGCCAGGAGAGGGGAGCCGGGGAGGGGTTGGGTTCTGCTCCCAGGGAACAGGGACAGGAGGGGAGGGAACAACCTCAGGCTGGGCCAGGGCAGGGGGGACATCAGGAGGAATTTCTTCCTGGAAAGGGTTGTAAAGCACTGGAACAGGCTGTGCAGGGGTGGCAGAGTCACCATCCCTGGAGGTGGATGTGGCACTTGAGGACATGGGTTAGTGGAGGTGTTGGGTTAACAGTTGGACTTGATGGTCTTAAAAACCTATTCCAACCTTAATGACTCTGTGATTCCATGAAACGAGTTGAGGCAAAGTCACATAAGGAATGAGCATTCACAGGGCTTAAAACTCACCCAGAACTGTGGGATAGAAACTCCCCCTCCCCAAACAGCCAAACAAGACTTGCAAAACCACAAACCTTCTTACTTCAAGACCTCTAATAACTGATGCCAAGAGGAAACCTTCCCTTGAGGGTGTGCTATTCCATGACTGCTGAAATAACCCAGGGAATAAACAGCAGAGGGTACTTTTCCTGGCAAAAAGGGGATGTTGAAACAGTGTGTGATTCAGGAGGCCCCCAGAGCTCTCCCAACAGCTCAGGTGAAACTCTGCAAGTGAATCATTACCTTAATTTTTTTAATGGCTTGCAAAGACTATGTCAGGAGCACTTTTCATTATCCACTTCACCAGTCCAGAACTCCTTGGTAATTGTGCCCATCCACTGTGCTTTGACAGCGCTAACGAAGAGAACAAGAGCTGCTGAAAATGCACAGGCTCCTTGGAGGGAATTCATGGCACAAGGAGTAGTCCAAAGAGCAAAGCCGAGGAGCTTGCACAGTGCCTTACTGCAGGGAATGTGCATTTTCTCTGGGATGGAGCAAACACCTCAGATTTGGGGAGCAGACAGAGAGGGACTGTGATATAACAACTCCAAAGGTATTAAAGTCCCTGCCTTTGCCAAACAAGCAAACAAGTCCCCCCTCTGCCAAATCCTATTGAAAATTGCTAAAAATCTCTTTCACTCACCTTTTCCCCCCACTATTATAGAAAACATATCACAAAATGCAATTAAAGACATGACAAAGTAATCTTAAAGTCCATAAAGTCTCAGATGTAATATTATCTACCAGAAATAAAATGAATTTAAAATATGACAAGGATTCTTGGAGCCCTCACTTGTTTTGTTACAGTCTAAGGCAGTCCTTTAAGATTAGCTCAGAACCTAGAGGAGCTTAAACCCATTTTCTGTTGAATTTCCAGAACACAACTTCAATAAGTTAATTGAACTTGTGGATCATCCCCACAGCAGAATAACAGCCAAAGTTAAGATGAGTCAAACTGGTGTATCAATTGGTCTCAGTCCTTGTAAGATATCTGAAGATTAAGGTTCTTGCCTACATCAAATACACCAGATTAGCAATAATGATGTATTTTAAGCTTTTTTCAACCTATATTCGCAGACAGATCTTCTCATTGCTGCAGATAAAGCTGCCTCATTAGACACTTCTCCACACAAAGGCTTATAATATTCCCATTTTTCATCTTCCTCATACTTTTAAGCCAAAGAGAGAGACTTCACTAAAAAAACTAAGGAAGTATTTCATCTATTCACTGTAACACCTGACAGGATTTTGCACACACGACTTAGAGACCATGAAGAATTTTTAAGAACCAGCGGTTGGTTGAAAAATCAGTCTCTTGGAAAGATTCTTTCAGGGGCAAAACATCAAGTCTGGGACTAAACCTGGGTCCATGTGCACCAGGACTCCCCTCAGAACAGGCTTTAGGATGTGCAGGGACCTTCATGACTGAGCAGGAGGGTCTTGCTGACAGTCTGTTTCACCCTGTGCTCTCTACAGTCAACAGTCCAGTGTATTTTGCCCTCAAACCCTGTAAAACCATCGTTAAATTGAATACCAAGCTTTGTTAATTCACTGGTTTTTATCAGTATTGCTGCTTCTCTGTTACAAGCCAAGTGCTTTGCTCCACCCTCAACCCACCAGGAACCTCTCCCAAACCTTTTGGTGGGATGGGAATGCTGGGTGTCCGCAGGAAAAGAGTTCACTGCACTGGAAGCAAAATGGGTGAAGGAAAAGGAAACAATTCCCATCCCAAAAGCAAAACTGGCAGCAGAAATGGGGAGAGAATCAAAGCCAGGACTAACTCAGAGGCTCTTGCCCTCCTCCAGTGTGGTCCCCTGGAGACCACCTTCCATCAGGTGAGAACATCCTCCTAATCAGCTTAATTTCAATTGTCATTTACCTCTGGGGATGCAGCTTCACTTCCAACTATATCCCAGCTCTTCTTGTTCGTCATCCAAGTATTTATATCCCCCTTGTACATTTTATCCCATTAGGAGAGTTAGAAAGAAATAAATTAGAATCACAACACACCTACAGCTTGTTCTGAAAGACACTGAGCACTTGACTCACCTACTTACATGTCAGTTTAACACTCTGAGCTGGATTTAAATTGAGTCAAGATCCATCAGCTTAAGACAGAATCTGCATCTGCCCCTCCACCCCCAACACTCAGAAGGATTAGGATGGGAAAAAAATGTCAAATATTACTCTAACTTGGGACTGCTCAACAGTTCAGGGCACAGCAGGTTCATTCCCCTCCTCATTCACCAAATCTGAGTGGAGCCCAAGCACAGAGTGAGTTTGCTGTAAGTCCCAGCTGCTGGTTCACTCTCCTGAACATGCCTGAGCTTCTTCAGGAAAAGGAAGGCTACAGGGGTTGCAGTGACAATTCCCATAATTTTTTCTGTCATCTTTGTCCCAGCCCTGTCTTGACCCACAAACCTTTTTCTGTATTTTCTCTCCGCTTTCCAGCTGTGGAGGGAAGTGCTGGAGCAGCTTTGGAGCCTCCGGCCAGCTCAACCCTTCTCACACCACAAGCTCAGGCATGTAACAGACCCTGAAGAGAAAATCCTGCTGCCCCCTGTTCTTGGGATGCATCAATTCCATCATTAGGGGTATTAAGAGCTGTGCCTGTCGTGTTTCACTCATTTCCACAGACATAAAAAGTCACATTTAGAAGTCATTAAGCTGAAATGAAATCTTTGCTGAGCTTAATTAACTTAAATATTCATGGAAACAGGAGAGCAGGGGAAAGTGTTGTTCTTAATCAAAACAGACATGGCTGTTCTATAATGCAAATTCCTATTTCTTACGTGGACAATGCCAGTCCCACAACACAGGGGAGCAGGGCAGGAATGATCAGCATGTAGAAAGTACAGCTAAAAAGGATGCACGTTGTCCTTTAGCTCCTGAGCAGAGGGGGAATTTGCTGATCCAAACATATGCTTAATAACAATGTCATGCCTAATACAGTAGTTACTTCCAGGGTAATTTATCACAATTTGCTCGAGCTGAACACAACACTCGCCCCCTCTGCAGCCTCCAAAAGAAAGCTTTCTAAAGGTAGTTATTCATTTATGTCTCAAGGCTCCAGTGCTTTCATCTCTCCTGGGTTGTTCCCCTCCAGTGCAGAGCCCTGGTTCTGATCCCCAGAGCTGGCAGCAAACCCAGTTTTCACGGATCACATCAGACTCCTGCACCACAACCAAGCTGTTCACAGCCCTCTGCTACACCAGGTCCTTCTGGGACTGTCCAGGAGCAGCTGACCCAGCTCTTCATCTCCTCCCATGGCAGAGTTCAGGCCTTGACCAACCAGTGTCCACCTGGATTCATCCCTGGGAGTGGACACAGCTTTCTTTTGAAGCTGTGGCACAAATGGTTGTGATTGCTCCTCTTTATACAAACCTCTGTAGCGAGGGCACAAGCCTGAGGGGTGGGAGATCAAAGCTCCCCTTCCTTTTCTGCCAGAGGGAAATCCAGAAACTCAGCTCCTCTAGCTCAAAGTCCTCCCCCCTCCAGGCTGACCTGGGCTGTTTAGCAGAAAAAAAATGATACGAGATGTGTTGGGTCGAAATGTGAAGCAGCAGATTGGTCTGATATGCAGGAAAACTACTTGGAAAATAGGAAGAAAATGCAGTTTCAGATTTCTGCCTGTTAATAGAGCTTTGGTTTCATTATCTGCCATCCCCACGTTCGGCCTTGGATGCAATTAACATCAGGGAAATAAAATCCTTGATGGAAGAGCAGCATGTTTGCTGGTAATGAAATGTTTATGGATCAATTTGGTACACGAGTGAAGAGTGACTGAATTTACTGCAGGATGAGAGAAAACAAAGTGTAGATAAGCACCGAGAATCACTTTGACTCCAGACGCTCACAAAATGTTATTATTTCCCCTCAGAAAAGATAATATTGATTGTTGAGAATCCTTTGGACAACGACAACAATGTGTTTTGCTGATAAAATACAATGACCCATTTAGGAGATGTCGGTACAGAAAACAGCATGGACTGAAATAAAACTCCAAATTTCAAATGTTCTTTGATAAATACCCAAAAGAGAACACCTTGTCATGACCTCTCCTCCCTCCACAGTTCTTCTCTCTCCAGGACACTGGGCTGTCATTGTGCTGAAAGGCCCAGGTGCCACACTGCTTAAAATGTGACAAGTTTTGGCTGTTTCTACTTCATTTTCCACTTTTAACATGGGCAAAATCCTGTTTGCATATTTACAACAAAAAGAAAAAATTCAATTAAGTTCCTGAGGGCAGGAGCAGATTTATTCAGTGCCTGGAATAACAAAAGCCTCAGCTGGGATGAAAGGGAAAACATCTCCACGATACCAAACATTTAAAGGAAGTTTTGATCTGATGCAGTTTAATGTGTACACAGAGGGAGGGAAAAATTCTCAGAGAATTTTGCTGCTTTTAACTAAGATGAAATGTTTTATATCCTTCTGGGCTCTGCTACAATTAGGAACATTGGATCACAATCCCACAAAAGAGTAACAAAGGTTTGGGGGGAATCAGCAGGATTCCCTCCCTGCTATTTTTACAGAAGAAACTGGTCTTTCTCTAATGTGGTGGGAAATAAAAGTTTCATGCAAATCACCAGGAGAGACTCAGCTTTGTCTTTAAGTTTCTGGATGATCCGTATTTTCCTCTTCCCTGCCCACTCTTCCCCTTGGCTCAGCCCCAGCTGAGGCTCAGGAGAAGCCTCAAACTCAGGGAAAAACAGGGCACGGAGAGAAAGGAAGAGAAAGGAGACACAGCTTGAAGTGCCAGAGGGCTGGAGCAGCTTCATCCCTCCACAGAACAAAGGGGATGGATAAGAAGCACCAGACCCCAAGGAAGCCTCAGCACAGCAGGTCCCAGGTTTTCCTGGAAATTCCTGGAGTGGCCCAGCCCAGCAGTTTTTGTAGGATCCACAAACACACTGACCACACGTTGCTGCTGTGGGCCCAGAGCAGGCAGGAAGAATTCTGAAGTAACCTATAGCACAAGTAAGAGCATTCAGCCATCCCTCCATCCACTTTCTACCAGCCTGGAATACAACATTTCATAAACCTTCCATACCCCACAGACTTCCACTGATCGAGAATAAATGACATTCCCACAGAACTGTTTTCATGGATTAAAGTAAAAGCCTTATTTTGCCATTCTCGATTTCTCTATTTTTGATTTAAGATTTTTTTTTTGTTGTTGCCTTCAGGGTAACAAGTTTGATTTTATGAAGGGCAGTGGTACTTTTAAAGAATTTAGCATCCTGTTTATTCATTACTCAATTGATTTGACCTTTGCTGGGTCACCTGCTCCTTGAAATCGTCTTCAGGGAACCTCAGGAATCACCACACCAAGGAAAAAGATTCTTAAACCAGGTTTCACACAATCCTCTGCCTTTCACAAGTGTTCAGCATCTCCACATCCCAACAATTACAGAAAAATCTGGAGGTACCCAAGAGCTTCAAAACAATCTAACCCAGGACATGCTGCAATTCCCAGATCCCTCTGCAAAATTCACTGGTCGAGCAGTTAGAGGGAAAAAGGCAACACAGAAATAGGCAGCAAAGGCATATGCTCAGAAAAAACACTGATCCAAATTTCAACAAATTTAAAATTTTGGGTTTACTATTCATAGTTTCTCCCATCAACTTGTCAGCAGAGATTTCTGGCTCTCACCACAAAAGGTTTCCATTGTAACTCAGTGGAATTTGGTACAAGTTGCAATTTGATACAAATCAAACTGTTCTCCTCTCCCTTATATTTTGTATTTCTAGGCTGATGTTGTTTAACTGAGAGGGAACAGATGCAAAATGAGCTTTGACTTGATGCCCCTTCCATGGCAACTGGAAAGGGTGTCAGTTTTTGTCACGGTAGGAATTAAAATGCATGTGTGGGCAGGAAGAAAATGCAGACTGTGTATTTTTGGGGGGGTTATTTCTTTTTAAATAATTCCTGGCTGGGAATACCCATCTACTGAAATACTAGACCTGGATCACAGTCCTGTTTCCAGGATTTTCACACCTCAAAAGCAGGTCCAGGACCAAGCCTTTCATGAATGACAAACCCATTCCCATCAAGTCACCCTGTTATTCCCATCTCTGGCAAACACCAGAGCCAGTGCAAGAAATCCTGGACTTCTGTAAAGTCCATCCCAATCCTTCTGCTCCATTATTTTAAATGAAAGCAAGACATAATGCTCAAGTCCATCCAGTTCCCATCAAGCACAGGCCAAGCTGACAACCCCAAAACCATCTCAGCAATTCACGTGTTTTCCATCCTGTGAACATTTTGACAGGTCAATCCCAAACTTCCACACACCACACATGGGGAATGTTGATTGTAGAGGAACAAAATGGCTCAATTCCAGCAGGAAAGGACTCAACCGAGCCTGTTTGGAACAGATTGCAGAGCTGAACTAGGAAACAGAATGCTCAGAAGGATGTTCAAACCTCACAAGCTGCTTCTATCCCAGGCAAGAAATGTTTCCTCCACCTGATTCCACCGAGCCTATTGGCAGGAATCTGCTTCCCATCTGAGCCCACCTGTTGAAAAATTCACTTGCTCATCAACACACAGGACTTCTTAAATTTAGACAGAATTGCTTCAATTAAAAGAATGATTTGGTACAAGGTTCAGAGATGGGAGCAAATCAAGCACTTCTCAGGTGGAACATGGAGCTGCTCTATGGAAATCAGTCACAACACACTCAGATCAGCCAGGGCTGGGATTTCCTAGGAAAGAGGACAAAAAAGAGAGGAGGGGGGAGGAGAGAAGGGGGGGGGAAGGAGAGAAGAAGAGGGGGGAAAAGTAGTTATGAAAAGAAACAGAATAATGAAAGAAATTCCCAACCAATTCCTCCTCTTCTTCCCCCCCCAATAGACTATAAAATCACCCCATGGCACTGATATCTTGCTGTTTGAGCTCAACCCCCCACATTTGGGGCACTAACATTTTCCTGTTTTGCTGCAGAGTTTATGAACTGAATACTCTGCAAACAGGAGTTTTACCCAGCCTGGAGGGATCTTTTTGGCCCAGGTGATGGCACAAGCATAACCTAAAGCTGCTGCTTTAAAAACTGGAGAGCACTTTGAGATTTCTGCTTCTTGATGCTCATCAGACCCTTGCAAGAATCTCTTTGCTCTAAAAAACTGTCACTTCATGGAATTGTTCCGGGAAACCTGTCACTGCTGGTAAAATCCTGGTAAAAACAGTTGTTCTTTTCAGAAAATGCACAAACCTTGTCTTTAACATTCCTTCCTCTCTTATTTTTAAGTTCACAAAATTGTCAAAATGGTAATGAAGTGTTTTTACAGATTTCCCTGCTTTTGATTCTCAGTCTTGAAGCAGCATCTTCCCCATCGCAAAAGCTTTCAGTGCCTCCAACTATCCATTGATTTCAGCGGGGGAAAACTGGAGGGGAAAAAGATGCAATGATGGCAAGACTGTCCCAAAACATGGACCTTCCAAGGGTTGTTGTCTTTTCTTATGCAAAAACAATAGATCAGGGAGCAGAGTAAATAGAAGAAGAGATTGGGGGATCAATCAACCAGCAACACTTCCCTAGTTACAGGTGGTATTTTGGGATTGCTTAGATTATGGAAATCAGGATCAAATCAGTGTCTAAGGTAAGACTCAGTCCCATGGAAAGATTTGGGTTGGAAGGACCTTAAACCTCCTTTCAACTCCACCCCCTGTCATGGGCAGGGACACCTTCCATTAGACCAGGTTGCTCCAAGCCCCATTGAGCCAGGCCAGGCATGGAACAAACGCAGCTTCTCTGGGAATTCCATCCCACCCTTTCACAGGGAAGAATTCCTTTCCAATATCTCATCCAAACCTTCCCTTCTTCAACTTAAGGCCATTCCCACTTGCTCTAGCCTTCCATGCTCTTGCAAAAGACTTTCCAGCCTCCTTGCACTCTGCAATTCTCAGCTTTCTCCATTCCATTCTTTCCAAGTGAACTAAAAAGCCACGTAGTGATGCAGGGATGAAGAGATGACGCAGGAATGAAAAGCAAAGGGTTCCAAGAGGAGCCCATCCTCCATTCCTGGTGTAGCAGCAGCTTTGCTGATGGTTTCAGGAGAACTAAGCAACCTGAAAACTGGGAATTCATTTCCACGGTAACATTGGAGGAGGTGAAACATAAAAGTGAGTGATGGGTTAATGAATATAAATGGTCTGAAATAACAGTAGTTCAGTAAAGCAGGTATTTATCGTGTTATCCAGGT
Organism: Scytalopus superciliaris; assembly: GCA_013400415.1. Classification (NCBI taxonomy): domain Eukaryota; kingdom Metazoa; phylum Chordata; class Aves; order Passeriformes; family Rhinocryptidae; genus Scytalopus; species Scytalopus superciliaris. The sequence goes on from VXBX01001373.1 coordinate 213,758, forward strand.
TGGCTACATGAGAGTTATTTAGTTAAATCAGTCCTCACAGAGGCTGAGCAAATGGAGACAATTCTCATGATCCCGCTGCTTTCATCCCCCCTCTCCGAGGAGATCAGGGACAGAGAGAGCAAGACATTGTCAAGATGAAATAAATACCTTCATTTTTAAAGCAAACCTTTTGCAGCAAAGTCACTTGAAACCAGGCATATCAGTTCCATTTCTAATTAGGATGCATTAAAATTATTATGAAAGGGCCACTTTGTATTTCCAGAACCTCCTTGTCAGCTTAAAAGCCAATTCCATTGTGTGGGCAACACTGCCAGGAAAACCTGCTAAACACAGTGTTGCTGTTTCCTAGAAATACAGAGTGGTTTGGGCTGGAAGGGACCTTAAAGCTCATCTCGTTCCACCCTGGACACCTTCCAGCTTGCTCTGTGTCCTCCAAGGATGTGGCTCCTCTGTTGTCATCGATAGAAAACATAGCAACAGTGGGAAGCTGAAGGGTGTTCAGGGGAGTGACACCAGGGAATTTGGGACTTGACACTCTCACAAGAATAAATCTCCATCTCAGCTCATGTTTTTAGGAAGGTGGGTTGTGGTTGTGCTCAGCCTCTGATCCTCCTACTCTGTCAGGACTGAGGGAGCTACAGGATGAAGATTGAGGGAGGAATGTCATTTGGAAAGGTTTCTGCCTTTGTGCCTTCCACAAAAAAAACCCAAACAGGGAAAAAGGTAAAGACCTAAAAAATCAAAACCCACACACCCTCTTCTCCCCCTCTGAACTCACAGAAAGGATGCATAAACAACAGAGTTTGACTCAAAGTTTTGGAGAAGAGTCACCAGTCACCTCTGCTCCCCAAGGCAGAACATTCAGGCTCCAAGATGCTTCAGCACCTCACCCAGTCAAAACTGAACAGATTTAACATACACAAATTTCCTTCAGATAATGTGACAAACTCTACAGTTATTTCCTTGCACCTTTCCCTTGGCCTGAAAACCACTGAGCATTATTTAAACATGGATTTGGCTCATTCAGGGCAAAATTTCTATTTTTCTTCTATCTTTCATTAAGCATTTCACTGCCTCTTGCTCTCAGCAGCAAAATGAAAGGATGGCTGTGGTGGGCAGGCTGAAGGTCCAGAGACCCCAAGGTCACTTCTGTGCCTTGGTGGATGCTTAGGACACATGTAGGAAACACAATAGATGGTCCCTTCATTCCAATTTCCACAGAAAGAGCAACTTGTAGATTTTCAAGGCAGAAGAACTTATGCAATCACCTGTGTTTATTGGGCCCTGGGTTTTTTTGGTTTGGGGTGGGTTTTTTTGTTTGTTTGTTTTTGTGGGGCTTTTTTGTTTGGTTTTTTTGGGTTTTTTTTTGTTTTTGTTTTTTTTTTTTTTTTTTTGTTAAGGATATCTTATTTCCTCTCTGAAATAATTTGAAATTTTGTCCTCCAAAACACCTTGTGGCAACATGAGATGTTTCCAGCTCCCCCACTGGAAAAAACAACCCCAAACTTCGCTTTTTTGTTTTTTTAAAGCCGCTGATGAGTTTTAGGAGAGCTGTGCACAACACCCTGCAGGTGCTTTCAAGTTTCTAAGGGAAATAAGTGGCAAATCACCTTTGCTACCTGAAGGCTGAATTTGAGTCAGTTCAGGCTTAGTTTGCACCATAAAACTGCACCAGTGTCGTTTTCCTTAAGTGCCATTTCCGTAAGGAGGAGCTGATAATGCACCAATTTACTCTGTTACATCAATGTAAATCCACAGCAATTTCATTTACTTTGTTACAGCATAAATTTACCCAAGTGCTGATTGGACTAAAAGCACGATTTTGCCCTGGGTTTTTCCTTCCAAACCTCCTCTGTGTTATCCATAAGAATGTACCAAGTGCATGTCCTGTTTTATAGACCAGGTTATTTATCCACAGCTGCACATGACCCATTCCACGACTGAAATACAGACACCTCTCAAAGTTTACAGTGTAAAGGAAGTTAAAGTGATGGCCTAAATAAACTGAAACTCACCTTTTAAACATCCCCTTCCAAGTTTACTGCTGACCAGGCACCTGTGCCACCAAAAATACAGAGGAATTTTAAATAAAGCGAGCAGTGTTGAAGTGTTTTTCACTGCCTTATATCTTACTGGCTCCTACCCCACTATTTCCTGGAGATATCCAAGATAAAAAAACCTCCCTTATATATCTGTTTCCATGGATCAAGACTTCATGAGATTTTGGCCATCATTAATTCCCACAGGAGATTTTAGGACAGATCTGCACTTGGCTCCACTGCTGCTCTGGGGTCACTCCTTTGCTGCCTTGCAAATGGCATGATATCTACTGTTAGGATAAAACTGAGTCTAAAACTGAGACCCTCTCACTCCTGGAAATCAAGAGAATCCAAGTGGGAATCCTGAGCACCTTCCATTCAGGAGAAATGCAAAGCACCTCTGGGAACCATCAGCCTCATTCATTTCAATGTCACTGAGGCAATTTATATCCCAAAGAGAGCCCCAGCAGGGGTGTTGGATCTTGGGCTTCCAAAGTTATTTTAGTGGCAACTCTGGCACAAAATACAGTAAGTGTTCCAGTATTTTCATGAAATATTACTTTCTGCTGCCACTGTCCTTGGTCAAGTGCTGGGGACTGAGCTCAGCACTTCCTCCAAAGGCCTGTTCCTCCTCCAGTTGGTTCCTGTGACATGACAACCTCATAAAAATTCTAAAGGTCACACCAGAGCTGCAAGGAACGCATCAGCAAGAAGGAAAACCTGAGCTAAATCAGAACTGGCTGCACAAACACTAAATATAAAATTAATGCTTAACAGCTGTGCTTCCCCAAAGATAAGTTAAACCAAGGTGACCCATCCTATGAGATAAACACCTCATCCCTTGCTGCCTTTCTGCCTCATTAAGGGGTTCTGTGGTCTCTTTGAATGCGCTTGCAGTGAACAGCAGGAGGCAATTCCTACAAGACAGGCCTTAGATTAACACCACTGTCCTGTAACTTGCTACTTCTACATTCATTCATCTAGAGAATACTGCTGATGTCATTTTTGATCTGAAATGCCACCCTGATGCAGGTTTAAATAACTTCTGCATTGTGTTGGGTTAAAGACAAGTTGTCCAAGTCTTCCAACAGACTCAGCAGCGAGTTGCTGCCAGTGCATCAGATCCAACACTCAGCCTTTACGGTATCAAAGGGCTTTGAGCTCTCTGTGCAACTTTGGATGAAGACACAAAGAAGTCCTACGAAGTTAGAACAGCCTCCCCAACCTTTGCTCTGTCCCCACCCCATCCTTAGTTGATGGCCCCGAGGGCACATCCCACCCACTGCCCTGAGAGGATGTGACAGCAGGGTCAGTCTCATTATCACATCTGCCTCGCGCAGCTCCTGCCCTCCAAGGTCAGGCAGCTCCTCCTTGTTGTGGCTCTCCACAGTTTACTGGGATAAGGCTGAGGATGAGCACAAAGCCACAGAAAGCCTGTCCATGGGTGTGTCATGACTCCTCTCTGAAGCGCCGACTTCCGAGCTGTGAGTACCTTTCAGAACCTTGACTTTTAGGTTCTCTCTGTAGTGGCCTCTTCAAGGCCCCTTGCCAAGGCTTTTCATCCAAGTCAGACAGTCACATCTCCTTTCTTGGGTAGCTTTGAACACACTCTTGTAACGGGAGGAAAAGCTCAGTTGTTCTGGCCCACCACTCTGTTTCATTTATTGTGGCTTTAACAGCAGCACAGCACCCAGTTTTGTCAGGCAGGTCAGGAGGTTAAGAAGAAGGTGCAAGACAAAACCATAACCTCCCTGAGATAGAAATTAGTGCTCACAAAGGTGCATGGGGGAAAGAAATATTGTAGGATAAAACTGGCTCCACTTATGCCAAGGTCTGCCCTGACTTCTTTCAGTACAAGACCACTACAGTTGAATTAGCACTGCACAGCCTGAAGAAAAGGCAAAACTTTGTCATGTAAATGGTGAAAGGGAGGACTAGAAGTTAGCACAGCCCATAAACATTACTTCCAACAACAGAGCTTTGCACAAAAAGTAGAAATAAGGAAATCTTTTAAAGAAATCCAAAGATGCTGGATTGGGATGTAGCAAAAAGCATCCTGACTGCCCACAGTGATGAGCCAATTACTCTTGTGACTTCAAAGGAACATGAACTTCATTTCAAATGGACTTCAACTCCGAGTGAACATTACCCCCATCTTGAAATCTAACATTCCTTCACCTTCCCTATCCTTATACCTGCACACTCAATTCAGGCACCTAAACCCCACTAAAAGCCAAGTTCAGGACTCATTTCCCACTAGTCCGTGCTCTCTGCCTGGTGCTTTCTTTCAGGCTTTGCCAAAGCCCAAGGCTTTGTCACTTGGGAAAGGTCAGGCAGGACTTACACTGCCTGAACACGACCTTTGAGGCACAGCCTGTCCCAAACTTCCATTAGATTCCAGCTGCATTGCAAATGGGCAGCAGGAGTGGAAATCAGGGCATGGGAGTGTCAAAGTTATAGAGGCTGAAAATTCCAAGTAGGAGGAGCCGTGAAAGGGCTCAGATATCAAGCTGAATTAATTTTCTCCAGCAAGGCAGAGCTTTGCCATGTTGAGACTGGTGTTACTGCCCCTGGAAGAATCCCCTCTTTTCAGGGTTCTGGGGAATGCAGGAGGTCATTTTACCCTTTTCATGCAGCAGCAACTCTGTGGAACATTAATGCTCACAGACACTTGGTTCTTGGGAACTTCTCTGAGGCTGTGGATGAGAAGGAGCAGGAGCCCCTGTTCTGGGAGGGATGAGGAGCCCGGGTTGACACACAGGGATTACAACCCCAGGCACTGATTTGTAGCAGAGAAATCTGTTTGCAACACAACCCTGAGATCAGATGCACAACAGAGACACATTCACACCTGTGGGATCCAAGTACAGCTGCAAAGACACAGGTAAGAGGGGAGAAAAGAATTCTGTATCTGTGCAAAAATACAGGTTTCACCACAAAGATCCTAATTACAGCTTTAACTTTAATCTTGGCCATGGTGACCGTTTGCTTCTCTGCCCATGGTCATGATGGTGAGAATGGGGAGGCAGGAGAAGGGTTCATTCATGAACAGGAGTCACACTCACCCCACCTGCTGCCACCACTGCTGTCCCTGCTCTGACAGAAGTTCTCTCCATGCCAAGCACAGGAGGGGATAAAAACCTGCCTCTTCCCAGCACTGTCCAAGAGTGAAACCATCTGCAGCAGCAGCAGCCACTTCACAGCCTGGTCTTTAACTTCTTGTGTGCCAAGGGCTCAGCTCAAGGGGTTTTATCGTATCAGTGACAAGCCTGAGGAACACCAAGGGTTTGGGAAAGGGTGCAGGAACGTGAGAAGGAATAAAACTGTACACAGCAGCAGACTCTTCACTAGCTAAACCTTATTAGGCTGAATTAAGTTGTAAGGATTCCAAGATGAGCAGGGATTGAGGATTAACCTGGTTGCTGATAAGAATCAGTCAAGTGCAACATTTCCAACTGCACAATGACTGGACCCAAACCTGAAATCACTGAGTAAGGCAGGGGACCATCGACATGCATAGAGGCAGCTGAGCAGGGGAGGTAGGTTTGTCAGAATTCAATTCACAGGAGGGCAAAGAATCACAGAACTCAATTTACTCTTGTATAACTACAGTCATGTACTTAATGTTTGGCCATATTTACACAACAGAATAATACACAGGAGAATTCAAGGCTCAAGTACTCAAAACTGTCTGAATTCCCCTTAGATTTGATAGAACATTAATGTTTAAGAAACTTAGGGATGGCTTTGAAGGCACATCTACAATATTTACACTGCATTTTCAAAGTGGGGGATAGGTGAGATTCCACTTGGTCAAAGGAACTTTTATTAAAGCTCCACTCTATAAACAAGACCAAGCTAAAAGTAACCCCCAGGCTACAAATGCCACACACGACAATTAAAAAACCTGAGTTTTGAGGGGCTTTTAAAGGCATCTAAAAATTGACACTAAACTGTACAGCAATTGACAAGTTGTTTTTCGAGGGGTTGAAGTTTGTTTGTTTTTTAAAAACCTTTGTAGAAAATTTGTAAACTATTAGACAAAGTGCTTTAAATACCCAGATTCTGTTTGCCATCATCTCCACCACATAAGGGTCATCCAACCTCCTGTCTTAAAGCTCTTCATCCCCAGGATGAGAAGAGGCCAAAGCAAATTTGGAACCTGTGGAGGGGCTGGTCTGTCAGGGAGGCAGGAGAAATGGAATACTTGCAATCCATTGGGTAGCTCTAAACCACATTCCTGCTCTCTTATTTCCCGTCTCCTGCTCTTTTCTGGCTGTCCAGCACTAAGACAGGCTCAGAGAGATGCTCACACTGGGCATCTCCATCACGCTCACGTCAGTATGGCCTCCTGGCTCAGCTCAGGTCCTTGGATCCCCACAGCTCAGTGTGGCCCAAACACAACAGGCAACTTCAGCAGCACAAGCTACACAGAAACCCCCAAAACATGCAAAAAATGTCTTCTTGTCTATCTTGTACTCATTAGTTCTGCATTATCATAAAACAATATTGAAATGGATACTCAGCCAGAGGGGGGACAGGGATAAATTATTTACAATGCTTGTTAATTTTACCTGAAGTTGCTCAGCAACTTCCAAATTCAGTCAGAAGGAATTAGGTTCCCAAGGCTGCTATAGCTCCCAGCACCTTTAATGTATATTTTGAAGGAAAGAAAGTCAAAATTAAGTATCAGCAGCATCCTGTTAGTCCTGTATTAACCTGGAAGTGTGGGAAAGCAAAAACTGAAAATTAACTCTTCAGAGAGGAAAGAACCAGTGGAACCACAAAGAGTCTTTTACTGCTATGTCAAAACCAAACCAGCAACAGCTTCACTAAGCTCCCAGAAAATGACAAATGTGTTCATTCTCAGAGATAACAGGAGTTTTAAGGCTACTGGAATATGGGCAACACATTTTCTTAATAGCTGCTCCCAAAGACGTGCTACCAAAAGCAGTGTAAGGGCAGATAAAAGCCCAGGTTCTCGGCAGGGCTCAGCATGCTGACACCAAATGCTTTTTACAATGTTGTTCCTGGACAAAATGCAAAGTGCAAGGAACAGAAGGGCAAAACAAGCCCTTAAGACTAAAAGGAGAAGGTGGATTTAAAATTATGTGGACCCCCAGTTGAGAACACAGAGCCCACTCACACAGTGAGTGCAGCCAGCTCCAGCTACTGGGAATGCAGATACACAGACAAGAACAATTTGTCATGGTCTGCATGTTTTAATCCTGGGGGGAAAGATAACTGTATGGAAACTGGAATTTGATCAGTCTCTCATCTCTGCTTGACACAGCTCTAAGGTCTTTCCATTTCCATGGACACAGAGCAGACATGCAACACTCAGAGCCAGTCAACAAGTGGTGTTACTGGAAAATGCCATTCTGCTGGAATACGTGGCTCTGTGTGAAACAGGGTGCCTTGCAAAAGAAACCCAATTCTAAATAAGGAAACTGTGTAGAAATTCAGTGACAAATGGAAGATGTTTGCAGACAACTCAGTCACTAAGTCTCCAAACACAAAGGTCTCTGCAGTTTGTCCCAGCACACCCCCAGACACCCCTCTCTCCATTTCCAACTCCACTATCTATAGAAGGAGACAACTCACAGCCTAAAAACCAAGCATTTTACCCATTATTTAATTTAATCCATCACACACAGAGATACTCAAAACCCCTTTGACAGACAAATACTCTGCAAGCAGCAGATTTTCCTAAGGAAAACCCTTGCCTGGGTCTCCGTGGAGTGCAGTGTGAGTGTGCACAGGAGACAGACAAAAACCCTCCCCAAACCCTGGGAAAGACTCAGGGAACTGCTCGAGGCATCCGAGGCAAACACCCCCAGTTCCCAGCAAATATATCACAAGTGAGAACACAGGAAAACCCAGAGTGGCTTTGCAGGGTGGGAATTTATAGCCAGGCTGAGGCCACGGCTCCACGTTAGTACCGAGTTTAGCACATTCCCTGTGCCCCAGGCACTCGATCCCTTCCCCACCTGAGGATTCCTGTCTACCAAGTTCCACCCACACGGAGTGCCAGGAAAACATCTCTGCTGCAATCCCAGTCTCTCAGCCTGTTGTATAACGTGCCCCAGCTGAAGCTGCAGCAGAGACTCTGCTGAACACACAGACCCAGCTGAACTTTGTTCCAGGCGGTTCAGATGCCTCTCCCAAGTCCTGGGATATTCCCAAAGCAGCACTGCAAGGCTTGATCCGCAACCAAACACCCACTTCTACAGGGAGCCATCCAAGCTCCTCTAATCTGATTAGGCCCACTCTCTGTTTGCCATCAGCTCTGCAAACCCACAGCATCTCCTCCCTGCTCCCACACACATCTGGTCACCAGCATTTCCTTTCCTAAATCAACTTCAGAGAGCAAAGCGAAGTTTCTCGGCCTTGGGCTTATTTATTTATTTTCCTACCATCTCTGCACTTCAGCTGCCTCCATATCCCATTAAGTGTGGCTGTTCCACATCTGGATATGCCCTGGGAGTGCAGCAAGTGCTTCAGGAGGGATCAGCAGTGCTCAGCCCCTCTGTTTGGCACTGAAGGATAAACACACCGAGCACAGGGCCGCAAACTCAGCTCAAATGAGCCACTGACAGTTCTGGTGTGGGCAGCCCTGGAAGGATGAGGGCTCTTCCTACATCCCCACACAAAGAAAGTCTGAGGAATTACATGCTCAGTCCATCTCTTAGTCCCCTAATCCACATCTCACCTGGAATCAGAGCCGCCCGAGGGGTTTATCAGCACAGCAATTCAAAACAAAGCTGGTGCTTTGGGCACATCTGTATAATTTCTGTATCACTCAATAAGCACCAAGTAATACTCAACACAACATAAGGGACAAGACACAGGCCCAGTCTGATCTCTCCTCTTTAGAGCAACTCACTGATTTTCAGAGTCAAATCTGTATAATTGTATCATCAATAGTCCCCAAAAGTCAGGTTTGAAGATCCTGGACACCCAGTTTAACTCTTTAGCTTTCCTGCACACAAACCCCCGAAAGCCCTGTAACTGTGGTATGATTTATGCAATATCACAGACTGTAAGTGGCACAACAACTCAACCCCAAACTCCAGGCATTTTTCTACCCAAACCAGCCCAGTTTCCCATCTTTAGGTGCTGCTCTTGCATTTCTCAGTGCTGGTCAGGGTGCAAGAACTCATCAAGGCTTTCACAGCTTTCAGGATGTGCAGAAGAGCCTCGTGCCAACCCCACTGATCCTGAACCTTGGCAGCACTGTGAGTTCAGTGCTGGTCCTCAGGCACTTCTGTGCTCTGCATCACCCATATTCACATATTTGGAGGGATTTAACACCTTTCAGGCCTCTTGTCATCTCTGACTGAGCTGGTGCCCATGTTCAAACAGCCCCAGCTCCCCACAGGACGTGATGGAGTGTGTTGTTCCTTAGGAAAGCAAAAGGCATGACTATTTTTTTATTCTTCCTCTCCATGCATGGCTTCAGGCAACCCATTCTCCTTCTGTTTACCCATCTGTGAGTGTGAGAGAGCATTTACCTTCCCCACAGCGACAGATGCTCAATGAATTCCGAGGGTGAGACCCACCCTCTGCAGGCAGCCAGCGCAGGGCCCGCGAAGCACTTGCACCCTGTTGGAGGGTTGGGTGGAACAGCAGGCAGGGAGGTTGGGAATGTGAAATCCCAGCCTGCTCCTGAAGCCAACTGAAGCAGCTGCATCTGTTCTGGAGCCACAGAGGAGCATTCCCATCGCTCAGGGCCGAAGCACCACCACCATTCCTCACGTTTAACAGAGCTGCTGCCTCATTTGCAGGGGCTGCACGTCTGGGCTCGTTAACAATCCCCCACCGTCATCTGTCTCACCCTCCTCACAACTAAGAGCTTCAATATTTCTAAGTTTGAGCCAAACCTAGGACAATTCACCCAGTATCAGTGTCCCCAAACCCTTCTTCAGCACAGCAACCACACCACAGGCTCCAACCCAAGCCTTGTGGGTACCAACCCAAGTTTGGTTTCCAAGAATACAATATTCCCAGGCAAATGCTTCCCTACACACCAACCACTATTTGCTGCGCTCTCCAGGACTATGGAAACACTCTCCTCCAGAGAGCAGATGCCATATGGATATGTAGGCTCAATTAGCACATGCTGACAGTTAGCAAGACACTCAAAAAAATTCAAAGTCTTGGCAAGTCTGAAAAGTTTCTCTATTGATTATGTCATATTGCATCCTGTGGTGCTTTAACTTTTGAGGTTTCAGTGCTGGGAAAAAAAGAAAAAAAATCAGAGAAGCTATGTGAGAGATGAAAAAGAAAGGATGGAGGGGCTCTTGAAGGAGGGCACTGGGTGGGGGGGAGCAGCAGGAGAGACATGGCAGAGAGAATCGTGCCAGCTTCCCCTGCCAAGGGTGGGCAAAGGCCCTTCACGGAGCAGACGTTTTATTACTCACACATCTCTGACTACCCAAACTGATCTTGAAGCACTTTGGCATGTCCCAAGGGTCATTAGAGATGACTTCCTCCCTGCATCAATAATGAAACGGCTCTTAACCAAAATTAAACTGGAATGGCTTAACAGCATTTCAAAATTGACAAATCTGAAAGAGCTAATTTCTTATTCCCCTCCTGCCCATACAATTAGCAATGGGAGAAAACTTCAAGGTTTTCTCACTGAAGTGATGAAGAATCTTCAAAACTTTTACAGGAATCAGAGAAGAGCAGAATCCCCTCTCCAGTTAAAGGGCCTGACCCACCTTCAGGCAAAGCAAACCCAGAAATGGCGGCTGCTTTTCCCAGGTGGAAAATTGAGATTATGGTGAGGAACAGGTTCATGCTCTGCTCTTATCACAGGTGGATTATCCACTAAATTCCTTCTCAGTGGGAAGATCACACGGTTTTGTACCTGATCCCACATCCCATAACTCCGGTGCACATCCCACAGTGAGGAGCAGCCGGACCCTTGGCCTCCTGGAAAACAACCATCTGCACCTGCAGACACAGCCATGGACTCCAAAGCAGATGAAGAGGGGCAAAGAACAGCCCTTTCCAAGCCCCCCCTGTGGGGCTCAGAAGCCAATTATCAGGATCCAGACGGAGTTTGGGGATCTGGAGCTCCCAGGCCAAGCTCCCTGGTGCTGTAATGATTTCTGAAACACTATTTAGGTTTTTTATTGGGATAATATCCCAAGAAGCACAGCTGATTTTTCTGGGAGAGTCCTGTGCCCTGCACCTCAGCCCATGCATTTGTGGAATATGAATTCAAAATTCATGGGAAGAGAAGGGACCAGCTGATGCAGCAAGGCAGGCAGGCCAGACTCTGGGTGCTCTGCATTTGTGTTTGAGTCACCCATTAAAAAAAAAAAAAAAAAAAGAAAGCACTGCAAAACCCCATGAAGACTCAAACGCCACCCCAGTGATCAGCAAGGAGCAGAGCTTCCCTCTTTCCCGTCCCTCCTCCACAGGGAGCACCCAACTCCACAGTGTTTTTCCATGGCATCCATTCCAGTGGGGCTCTGACACCAGCACAGTGCACAGCAAATGTGTCATCTGAGAGCTGTGAGATCAGGACAGCAACAAAAAGGCTTTTCCCTCCTGCCTCTGTTAAACACGGGGAACAAAATTAAAGCATAAAACTAGCCCTTCCACGTAAATACCAAACCTGACCAGGAAAGAATACAAATCTCCTGCCTGGCCACCCCATGCTGATCCTGCAAGGGCCTGGGGAACCAAATGCCAGAAGAAATAAGCACTTGGATGTGTTAATGGCCTCATGACAGGATCACTGTGTGCCAGGAGGAAGCAAAGGAGGAATTGGAGGTGGGACAGGCACGTGCAGCCTTCCAAACAGACCTGCCCTACAGGCAACCACTTGAGCAACCAACACATTCATCTCTGCTCCAAACAAATATGGGGAATTTAATATACCCTGGATGGAAATGGTCTCAGCAGCCGAGACTCCCAGTTTACAGAGAACTGGGCACTTTGATATGTCACACCTGAAGGTCTCACAGGGTCAGGTTTAGAGGGCACTGGGTTCTCCTTGGTTCCATCTCAGTGCTTAAATATGGAGCTGCGCTGTGGTTCTGTGAAGAGGGACTTCAAAGCCCTGGCTAAGATCAGTGTCCCTGTGCAAAAGGGGCTGTTAAAACTACAAAGACTACTTGTTGCCCCAATACTTTAGGAAAATAGTTGTAGACTCGCCAATCAAACAGCAACAGAGAGCAACCCACTGCTCTGCTCCTAAAATCAAGCTGAGAACCTCTCATCCACCTTTGCAGGAATCAATTCCAGGGAAAAGATTGGAAGATCAAGGAACAGTCTCACATCTGAAGATTGGGACCAATGACCCCTTCTAGCTTTGACGAAAGAGCAAAGGAGAGACATCCTTGGCTGCTTGGAAAGGGTTGTGAAAAGAAATCCCTTCTTAGGACAGACAAGCAAGAGGCACCTTGCAGAGCACATTTCCAGAATGTTTTCAGAAACCTGCTGCAAAGCCTGTGGCAAGAACCTCAGCCCTCGACACACCAGCTGGGAGCCTGCAAGTCACCTCCTGCTGCACTTCTGTCACTCTCACAAACACTTCTTTGGCCAGCAAGTTCCCCCACGTGATGCTCTCAGCTCACTCCCGTCCCTGCTGCTTCCCTTGTACCACAATCTGCCCGTCAAGGGGCTCCAAGAGCACAGTTGTTCATCTCCGAGCGCTGCCTCAGCCCGAGCCGCTCCTCCCACCCTGTTTATGCCCTGCACAGATGTTCAAGTGCTGCCTGTTGCTCCCCCAAGTGCCTCAGTGCAGCTGCTCCCCTGGGCCAGGCTTTGTCCCCCAGCAATCCGTCTGTCACCGGCGCCTGCTCTCCTGCTCCTCACACCCAGCTCCACACAAAACTTTGCAAAAGAAGGTTGTTTTTTTCCTCCCTCTGTCTCTGTGTCTCTTTCTGCCAAATCCTTCATCCCATACCTGCTGCTGTGTCAACGGCATCGAACCCACCCACGTGGTGATGCCTGGGGAGAAGCTTCCAGCAGATTTGGGTGCACTGGCACAGAGGAAAATTCCGTCAGGGCTGAGATTCAGCACAAGACCAGTATTCCAGTCACTCCCAAAAAAACAAAAGCTCTGGGGAACTCAGCAGAAAGGAGAGATGGTGGGTGGTGTCTGTGCTGCACAGTCACACAGGACATAACTCACCTCTCTCTGGTAGACCCAACCAGAAAGGCTTCAAAATGTGGGCTCAAACCAACATATTTTGATGCAATCAATTGTTTCTCTTCCTTGGGAGAATGTTAGCTGAGATACAGGGGAAAAAAATGCTAATTTAAGCAGCACAAAACCTCTTCTATTCTTCTGCATCAGTAATTCTGGGATAAACTGAGCTTCTCTGCCAGGTTAAGTTAAATTTTAGTCATATTCCAGAAATACAAAATTCCTTCAAGTTGATTAAAATTGAAAACGGTCTATCAGGTATATTTTCATGACACAGAGTTCTTGGGCAGCGTATTTTATAGGGTTGCAATTATTCTAGCTATTCACCACCGAACCACAAATCCAACTTCCAAAAAGCATCATAACGCAAACCCCACCAAATCCAGCTGATATTAAATATCAGCAGGGCTCCATTATCAGGTTCTGTATCTGAACATGGTAATAGCAGCTATTTCTCTTTTATATTAAAGCTGTATCTCTGGAAGAGAATTCCTTCCCTCAGCAACACTGGTAAATGTTAAATACCTGGAATATTTCAGTCCCACATACATTATGGATGAGATTATGATCTGCTAAACAATAATGGGGAAAAACAGGGAATGACAGGAGATTTGCTTTGGGAAAGACTTCCTTGTGTTCTCAGAGAAAAAGCACAAAATATATATGAAAAAAAAATACTTGGACTAGTATGTGAACTCATCTCCCACCAGGATGCAAGGACCTAATTTGATATTCCTGAAAAAATGGAATTCTGCATAGCAAACCATTAGACTAACCCCTGGTTTGGGAACCCATGATCAGCCCTCACTTGGAAGATGGAAATTACAGATCTCCTTGTTTTCCCAGTCCTCACTTTTTAGATGGAAATGATAAATCCTGTTTTGCCAGCCAGTGAAGTTCAGTAAACCAGCATTAGCATCGGGTTTAAATGAGTGTTTACATTGATAAGTAAATTGAAAATTACCTCGCTCGCTGCCTTCCCCACACTAATTCCACATTTCCCTGCAAATATTTACAGAGCTCTAACTCATTCATTAGACTGGATACTTACAAATCATTTGGATACCACCAGTTTATGTCAACTCCATTTTTCTGAGGGATATCAGGCATTAAAGGGCAGCAAAACAGCCGAAACCCATCATTTCTTGTCCAAATTCCCAAGGCAGGAAGGTGGTTATTGATATTAAAGCTGAAGATTTAACTCCTTATGGCAGGTTTTCCTGCTGCTGTTTTCTACCTTCCTTCAAAAGCAGCTGCTCCTTCCCATTCCTGACCTTTTCTCAGTGTTTGTACCTGGATTTACCAACTGGCCACACAAACAGGGAGCTTCAGGCAATAAACTGAGAAGCAAAGGGAACCAAACCATTAAGGTGGGAAACAACCTCCAAGATCACACCAAGTCCAACCACAACCCAGCACCACCCCTGTGGTCACCACTAAACTGTGTCCTCAAGTGCCACATCCACAGGCTTCTTGAACCCTTCCAGGGATGGGGACTCCAACACCCTGCCAGGGCTGGGGAGCTTTAGAAACCTGTAGGTCTCTATTAATCCTACTGAAGCCAGAAGGAAGTAATTTCAAGTACCAACAGTGTTCTGGAAGATGTTCCACCCTATTTATTCCCTCCTGAAGTAAGAGCAGGATGTCCTTGCTCACCACAAGTAGTGCTTGACTTTTTACATACTCAGCTCATTTCACCAAGAGCTCTCACACAGGCCAGCACCAGCACCTACTGTGCAATCCAGAATTTGATCCTACATAAAATTCCACGTGAAACCTCTAAGCTCAGGGATATACTTTGCTGTAGATCATAGATAGTCCCAGGGGGTAACCCTTGTTCATTTATGAAGTGGTTTTATTTAAACCAAAATATTCTGATTTCACCATAACAGATGCACTGAGTTGGAAAGGACCCCCAAGGGTCATCAGTGGCAAATGTTACAGGTGATCTTAGAACCCCAAAGGTCAGAGGATCTTTAAAAATATTGCTGAAATGAATAACAGACTCAATGTTAGCCACTCTTTGTGATGTAATCTCAATTTCTCTGATGTAAAAGCACCCCTAAGTATTATAACGTGGTATCAGAAACGGAAATTGCTACATCACCACACACGATGCCACAAAACAGCCTAAAATCTTCCCAATTGTCTGCTGCTTTGTGCAAAGGTGAGTTTTAAACCTGTTTGGATCTATCTTAAACCTTTTGGCCACCTTTGGATAATGTGGCATAAAGTTAAAGCATCACAACCTCCCCCCAGGACCAGCCCCAAACTTTCCTGGATCAAAGGAGGACAATAGAAGGGAAGAGTTGGGATTTCTGCATGGAGAGGGCAAGGCATGTCATTGCTCACATTTCTTCTCTGAGAAACATTTAAAGGCCTCTGTAATCTCATTACTGAGGATAAAATACACAAGTTTAGACTCCCTTAAGAACGCTCAGCTTAAAGTTTGCCACAAAGTAAAAGCCAATAATGAAAATCATTTCAAAGGGAGCCCAAAACATTTGATGGGCACAATAAAAGCAGCACAGAAAAGAGCTGTTGACATTTCTTTACGATTCTTTCAGAGCTAAACTTGCAATAGCCATTGATTTTTTGTTTTTCCCAAGTATATATACATTATTTAATGCAACCCAACAGTTCATAAACCAACCTTCTCGTGCTTCTGAAATATTGATGGGTCTAGAAGGTTGAAAACACCACTGAAAACCTCAGTTCCATATAGGAAGCCTAAAATGTTGCAGCTTCGTCTATAAAAAAGCAAAAAAAAAAAAAAAAAAATTCTTAGTTGGTGCTCTTTATGGGTTTTAAAAGCTGATGTTCATCGAGCTTTGCTTGTCCCTAAAACCCCCACCATTTTCTTGTTTAAAAAGGACTTGTTGTCTTTTCCAAAACTTTCTTTCTTGCTACTTCAAAAATTTTCACATTAGGCCTTTTAAATTAGTAACATCACTCCTGCTATGCAAAAAATTCATTACTTCAGAGAACACACCAAGAAAATTTGGTATAAACAAGTATCCAATAATCCTCACACACAAATTGTCAGCTTACACTGTGCATGTAAAAGGCTTTTATAACATTTACATATTTTCACAGGAATAGAGCTGTTTTTGTGGGGAAGAATTCAACTGTGCTGCTATTTACACTAAAACAGCCACTAATATTCCATATAAATATTCAATTCCAATATAAATATTCATAGCCAGGGTTCCAGCTTTCCCTCCCCTCCCTGCCGAACACCAGAGATGCACAAGAGGGAGGACAGATAGAGATCAGAGACCAGAGAGAGGGGCCTTGAGATCCCCTGGGGCTCCCTGACACCCCAACCCAAGGGACTTGGGAGCCCCTGAAAAAGGGGCTCATTATATTAAAATATCAAATCTTTGAATTTGAAGACCATCTCCACCCACCGATACTGCCAATGATCACTTCTTAAAGGGTTTTCTGCACAGTTTGAATATGAGATCAGTGCTGAAAATACACCGAAATTCCCTATGCTGTTAATGCAAAACTTCTGGTGTTGTCCATGGGTGCTCCCCAAAGGGATTCCATCCAGGAAACTGAGGCACAGAGGCTGGAGAGGCAGAACTCAGAGGAAAAAGCACTTCAGATCTGGTGGAGTCAGGGGATGGAATTAAACAGGCGAGGAGAAGTTGCAGTTTACACCATAAGGTGGAGCCCAGTTGCCTTTTCCCCCTCCACAAATCCATGAGCTGTTCATACAAAGGGGGGCGTAGCCTCTGGTGCAGAGCAGATAATGGAGATCCCAGACCATCCTGCTCTGCCCTGTGGTCTGTACAATCCCACCCCTTGGGCAGGCCAATATCAAACACCTGCTCATCTCCTCAGCAGGATTTCCCTCACCTGTCAAGGGAAATGACTGCTGAAAATCCAACTTTGCATTTGAACAAACACGACCAGTGTAAAGGTCCTCTGGACAGGGAGCCACTGAGAGGGTTTTCATTTGCTGCCAGCCCTCTCAGCTGTCCTCTCCAAATCTCCTCCTCTTATTTTCCTCCCCCAGATCAACTGGTGCACAGCACATCTCGTTGTAAATTCAGATATATTATATATATATTTCCTTGCACTTATTAAGCTGCCACAGCACAGACAGAACCTGCCTGAACTCAGCTCAGGGCTCCAGAGCTCACAGCTGAAACCTTAACAAGGTGTTCACACCAACCATGCTCTGTGCAGCTCTAACAAGCACCCCTTTATCACCTACATCAGCTAATTTAACTCTGAACCTCCAGAAGCTGCAGCACAGACTTGTATTAGTTCATCTACGTCTCTATCGACCTGTCTGAGCTGTCATTTACATTATTTATCAAAGCCCAACAGCGTGAGCAGAGCCCCACCAAACCCTGCTAAAGCAGCCTGGGCCTGCCCACAGGAGCTGCTCAGCAAAAGATACAAGGCTTGACAGGAGAGGAAAGTCAGCAGTGCCAGGAACTCATGTCAGGAGCTGCTGGACAGGACGAACTCCCTGCCTTTCAGTGTATTACACTAATAATCTCAGGCCTGGGCAGAGCTCAGCGATGCTGAGGAGGAAGGGACGGCTCCCTGCCGTGCCTCCTGGAGCTTCACCTGCTCCTGCAGCTTTCAAAGTCATTTTCCTTGCCTCAAACACCCGACCTTTCCTGGGGGTGCTGCCCCTGGAGCATCTCTCCACAGTTATTGCAGCAGGAGCCTCCCAACACATGGCAAGCATGGTGCTCTCCAGGGCTAGCACTCCTATTGCAGTCTAAAGCCTGAGCACAGTTCCCATCTGGAAATTCCCTGCAGTAAAACCAGAGCTACACAATCCCCACAAGCAAAACAGGGCTACACAAACCCCACCTAGAAATTTCAACAAATCAAACAGAATCACGTAAAATCCTCCCTGAAATTTCTCAAGAGTAAACCAGGGCTACTGCAGAGCATTTTCTGAAACCTTTAAGGTGCTCCGGTGACCCCAAGGCAGGCTTAAAACATTCCCTGCTCTTCAGAAGGCTCAGCACCTCTGCTCTATTAACCTGGAGGGTTCACCCTTGGTGTCCTCAACTCCCCTGAGTCCTGGAGCTGCTGGAGTGAGTCCAGAGGAGGCACCAAGGTGGTCAGAGGGATGGAACAGCTCTGCTGTGAGGAAAGGTTGAGATAATTGGGATTGTTCAATCTGGAGAAGAGAAGCTTTGAGGTGACCTAATTCTTTGCAGTTCCTGAAAGGAGCTACAAGAAAGATGGAGAGATACTGGAGCAACAGGACAAGGGGGGATTGGCTTCCCACTGCCAGAGGGCAGGGTTAGATGGGATTTTGGGAAGAATTCTTCCCTGTGAGGGTGGGGAGGGGCTGGGATGGAATTCCCAAAGAAGCTGTGGCTTCCCCTGTATCCCTGGAAGTGTCCAAGGCCAGGTTGGATGGGGCTTGGAGCAACCTATGCGAGCAGAAGGTGTCCCTGCCCATGGCAGGGGGTGGAACTGGATGAGCTTTAAGGTTCCTTCTTACCCAAACCATTCCATGATTTCATGCTTGCACAGAGACGAGGGGAGGGCTGACTGCTTGATGGAGCCACTCAGGGTTATCCTGCTGCTTCTCAAGCCCTGCTACAAATAAGTCTTCACACAAGCCAGGGACAGATTCAGCTCCAGACTAAACCATAGATGGGAACAACCAGGTCTGGTCACAACCTGAGCTGCACTGGCAGCCCCTTGAGACTTGGGCTGGTGAGAAGGGGAACTGTAAGTCATTCCCAAGGCACTTGCAGATAAACCCTAAACTAATTAATATCAGAATTATTGATGCACAGCAAATATTTTGCCACAAATTTATCTGAAACTCTGTCACCGCTTCACATTTTACAGCATTGATTTATAAATCATTGAACAAACAGGGGCATGTCCAATAAATACTTTATGAATGTTTGCCAACCATTTATCTTACATAATATGATATAAATACATTGCAAATACCACAATGTTTGAGGAGACTGTTTATAAATTACAACTTGCATGTCATCAACTCCAGTTTATAGAAATGTTCCTCCCTTTCCAATACAAAGAATTTCAAAGGGATCTTCCAACCCAGGCCACTCAATGATTTGATGATGAGATGTATTTTGCTCTAAATATTTGCTACATGTATTTTTTTATTCCAGCTCACATCACTGTATATGTTAACCTGCCCTCTCTTTCAACTCGAAATCCCAGGAGGATTTTGGAGGAAAATTTCTTTCCCCTCCTTCATCAGCCTCTCAAGATCCCCTGGTTCCTGCTGTTCTGAGCACACCCTTTTAGCAAACGAGAGCCCTTCAGAGCACTGGGGAGTCCAAGGCACTGATTGAAAGTCACAAGCTACTGGAGTTTTTGCCTTATCAACTTGATTTTCCTTGCCTTTTTAATACACCAAATATCACTGGGGGGTGCCAGGGAAGGGGGGGCAGACACAGAAGGCTTGTTTGACTTTGATATTTAATTTTGTTTCACTCGAAGCAAAAGTTATTGCTGAGACCAACGTGCAAAGTGCTGGGCTTAAGGTGCTCACACTAACAGCCAGGAAGGAATGGAAAAGTGGATTCCCAAGGTCATACAGTCAAGCAGAACCACCTGACTCCACATGGGTGAGGCCACAGATCCCCCTGAACTCCTGAAAGGCCACTGCACCACCAAGGACAATTCCAGCCCCTTTGTTCAGTGGTCCCAGGAATACAACAGGAACAGGATCTACTGCCTGGCCAGGGGGCACCCTGCATCTCACCTCAGGAACTCCTGGGTTACTCAAACCTTGCAGGTGCACAGTGTTTCAGCTGCTACTGGCCTTGGAATGACCCTCTTCCTTTCCTGCCCAATTTTGGATAATTCCTAGAGAAAATAAATATAGAAATTACTAAACAAAGCATGAAGGAGTTTGGCAGCTTATTTGTAGCTACAAAGAAAAATTGCATTACCTGTAGTTCATTCCTACAACAAAAAACCCCATGAAATTATATGTGTATTCCTTGGTTCATTGTTACAGTCAACTAAATAATGCATAGAATCAGGGCTATATATAATTTCATTCCACCCCCTGCCATGGGCAGGGACACCTTCCACCAGCCCAGGTTGCTCCAAGCCCTGTCCAACTGGCCTTGGGCACTTGCAGGGATCCAGGGGCAGCCCCAGCTACTCTGGGTGTCCTAAAAGGAAAAGGCTGGATTCTTCTTATTTGCTGTTGATAGTTCCACGTGCTGAAATGAAGATTGTCAAATCTCATCTGTCTGGTGGTGAGCAGGCTCTGTGGGGATCAGGAAGAACATTTTCTGCTCTTTCAGGGCACTGGGGAATCCCTGAAATCTACTTTTCCTCGTTTTCTGGGGAGCAAGGAAAGATTTTAATTCCTGCCCTCTAACAAGCCCAAGCTCCAAGGTAGTCAGAGCCTTCTTTATTGCTCTTCCTGTTATGATGAAGACATTAATATCAGACAGGTAATTTATTTTTCTTCATTTAAGGCAAGGTTCCAGCTTGATGGACTTACAGCTTCATCCACCCCTCTTTCCTTTAGACAGCTTTAAAAAAATGCCTGGTGATATTTAAAGGAGCCCAACTGCCAAAATCACCTGAAAATTAATAACTTTCACCACACAGTACATTAGACCCTTAAATCTTCATGCAGCTTGAAAATAGATATAAAAGCACTAGATTTGCCACATACAGTGTGCCAAATTCCTTCAGGGACCTTTTTCCAGTGGGGAGCTGAGATGAAATTGTGTTTATCAATCTTCAGAACACTTCCAATTCATTACAGAAAAGGGCAGCTTATTCCAGAAGATTTTTAAATCTCAGAGCTAAGTACTGGCAGCCTCAGAAATAACTCCTAGCAGGAATGGCTTGTAGAGGCTCTTGGTTGCTGATCCCACCCCCAGCACACCAGGACAGGGTCATCCCAGTTCCCCCTGACAATTGTTAAGCTACAGGGGGACAGGCAGCTCACAGTTTTACCCAAAGTCTTCAAGAAACTGTTATTTGATGCCATCCATTGTTTTTCTGCAGAGCGCAAAGTTCACGACTTTGGTTTGAAGGTCAGGAGCTTCTCCGGGAGAAGTCACAGTGCTGTGACATCAGCACTGCGAACCCGCCATGAAGATTCCACCACAAGCCAACATTCAGCAGTGAGTTCCCTTCATTACCACCCCTTTTCCTGTTTGCTGGGAAGGGGAATCCATGGAAACACTGCCAAAAAGTCAGATTTTTGGGCCTTACCTGGAGATCTGGTGAGTTGCTCCATCCTCCTTTTCAGAGCAGCCACTTCCGTCACAAGAACTGAGTGAAGAGGAGTTGAAAGACCTTCCCTAAGGAGAATTTGGACATATTTTTAAGCTGAAGTTGTAATATAGTCATAGGAGTTCATGATCCCACACTTTAAAAACAAATCCAAATATAAAACTCATAGCAAAAGACTGGAGATCAACACATCAGTCTTGTCTTTTTGCATTACAGTCAAAGAGCAAGTTTTATATCAAATTTCTTTGGCTTTAACTGCAGCCAGGAGAGTTTGAGTTTCAATTTTTGTTAAATCCAGAGTCCCAGATCAGCTTGTGTAGAGCCCTTTTGCTTTGATCCTATTAGCCCAGAACATGGTCCAATGGCTTCTGCTTTGATCCAGAGCAATCCAGGACACAAATATTTGGCTCCTCAGGACCTTTAGCACTTAAGGAAGGGAGAACTTCATGCCTTCAACACATTCATGGAGCTTTACCTCCTTAATAGTTAAGAATACAAAGAAAAGTTAGAGGGTTCTTGCCCAAACTGACATCAGTGTAGAAATAAAAGAAATCCAGCAACATCTGAGGCACAAAACCATGAATTCACCAGCAGACTGTGCCCACAGGGGTGTGTTTTGTTCTCCTTAGGCAGCACAATCCCACCAATTGCAAAGAAAACCTGTCATCTAATGACAGGCCCAAACATCCTCCAAAACTGGGCTGACAGTAAGTTATTTTGAAACAAGGAAATGAAAAAGGGGAGTTTGTTTCATTTTACTTTCCCTTTCAGTAGCACAAAATTGTTTTACTCAGGGTGTGAGAGAAAGTTGCATCAAAGAAGATTATAAATGGAATTTAAAAAGATACAGCTCTTCTCCAGTATCCATACGAACCCAGCATTGAATTTTTCTTCTTTTTTTTTTTAAGGAAAAAAAAAGGGGGGGGGGGAATTTAAGGAAAAAGATTTTTTTTTTTTTTAAAGTGCATACAAAGACAATAAGTATGTCTGCTTGACATTTCCTTCTCTCCTTCTCTTGTTCTGGCAGGTACAGGACCACCCTCTGCAAAACTGCATCAGGATTATCCAACTGTCTTTAAAGACCCTTAAAATAAAAGCTTTGCCACTCTCACCTTTCAGGAGCAGGGAATGCTGTTACACTCCCGATGCTCATTGAAATGTCTCCTCCTGCTGATGTGGAGCCCCAGGAATCGATGGGAGCTCTTCCATTTCCAGCTCACCATGGTTGGGTCAATGTTTTAAACTCAATTTGAAAGCAACTCGTGCTCGGAGCAGCTTTTTCCCTTCATCTGTAGCACTGCCAGAGCTGACAGATCTTGAGAGGTCTAAATAGAGCTGGTTCTAAACTCATCACCTGGACTTTCACTCTATTTTCTTTTCATTTCCTCTCCAACACTTAATTCTGAATACGTTACCTTAGAGGTATCGAGTTGACTCTCCACACCCAAGCTGCCCAGCTCAGAGTGTGCCCATCCATGCATTTTCCTTCTTGTTTTTTGGAGAAAAAGAAGTCAGTTTTCAGGTGAGAAACACAGAAGACAATATAATACTGTAGATATGAGACAGGACTCAGCACTTGCAGAAATTTGTTACCTTGTACTAAGTGTATATCTCACAGAACACCCAATATAAAAATCTGAAATAATCATGACATTTTTTATGGCCTAAGCCCCCTGGTTGTATTAATCACCCTCCAGATCAAAACTCATCCCTTGTGTTCTAATCTGAATTGGTTTAGCTTCAGCTCAGGGTTTGCACCTGAAAATCCTGCCTTCTGATAAAGAAGCAAACCCCAACTTTTACTAAAATAGAAGAAGGTGGTTTCCCTCTATTCCCCTCTGCCAGACCCAAAAGCACCTCTTAAACTTTTCCTGGACAACACAAATAAATTGAGCTTCTCCAAACCTCAGACTAATTCCCTGAGCTCCTTCTAAGAGGTGGGATGGAGGTAGAACAGGACAGCATCGTCCCCTCTCTCCATGGGGTTTTGTGTCACACACCAGAGAAACCATTCAAACAGGAGCTTGGCTGTGGCGTCCCAACCACAAAATAATATGTTTATTTTTTTTCCACCACTTTTGTTGCTGTTGTTGTTGTTGTTGTTGTCATTTTATTGATAAAAACTACACAAAAACTAACTGATCATAATAATTAATTAAAAAAAAAAAAAAAACAAAAAAACCCAAAAAACAACGTTACACATTCTCCTGTGTTTTAGAAATTGTGTCAGCCAGTGAGTTTCACTAAATGCTCTTGCTTTAAAAGGTTTTCCTTCTGATCCATTTCAAGCACATCACTTCCATTTTGGTTCCCAAATGTCCACGAATTTTGCTTAGGAAGCCCCACTGGACTGTGAATCTGAGTCGTTACTCCGTTGCAATAATTCCCCCTTTTTTTTAGAGCCCAAAAAGTAATTGTAGTGTCAACAATGAAGCACAATGAAGATAGGAAAAATCAAAAGCCCCTCCATAGTGTACAGCCTGTGTCTTAAATGTACATGCACCCAAGTTTCTTGGTTTCTGCTGCATCAATTGCCAGTGTCCTTTTGGTTCAACATAAGCTTTAATGCCCATGTCTCGAGTTTGAAAGATTAATGCTCGACGGCTAAAAAAAAATAAACCAATAAAAAAACTCCCCCAAAACAACCCTCAAAACTAAAATAAAGAAAATATATAGTTATCTTTTGTTTGTTTAAAAAGAACGAAAATATTAAACCAATCTCTGTAATAAACACTTAATAAGGAAACATGGCTGAACGCCCCCCCCGCCCCAGCACCTCGCCCTCCCCATCCCCTTGAATTTTACCTGTGGTTCTCCTTCCCTGGAACCGTGCAATGTAGAAAAATCAAATATACAAACAAAACTCTTAATCCATCCCTTTATGTACCTAGAGTGAAATCTATTTTTTTTCTCCTTTTTTTTAATAAGAACTCAACAATCTCTCTTAAATATTTACATTGAGGAATCTGTTTGAAAGTTTAAAGCAAAAGAGAATCCTGAAGTCCTCGGCGTGCACTGGGCATTCCCAGTGAGCGGAGTCCGCGCTCTCCCCTTCCCTCGGGCTGGACCGGAACGTTTGGAACTGGAATGGTGGGGTTGAGCGTCTTGCCTGGTCTGTCTCCTGGAAGGTCCCTGCAGGAGGTCCCAAGGAGGAGGAGGGTTAGTTTGGTATTCTCTCGATGTAAATGGCTGGGGCGGCCGAGCGCGCAATGGTGGCGATGAAACTGTGATCCCGGCTCAGTTCCAGGTTGGAGGTCTCCGCCTGCTCCCGGGACATGGTGTCATACCCCTTGTTCACATGGAGAGGCTTGTGGGCCTGGCAGTACCCGATGACAGGCTGGTCGTAGCTGTAGTAGGGTAAAGTCTTCATGTGGTGAGGGACCTGCAGAATGGGAGAGAGAGCAGAGGAGGGGAATGGGTCAATCACGGGCTGGGGTGTGTGTTCTACAGCGCTCATTGCATTTATCCCAACAGCCCCAGGGACACCCCACAGGGCTTGGAGCAACATAAATCTTGCAGGTTTCTCTGCAGCAGGGGCAGATGCCTCTGGAACACTCCCAGGCTGGGAGAGCAGGGAGTGTTATCCTGAAGAAGGGAGACCTCAGAGCCCCTTCCAGTGCCTAAAGGGGCTCCAGGAAAGCTGGAGAGGGACTTGGGACACAGGATGAAGGGACAAGACAAAGGGAATGACTTCCCACTGCCAGAGGGCAGTGTCAGATGAGATATTGGGAAGGAATTCACGGCTGTGATAGTGTGGAGGAGCTGGGATGGAAGCACCAGAGTAGCTGTGGCTGCCCCATCCCTGGAATTGTACCAGGCCAGGTTCGACAGGGCTTGGAGCAACCTGGGACAGTGGAAGGTGTCCCTGCCCATGGCAGGGGTGGAATGAAATGAGCTTTAACATCCTTTCCCACCCAAACCATTCCATGATTCCACAGTCTGTGCCATGGATCCCCATGTGCGGATAGACCTTCCAGCTGGCCCCTGGCAGTGCTGAAACTGGATCAGAAGAAGCTGCTCTCCCTTTCAGTGGCCATTTGTGGGCAGATACTCAGAGTGGTCCTGAGGGCTGAATTCTGACTCTTTTGGACAACCCAGCTCTGAAGAGCAAACCAAAAGGTTTGTGCCACAAGCAGCTTTCAAAAATCAGCCCTTCTTCCCATGCTTGGAAAAGGGCTGAGCATTTCCACAGAGCTCAGAGCAGCCTGAGTATGTCAAAGGACCCACAAACCCAGCTTTGAGCACAGCTGGAACACTCTTTATTCCTTCCGTGACAAAACTGCTCGCCCAAGGTCATGATTTCCTGGGTTCTTTATCTTCCAACCTCACCAAGATAAACATTATCAAAGCAGCTCAACTGATGCTGCCAGAGCAGAGCAGATCCACACCTTGTACAAATGTATTTCAAACCACTGCCAGATCTATCCTGAATCCCATCTCTTCTTTATGTAAATCCTCAGAAACTGCAAGCCCCCCACCTTCTTTTTTTCCCCCATAAATATTCTATGCTTGCAAATGTTAATCCTACAACTAAATATGATTTATGGCACAACATCAGATACAGATCTTTGCAGATAATTTTATCATCTGCAAGATATGAGCTGATGAAGTAGAAAGAAATATGCTCTTAGGGAAAAAAAAACAAACACTGCGGGAGAGTTTATTCTAACACTGCCACAAAACCTGAGCTCATTATAGCTGGAGAAATCCTACACATAATCCAATCGTGGAACAAATGCCTTTTTATTTGCCAGGCTGAACTTTAAGTGAAGACTACAGAGCTAATTTCTCACAAATTTTCATTACATGAAGCACTTCATTCAAAAAAGGCATAGGAAAAGCAAAGGCATTAAGAGCAATTGGGAAGATTTGCAGGGTCAGAGTTCCTTCTGCACGCGGATCCCCTCAGCAGTTTAAGTCCTGCAGAACTCTGGAGAGATCCCAGAATTCTTCCATGAGCTGGAATTCAGCAGGAAACCTCATTTTACATGACAGCTGAATGGTGAGGATGCAGAAGAGAAGCTGCTGGGGAGAATTTTATGGAGCAATTGTACCAGCACTCAGCCAGTAAAAAGGATGGAAAACACTGATGACACTGGTCACTCTAATCAAAGCTCCCACTATTGTATTTTTGCTGACTCAGAGATGAACAAAACATGTTTAAAAACATCTATATGGTCGAGAATTAATTTGATAAGTAATTTTGTTCCAGATTCTGAAGTAACTTCTCTTTTGTTTCACTATTGCTGTGGAACCAATGGCTGAGAAATTTAGATATGACCTTGGCCAAGTCATTTTATGGAGTGGAAAATGAGCAGCTTCAGTCCTGCCCCTGCTTGTCCTTGGAGCTCTTTGAGGTGAGGGCTGTTTGTGCTGGGTCTAACAAAAGATTCAACAGTGGAAATTTAAGAATGCAAATCCTCCCTTTTGCAGTCCCAGTGACATTGGAGGGGTTCCCAGCTTGGCAGTTTTGCTGAAGCACAACTACTCCCCCCAAAACAAGCTGGAGTAACTGAAGTTACCCAAAATACAACAAGATTCTGGCCTGGATTAAAAGTTATTTCTCAATATTCCCTATCCCCTCTGACAGTCCCCAGTGATGGTCAGGTCAACCCTCAGCCATTCCAAGATGCAAATCCACATCTCCACATTGCAATTCAGATGCTTAGTCTTTTAAATTTCTTTTACACTGCACTGGATTTTATCAGTAGTTTTCCTTACATCAAAAATATTGGGAAGTAAATTAGCCATGATTATTACAGAAGAAAGTTCTATTAAAAAAAATCAGTGATAAGAATTCAGCCTAGAGTTCTGCTTCTCCTAAGTGCAGACATTAAAACATAGATTGTAACCCAAACAGCAATAAAAATCCTTATTCTGGAACTAGAAGAGCACATCCATAGAGAGGTAACATTCCCAAACACCCACTGAACCCAGTGAGCTTTAAAGGATGGGACTGAGTGAATACTAAGTGACCTTATTTCTAGAATCCTTTCTCTCTCATAGTATGCTAAACACCCTCACACACTCTTAATTGCCTGCTGTGCCTCCCAACAGAATGCCTCAAACAACCTGGAATTCAGCCCAACGTGATCTCTAAGGTGTGACACCCCTCCCAAGTAATGTCAAGAGTGAATTTCCAAGTTTTTCAGACTGACTGCAGCTCCTGCTGAAGTATTTTCCTCTGTGCTCACAGCAACAGACTCATTGAAGTGAAAACTGTTGATGATCAGGCAGAGATTAACTCTCAGAATGTCTCCTTCAGACCTGGGCACGGCTCATCCCCAGGTTGAAGCAGTTTCCTGGTAAACTGTTCAATCACATTTTGGAAGCCCAGGTTCTCAGAACAGACCTATTTCACATTGGAAATACGTTTGGTCTTTATGCTCAATTTTGAAGAAAGATCTCCCTCCATTCATTATCCTGCAGAGAAGGAAGTTCTTTCCTGAGACACACGGCTGGCCGTGGATGTCCAAGTGACTCACTACCAGAATTCCCAACAAGAGACACAAATGTGATCTGTGGAAGGACTGAGATCCCAGTAGGTTCTGGGGGAATGTCTGTGCTGGGACAGAGTGCACTTTAACTTTTCCCTGAAAGGAGGGTGGTGAGGGCACAAACTGGCACAGGATACTCAGACAAGTCACTGCCTTGGCAAGACCCTGAAATCCAGAGCTAGGCATGGGAAGTGCTGCACTTCTGAGCCCCAGATGGTCTCAGATGTCTCAGTCTGGGCACCTTGGCTTTATCCAATCACTGTTCAGACATGTTCAATCCTGGTGCTTCTGTTTTCAAAGAGAAGGAACACCCTGTTTTTAAAACCCAAGACATGCTCCATTCATCCTGATGGGAGATATGACAGGACAACCACTCCTGCCTTGCAGGAGACACATTTTCCATTGGAAAAATAAAAAAACTAAGCATAAACATTCTTGGGTAGTTGAACATTATCTGGTTTCACATTTGCTGGTAGTGGGTAATCCAGGTAACCTGATTTATTTGGAAATGCTTGCCGGGTTAATGATTACACGATTAAATTACACACAACTTTAGAACTTGTCCATATGTAGTGGAAACTCAGAGCTTAAAAAATATGGCATCTATGTTTTCTCATTAGTGCTAATATTTAGTCTCAGAACACCATGACTTCATTGGTGAATTAACATCATAGCTGTTGATAAATCAAATTCAGAGTTCATTTTCAGGCCCATCATAATTTAGAGTAAAAATAAGCAAGATGTACTATGGTGGCGCCGTGATCAGCAGAGCACACGGCCTCACCTCAGAGACACATTGATCAGGCACATTAGGCACAGAGAGCTGGTATAAACAATTTCAGTGGATTTCAAACTGCTGAAAAATCACAGTCAACAGCCCTGGAACATCCCCTTGGAGCCAGCTCAGAACAACATTCTTATCCAGGAAAATGCCCCTTCACACACTTCCCATCAAACCCATTCCAGGGACAAACACAGACACTGAGGTTGGTGCTGAAATATGAAGGGGTCTGTGTTTTCTGCTTCCAACTGGAACAAAGACAGAAGTGCCTGGCTGGTTTTGGAAGCAGGCCTTTTGCTCTGCAATCCATGTTTCCTCAGGTAATTTTCCTATTGACAGAAACATCAAACCCTTGTTTATTAAACCAATTTGGTGCTGGATGTTGGAGGGCTCAGCCATGGGGGGGATGAGCACAACTGTCACTGAGGTTGTGTGTGTGACATCTGAGCAGCTCCAGAGAACTGTCAGCTTGATTTTCAGGTGCTCTTCAAACTCTTTAATTAGCCCAGGTTTTCTGAGAGTTCCCAGATCCCACTGGGAACTTTGCCTGGGGTTGGTGTGCCTCTGTTGGGCACAAAGAGTTGAGCGGGAGCCTTTCAGTGGCTTGAATTGTAGGTGCAATTCCCACAGTCAATCTCATGCAATTTCATGTCCCATTTCCAGCCAAAACCCACAGCTTTGCCTCCTCTGTCTTATTTCCTCTCAAATCAGACTAAAGGTCTGTGCAGCTGCCCCTGGGAGATGAGAGGAGGTGGCAGCCTCAGTCTGCAGTAAATGTCCCACCCAACATGGTCCAAAGCCCAACTGCCCCAAAATTACTAATACCACAAGAAACTCCATCAACCCACCAGTCTTCTGCAAGCAATCAAGAACATCCTGCTGAACATCCACCAAAGGTTGCTGCTTCACAGGGATATGCCAGTTCTTATACATACACACATACAAACTTGAATATATGTTCTTAAGTCCAAATTCTGCATAAAGTTAAGCTTGTCTTAAATAAAGCACAACTTTTCCTTGGATTCACTTCTCTGCAGGTTTAGGGGTTCTACAATACCTCACAAAATCAACCAACAGAATGTAAAGCAAATTAAAATACAATTCTGAATTTGTGATTTGGCATGAAAATATTCCCCAGCTTTTAAACTATTTCTCAGCTATACAGGGTGCACCGAGGAGAGAATTTTGTGATTTATTTGGTCATCCTTGCCGAGTGCATTTCATGTTTTAAACCCCTATGTAACATCCCCCTGTCAGTTCCACTGACACTGTGAACTGGATTTAAAGCTTCCCTTTCCTTCCTACTGATAACTTCCTAATCCTTCTATCCAGTCACACAAATGCCTTTCCCTTTAAAGCAGAACCTCTCCACGGACTCTTTAACTAAGTGTGTTTTTCTAGAGATCAGGAGAAAAATCATCCACACCCCACTGCTCCCTCTATGGGCAGATTTGATCTTTCAATCAGGAAATGAAAAGGTTTCCCTAAAGGAAACTCCCAGAAAGAAGAAAGTCTTCTAAGCCTTGTTATTGTTCCTTGGGCAAACTATTTCTTTTAAATTGCTTGATGTGGTTTTTATGGCATGTCTGGCTCCTGAGAAAAAGCCCCACTGATGAAAAACTTCCAGGGAGATGCACAGGAATCTGATTTTCCACCGTGGAGGGCCAATAAAATAAACAAATTATCCAGATATTCTAACTGGAAAGCCATTAATATTACTCTCAGTGCTAGTAGGATCATTTCCTATAGAATCCAGCAGGGATGGGAGCCTGGTGGTTCAAAAAAAAGCTTTTGCATAGCTTAGGGACACAAGATTAGTCCTTCAAATGAGATGCAGTTGGAATAGTTACCTATCCAGATGCAAAAGAAACCCTTTGGGAGCCTCTCCACATCTTTGGGTGCCTGAATACACAGACCTTCAAAACTAGAGTCGCTTTTAAGGCAGCTCAGCTTTCATTTAGACACATACTCTATTCCCCCCAGGAATTTTTGCTCCCTTTTCATCCCATCAGAGCTGCAGAGTGTGGATTGTTTGGACTTCACCTCTCAGGCCACGGCCAGGGTCCCTCCAGCCCAAGGGATCATGAAGAAAGAGCAGAGCACAAATAATCCCATATCAACTCCCACAGAGCAATCTCTGCACCTCCAACGCTCCCAGCTTGCTAAACTCCTGCCATTTCAGGCATCCCAAATTCCACAGAGCTGGACCTTCCAAGGTATTTCAGAGCCTCCCAGGTCCTGGATCCAGAGCAGCATTTGGGGAACAGAGCAAATTTAGTCTGTCAAAAAAGAATTATGACCATAAAGGCAAAGGCGGAGCTGCTCTTCCATGCAGTGCCCACAAAGGTGGCAACCTCCTCCCTCCAGCACTCCCCAGCAACACAGACAGTGTTTCATATGAACGTCTGACGGTGTTGCTGCCACGGTGACAAACAAAGGCACAGGAGAATGAGTGAAATAAGTCTTTGTCTCATATTAAAACACTCCTTTTCATTAGAGTTGCTGAGAATTTATAGCTGCAAAAGATCTCTCCCAAAATTGATGGCTTCTTCAAAGATTTTTAAATACTGTTCAAACTTGTACATTGATTTTGTACATCAAGAGAACAAAACTGTATTTCCTAAAGCAGGAGAAACGTGACTCAAATTGCACAATATTATGTCCTAAAGACATGAGAAGGTATAAACAAAGC
This sequence comes from Scytalopus superciliaris, assembly GCA_013400415.1. NCBI lineage: Eukaryota > Metazoa > Chordata > Aves > Passeriformes > Rhinocryptidae > Scytalopus > Scytalopus superciliaris. Next base: position 245,172 of record VXBX01001373.1, read on the forward strand.
AACATGATGGCTGGTGATTAAACCCACACCAGCGTGAGAAGAAAGGGATAAAAGAAATGGAAATTTTCCCTTCTATTTTAGCTACTTATACAATACCCAAAAGGTTTTGGCTGGAGCCAGTTCAGTTCCAACCCATTTTGATTAAAAAAAAAAAAAAAGCTTAGAGCCACATTTTAATTGGCACTAATTCAATTTAATATTGAATATTTAATATTAAATATACAGATTACATCCAGGCCCTGCACCCCCAACAAGCTCTAAGATGACAAAGTCCTCCTCTGTCATCATTTAAAATTCAATGCTCAGCATCAGCCTAAGAGAGCAGGTAATTTGTTTTATTTTTTCAGTCTTCTCAAGGGGTCCTTCACAGAAAACGGGTGTCAGAGCAAAGAGTGACTGGCAGAAAAAAATGCAAGAGATGCTGCTGTTGTTTCACCTGAGCTGGGATCACCTGTCAACACCCGGAGATGCTTGAAGGGAAGTCTTAAAGAAGAGGAGCAAGCAAAGCATCACCACTGCAAAGGGAGCTCAAGTTCAAGGAATTACTCATTTCAGTGAGAGAAATTCACTCCAGAGGGAGAGAAGCCTCTGGCACTACCGACCTCCTTGGACACGGGGGGAGCTGCTCTGATCCCGAATGTCTCAGCAGGATTCTATTCATTGAGAAATTACAAGGGTTTAATTGCCTTCCACTGTCTCCCAGCAGAGGAATCGGTGCCTGTGGTGGCACAAACATCCCGGCTAGAGCAGGAATCTGGGAGCAGAAGGGACAGGAGAGTTTCTCCTGCTGATGGATCGCTTCCATTAGCGCTGCCGGGAGCTGCTGCCCACGCCGGGAGGAAACTGCAGCCCCCCGGCTTCCAAAAGGTACCGGGATATGACTCATGTTGGGCTGAGGGCTTATGTAACCAGCCCCACTCAGGGTAAGGCACAGCCCCTGCATCCTGCAGCACGAGGTGAGGTGGAGCAGGGCAGAGCTGCAGGGAAATGGCTATTGCATGTCAAGGGAGGGGAACTAATGCAGGGCTGAGGATGGAGAGCCTGCCAGCTCAAGGGGTGTTTGGATGATCCTCTCAGGCATGTGGTGTGGCTCTTGGGGATGGGCCTGTGCAGGGCTAAGGGTTGGACTCCATGATCCTTGTGGGTCCCTTGCAACTCAGCACATCCTGGAATTCTGTGAATAGTTGGAGGTCAGTGATCCTGATGGGTCTCTTCCCACTCAGTATATCCCACGATTCTATGGCTCTGTGAAGACCAGCAGGAGGGTGCCTGTTGTGGGTGACATGCCTGGTGCAAAGGCTGGAGGACCTGGGGCCAAGGGCTCCTTGGAGGTTGGAGCACATCCTGATCTCAGGAGACAGCCTGGCTTCCAGGTGATGGAGAACAAACACTCAGCTCTGTTCCCAGCTCTGCCAAACCCACTGGACACACAAACTGTGCTGGGGGAGCAAGATAATTCCTCCACCATGCGCTGAGGCTGATGCTGTTCAGCCCAAGAGCTCAAGGAAAACCCATCTACCTGCACCTCTGAGGCTCCCTAACTATAAAGATACTACTAGTAGCTGTAGCTATGCAGTTCATCCCCCACTCACCTGTGGCAAAACAAGATGCTACAGGGTAATACAAGGATTTCAAGCTCCTAAAAAGCCCCGAGATCCTCAGCTGGGAATTGCTACAACTCCCTGTATTGCTGAAGCCCCTCTTTGCTGTGACAGAGCAAACGTTCTGCCACTGCTCCTCTCTGAGTGTGTGACAGGCTAAGGCGGGATGCGACAGCGGCAGCATTCCTGTGCTCCAGCACACTCCTGGAATGGCAAATAGGGAGAGCAGGACAGGCAGGGCAGGCACTCAAACACTGTTAGAAAATCAATAACACACAGGGGCTCGTGCTTCAGTCACGTTCTATAGAATTTTTGTACATCAGAGATCAAGTGAGCAGAAAATTAATGCAAGAGTGTCCAGCATTGCAGGCAAGGACATTTCCCAATGAGAGAATTATTTTTTAATACTCTACAGAAAACAAATGACTTTTTCCTTCCTATAGGCAAGTGTTACAATGTGCAGGGGAATCATTGGAAAGGCTCATTTAGAATCACTGAGAAAACTGGAAGGAACATGGGTTAGGAAATATCCTTGGCTGAGCTATCTTTGCTGCTGCAAAACTGAGCAGATCAATTCAATTACTGCATGAAAGCAAAAACAATGGGAATTATTACTGAGCAATAGTAGTTTAGTGACACTTTTAAAGCAGAAAGGATATCTGGATGACACTAAAGAAAAAACCCAACAACAAACAAACAAACCACATGCTAATCCTCAAAACAGCCCCTGTGTAACATGAGAGGAGAGAGCAGCAGCAGCATAGGAAAGACGCTAAAAAATCAGCAACTAATGGTTAGTGGTTAACCCAGAGATAGCTCTGCTGCCCAGAGAAGCTGTGGCCGCCCCAGTCCTGCAAATATTCCAGGTCAGGTTGGACGGGCCTTGGAGCAAGCTAGGGTAGTGGAAGGTGTCCCTGTCCATGGCTGGGAGTGGGACTGGATGCACTTCAAGGTCCCTTCCAACTCAAACCCTCTGAGAACTGGCAGAGAAACAACACAGTCAAGATGGTGAAGACATTAAGGAAAGATGCTCCAACCTGTCTGTTCTCTGTGGAGATGGAAATCAGCAAGTCTTCTTCATTTTGCCCCATTTCTAAGTACTCACAGAGAGCTGCTCCAGACATTGACTCAGGACAGAACAGCTCTGGGACTGCTCTGTGCCAGGATCCCCTTGGGGAGAGCTGGTGGGAGCCAAAGCTGGAATTACCAGCACAAGGATCGGGATGTGTAAATGTGACCAAAGCCTGGCTCTGAAAAGCAATGGATTCAGACAGCAATCAAGTGCCTGCTCTGTGCAGCTGAGCACTCTTGGATGCAGCCAGGAGAGGGCTGCAGAGCACCTGCACTTGGGAGCCTGCTCGCTGGTCGCACTGTGCAGGCTCTGGGATTCCAGGAAAGCCAAACAAATCTGTGTCGTGCCTCATTTGACACAACGAACATTAATAAGCAAAAATAGTTGTTGCACATTTGGACCATTTCTATGCTTTACACAGCAGCAGTGCTGGGGGTGAAGCAAAAGAACTGGGTCCAAAGAATCCTGCTGGGAAATAAGACCTCTTGGAGCTAGGTTTGACAACCAAAGGGGCAGCTGTTAGAAATCCCTGCAGCTCCCATCAGTGAGAGCCAACGTGCTGGAACAACCTCCCAGCCAGCCAAGCCCAAAACAGAGCACTTCCAGCTACTGGGACACTTTTAAAGCTTGTTTTGCTTGGGAAAGGCAATGCCAGTGTGTCCAAAGGGATCAGCAAGCAGGTGAGTAATTTGGCTTTTTCAGAGTGTGGCATTACCTTGGTGGAATGTGGGGCTGGAACTTTAACAACCTTCTGTGTGGGATCATGGAATGGTTTGGGTTGGAAACAACCTTAAAGCTGCCTAGGCAGAACTGTTCATCCAGTTCACATTTCAGTCTGGATCATTAAAAATCACTGAAATATAGAATGGTTTGGGTTGGAAGGGATCCTAAAGCTCATCTCATTCCACCCCCTTCCACTCGCCCAGGTTGCTCCAAGCCCTGTCCAACCTGGCCTTGGCCACTTCTAGGGATGGGGCAGCCACTGTCCAACCTGCTCCAGTGCCTCCCCATCCTCACAGGGAAGATTTCTATCCCTCTGAGGGTTCTATCTCCATTGCAGCCACCTGGAACAAACACCCAATGCCAGGTTCACCTGTAAGATCCAGATGACATCATGACCAGATCCCAAACTACACAAGGGTGAAACACACTGGGACAAGAAACAGAAAAAGATAAATAAACCTCTCATAATCCAAAATCTGTTGTTTATTTGCAGTGCCCAGAGGCCTCCACAAGAGCTGAAGCTGCATCGGGTGGCACCCAAGGCTCGTGAGCTCAGTGAGTCCTTGCCCTGAAGAGCTCATTCTCCAGACAGGCATGACAGATGAAGGGTGGGAGAAAGGCAAATAGCAAACAAGAAAAAGATCTCAAAACTGATGCACAGATTGAGAGACAGATTTTTCCACAAGCTAAATACATGAATACAGATCTTTTATCCCCAAATGACTCTCCTTGTCATGTGGCCACAGTGACTGTGTGTGTGTTTGTAAGTGATACAGCCCAGGATGAGCAAATCTACAGAGCACAGGAGTTGGTGTTGAGTACACAGTGTCCACAACATACACATTTTGGAGAATTTACATCAAACAAGCTCCAGTCTGGCCCCATAAACTCTCAGAGCAGATCTAGTTTGGCTTAATCTCAAAAAGACTCAGTCTCTGCTCTGCAGTGGACATCAACTGAGGCACGTTAAGAGAGGACAATGTTGAGACCCACGTGAAAAGTGTGATCCTGACCTGAACTGAACATCAATATAAATCCTTCAGGGGACAGGGAAGGGATGCAGCTCACTCACGTCCCCAGACAGCACAAGGCAGTTCAAACCTCCCAGTTTAAAGCTGGTTTTGACTTTGACCCCATGGTTTAAGGGGATGCCACAAACCCCCATGCAAGGGGTTTGCCTATTCCTACTTTCAGGAGCCCCTATTTTCATGCAGTTCATCCAATACCAACAAAGCTTTAAAACCAGAACCTTGCATGGCATCTGGTCTAGTGGAAGGTGTCCCTGCCTGCGGCAGGCAGTTGGAACTGGATTGTCTTTCAAGTCCCTTCCAACCCAAATCATTCCATGATTCTGTGATCTCTGGCAGAGCACTGTGGCTGCCACTGCCCTGAGGACATCTCAGACCCCTCTGCTCCTTTTCTCTTCACTCCCAACCAAAAAGAGAACAAAGGTGACATTGTGACTCCAGGGCACAGCCTGTGCACATCTCTGGTGAAGGAACACAGAGGAAGGCTCAACAAATGATCCCACAGTAATTGCAGCAGCAAAGAGGTAAAAGATTGTGGAAAAGACATTGGATTTCTATTGCACTCAGATTCCCCTCTCAAGATCACAGAGCACTCCTGAGAACAAAGTCACTTCCAGGGTTTTCGCTGCCATCGGTGAAAAACTCACATAAGCAGAAGGGTCACATCGAATGTGAGCTGCCCCAGGGTCTCTGGGAAGGAAAGAGAATGAAAATATCTCCAAGAATATTTTCATTCTCACCAGAGGCCTGGCCAGGCTTCCTGAAATACAGAGCACATGCTTAAAGACACACTCCTTATCTTCCATCTGCCCCCAAAGCAGGATGGAGCAGATGAGAGAGAGCAAGAGGTGGATGGAGATTAATGTGGAATACAAAGAGGCAATTTATCTCCATGATCCCAGCTCTGTAAAAAAGAGCATAAAGCACTGGCTGTTTCTACATATCATTTAATATTACACATAATAGTGTTTCCCCATCACTAACAGAATGGATTCATGAGATTATTGGCTATTTCAGAAGCCAAATGATCACTCCACACTGGTGGAATGTGTTATGCCTGACAATCAGAAATAATTCAGGCTTGTATATCATAAGATCTATCACAAATGTCCCATCCACAGAGTAGAGCATGGCTAATTACACTAATAAATAAAACCTGGACAGTAATACTACTAAACCATGACTGACACAAGCCCACTGCAGCCCCTGAGTGTTCTCCCATCAGACCTTTGCAGAATGTATACCGAATATGTGGTTTTCAGAAGTCAAACCATGGCAGGAACAAGAACAACCAGCAGCTCTTTGCTCCCTCAGCCAAGGGTTCTGCAACCACAATTCAGACAACTCTTGTGATGCTGCTCTGAGATGAGCAGATATCATTGCTCTCACTTTGTAGATAAATAGAGGTCAAACAACTCCCCCAGGGCAACTTAGAGAGTTAAATACCCACATCAAAGAGTTTAACACAGACTGACATCACAGATCCTACCAAAACAGCAAGGAAACAGAAGCAGGCTGGGTCTTGGTCTCCAAGATAATCCCACCTGGGATCTGCCTCCCAAATGAACACCCAGCATCAGACCTATCTAGAAACAACTACAATAATTTCTCACACCTTAATCCAGCCCTGTGCTTGCTTAGTGCTGTCTTCTAAAAACAGAGCAAGTGCTGCATTTCTACATAATTAAATTTACATGGGGGTTCTGGTCACTGTTTTTTTTCCTGGTGACTCATTCCTGCAGGCACAGACCTTCCAGGCTCTTTCTGCTCCAGTGCATCTTGCCCATGGCCTTTGAGTTCATGGTGGGGTGAACCCACCCCATGAAGAGTCTCAACCTCAGGCAGCTCTGGTTGTTTCCTGCTCTGTCCTTGCCAGTTGTCAGGACCCAGCAGCAGGAGAACCAGCCCTGCTGCTCTCCCAGTGTATCTGACAGAGATGGTGCAAAGTTCCTGAATAATCTTTTCATATAGTTAATATTTTGGTATTTCCTTAATCCATGAATTTTCTACTAGAGTTTTGGCTAAAGCTAATGCTAATTTAACAACACTTAGATACTCTGCTGTGGGATTTGGCCCAAATACAGTCACATAAGGACCACTGACAAAAGACTTTCTGGGCCTTTATAAAAGGGGACTTTAGAACTCTCAGAATCTTCAAACCTTGCCCCAGTGTTGCAGATCAAGAGTCATTAAAATAAATTGGAGATGCTCTTTCAATTCAGGAAATGGAAATTATTAAACTGTTTCTGCAGCAGCAAAGAGCCTTTAGCATTGGAACGGGCTGCTCAGGGCAGTGGTGGAATTACCAGCCATGGGAGTGCACAAAAAAACTTGTGGATGTGGCACTTGGGGTGACCCTGGTGGTGGTGAGTTCGCTGTTGGTTCACTGTTGGACTTGATGATCTTAAAGGTATTTTCCAACCGAGCTGGAACCAGGATTCTATTTAAGCATCCATTAGTTTCCCAGTAATTATTGGGTTTCCCTCCTCATTCTTTACCGTGGAACAAAGTACATCAAAACACCAAAGCAATCAGAAGCACCAACCCCTGCAGGGATCATAAGCAGGTATTTACTCCCTGAGGAGGAGCCTCATAGCCTTCATCTCTGTGTTGTGCCGACACCACCGAGGTGCAACAAGGACTCGTGAGCGATAGTAGTGCTGGACAATGGTTGACATGGTTACCCTTTTCCTCTTTGTGCTGCAGGTGTGTAGGAAGTTCAGCTTCAAAACCTGCCAACAATACAGCACAATGAGATGCAGTCTCTCCCTATTCCCATGGAAAAAAGGCTGTGCCATTGCCAGACTCGGTGCCCTTTGAAAGCAGAACAGCCCTGCCATCAAAGCTCACAGCACTGCTCCACAATACTTATTCACTGGGGCTTTGTGGTCAGGAACTAGAACACTTTTATGAAGTTCTAAGGGGAAAAAAAATTATCTCCTGACAATGAGTCTCTTTAGTAAGTGCTGGAAATAATGAACAGCTGCAGTGCTGCCTTCGGAAGGTGAAGTAAAGGAAAGACACCTTAATGTGCAATTTAAAACAGGAACAGGTCAGGCTCCAAGATGTTTATTGGGCATAATGGAAACATTCAGTTTTCAAAGGAAACATTAAAAAAAAATTGACAGTAAGGTAGGTTGCATTATTTAAACACATATTTATCTATCAGAAAGCAAACAGCTGGAGATTAGAGGGGAGGGTGATCAACCATGGCTCCATTGTAGCCTCCACCATATGGTTTGGGGCTGACAAATGAGGGGATGAGCTTGTAGGTTGTTTTCTTCCCTTTTGCCAAGGTATCAATACAAGAGGAATATAATCAAGTACATAATTCCTCACCAGATGTCCTTCACCGAGGACTCTGCTGCCACTCCCTGGCACAAATGACAGCTCTCAGTGTGAGTCTGTGCACAGCGTGGTGACAGTTCTTACACCAAAAGACAGACACTCATGGAATCAGGGAATATCCTGAGCTGGAAGGGACCCACAAGGATCACAGTCCAACTCCTGGCCCTACACAGACAGCCCAGCAATCCCCACCCTGTCCCTGTCCCATTGTCCCAACACCCCTGGAGCTCTGGCAGCCCCTGGGCTGTGACCAAACCCCAGGGAGCCTGTTCAGTGCCCAAGGCCAGACTGAATGAGGCTTGGAGCAACCTGAGCTAGTGGAAGGTGTCCCTGCCCATAGCACAGGGTGGCATGAACTGAGGTTTGAGGTCCCTTCCCACCCAAAGCATTCTTTCATTCCATGATCCCATGGTCCTGATGCATATTTTGATACATCAGATTTCCATCACAAAAAGATGATGCCTCTAAACATCCAGCATTGTACGGAAATGTTGTAAGCAGCAAAGCAGAGCTCCAGCACCTTCCCCACTGCTCTACAATCTCTTTTTACCATCTATAACAAGCCTCGTTGCATTTCTCTGTTCTTTGCCATGGAAACGTGGTATTGGTTTCACCGAGCTGATTTTTAATATTGTTTATTGAACGCAAAACCCCACAGAAAGGTTGTTCATCCTAAATCCCAGGCCTTTACATCAGCATTCCACAGACATTTCCTTATAAACTGGGTGTTAAAACAGGAGGTTGGGTGAGTAATGAAGGGATTGGTGTGTGCTGGCACCATTATCCCCATGCCCAAAGTTTTGTAAACAGGATTATGCAACTGAATACAGAATTTGGAACTATTTTTAACTGTGCTGTACAGCCCCGAATCCAAGAGGGTTCTGGGAGGGGCTGGAGCCCAGCTGCACAGACCTGAGCTGTATCTTCAAAGGCAAGTTCAGCTCATTCCCACTGTTTGCCTCCCACAAAAACCTGCTTCCTGTTAATTTGTGCTCTTTGATGTTCCCAAATCCCAGAACACTCAGCTGTCCTCCATCACCTTTAGCTGTGTGTCCCCACAGCCTCCTCAGACCCCCCTCCCATGCCCCTACCCCACATCTGGACTCTTTAATCTGGCACTCCACAACCATCTTTTGCAAAGTCTTGAATCCAGAACTGGGGAGCAACTTTTCCCCCCAGATTCTTCCAGCCAGAGCTTGATCCAAACTCAAACCAAAGCAAAAGGAGAAAAGTAACTCCAGTCCCAGCCCCTTAAATAACCCTGGAAAGAGCTTTTAGGGTTTGAGACACTAATGGAGATTGGCAGAACTTAATGCAAGTGAAACAGAGTGAATTAGAAGGCTTTCCAAAGGCTGATATCCATGGATATTGCACTTTTCAACACAGGTTGTACTTACTTGCTGCTCAATTTGATGGAGATTTAGCCTGGATTCCTTAGCCAGGCAAGGAAAGCTCCCACTGGAAAACTTTGGCTGGAAAATCTGTTTAAATGAGGCAAAACAATACTAATTTGGGGCTCTTAAAGTTTTACTGTGCATTTCCAGGGAATTCCTGCTCTTCTGTAGCTAAAGCTGACAAACAAACAGTTCCTTATATCTTTAGTTCATTTATTGTTTAGATGGGAAATATGTTTTTCAGGGAATAAAAGCAAACTAGTCACCTATTTCAACCCATGGAAAAGTTATGCCACCATTAGGAACTACAGTCTCCTCCAGGTAAATATGAGCAGTACAGAAAAATGTGCAGTAACATTATTTTTGGAATATCAGAATTATCTTTTCAGAACTCATGGGAAATTAAAGTGAGCAGGTTGAAATTTAGGGGGTGGGGGGAGGAATTACTTGAAAATATTAAAAGTAATTTTGAATGGAACTTTGTGCTCAAAACCATTAAAGGGTTTAGTAATTCCTACATAAATCTGGAACTCTCTGGGAGCAGCACAATGAGCTGCTCTGAGTATCAGGCACAACAGAAATGACTACAATGTGTTACAGATGTCAGGACCACATCACACAACCTGAAATCAAAGATAAGGGACCACAACATTGTCCTGTCAATGAGGAATTGTTCCCTAGGGAATATTAACACAGAGGGAATTCCTGGCTCCTGTTGAGGATGGTCTCATCCACAGGGTTTCCTACACCTCAAACCCCTCTCTAAGATCTTTGGCTGATTTGAGATTGTGTTCTGAAAACAGAGTGATGTGAAGCCTTTCCTTTGTACCCTGCCAGGAATATTCTGTAGTGCATAAACAGCCTGAGAAAGACAAAAGCTACCATCCACTGCTCTGTATCTTTGGGTTTTTTTCAGTAGCTGCATCAAAATTCTCCATTCCCACTATGAAATCAGCAGATTTTTATGCCTGTTTAACAACTGTCGGAGCAGGGATGTTCCAAAGGCGACACAGAGAAGAACTGATGCTCCTCTCTGGACAAACTCCTGAGGAAAGTGTTTCTCTGTCAGGTTTAGGAGCCAAAAACACACTTGGAGAGGAAGCAGAGACTCAAAGGAGAACAAACGCCAAGCACAATTAAAGAACCTCCTTGACCTACAAACTGAGCTGGGCAGGTGGTTCCACCAGGAAAAGACTGAATCAGAGAATATCCTGAGCTGGAAGGCACCCACAGGGATCACAGTCCAAGCCCTGGCCCTGCACAGACGCCCCAGCAATCCCACCCTGTCCCTGCCCCATTGTCCAAACACTCCTGAAGCTCTGGCAGCCTTGGGGTCGTAACCAGAGCCTGGAGAGCCTGGTCAGTGCCCTCCACCCTCTGGGGGAAGAACCTGCTTGGAAAGAGTTTGGAAAATGTGTAATCTGAGTGTGGAAAAACTCCTGTGCTCACCATGAGTTCCTGCCAGAAGCAGAGGCTTCCTGGAGCCTGATATTCATGCAGCGGGCATCTCCTCCCACCCAACAATGGCTTTTCACTGAACAATCTACCAACAACAACCACTTTGAGTATAATTAAGTAATTAATTATATTTTCTAATCTATTAAGCCTTGATTGCTTATCAAAGCATTCAGCTGGATCATTTTCCTCTTGTCATTTCCAATTAATTTTGCCTTTTTTTTTTTTTTTTTTTAAGTAAAGGAAAGAGTCTTAAACTTTCTGGGAATCAGAAGCATCAATGGAGCAGAAAGAATAATTGCTGTTTTTTCCCCAGCTTTAGCTTCCTAAAGGGAAGGGATTAAAGCTCATCCAGTGCCACCCCCTGCCATGGGCCCAGACACCTTCCACTGTCCCAGTCTGCTCCAATCCCTGTCCAACCTGGCCGTAGGCATTTCCAGGGATCCAAGGGCAGCCACAGCTTCTCTGGGAACTCTATCCCAGCCCCTCACCATCCGCACAGGGAAGAATTCCTTCCTAAAATAAATATGAGTATCTACTCTACAGTTTTATCACAAAATAATACTTTTCTTTTCATCAAATGATTTGTCCTAGGACTTCAAGCAAGCACAGAAAACAAGAGAATATCCAATAAGGGGGAAGAAAAACTTTTTGTAGATCCCTATTGTATTAGGGAAGGAATTGTTTGGGAGAAAATCCATACAAAGCTGTGTGAAATCATTGCTCCAACTAAGCCAATGTATTCCATATAAAACACACAGTACCTGTGAAACAGAAATTATAGTCTCAAAAAAAATATGATGTAGAAATACATGTCTGTGATTACAGTGTAAGAAGGGGTTCCCTGCACAACATAAGATGTAAAACACAGCACTGAGAGGGGCATTTCCTCCCGATGAAAGAGAATAATCTCACTGACACTGGGATGGATCCAAAATTTCACTGCTGACAGTGTTGATGAAGCACAAGATGTGGCTTGGCTGCTGTTTTTCCCTAATGAGTGATGCCAGGATTTCTGGGGTGCACAGGAGTAGGGATGATGCTATTTCCTTCCAGCCATGGTGCTCTCACAGTTCACTCTTTTCATGCTGTTCCTGGAATTATACAATTTTAGTTCAGCTCTGGGATGTGTTTCCTCAGGACAAGACAATCCTGTAACCTTTCTGGCAGCTGGAAAAGTCTCTGCAGATGTAACACGAGGTGCACAGAATACAAGGTTTGTTCTTTGGGCAAGAGGGTTAAAGGGGGTTAAAGTTATCCTGGAGCTGGGAGAACAGGACTGGAAAATTCCCCAGCTGGGTTCTGATCCATCACATACAGAACACAGATAAACCAGACAAAATGAACTGCACTCACCTCTGAGAATAATGACTGGAAAAGATGTTTCATCAAATTAAATTTGATGCTAATTATGCTCGCATGGGACATGACTATTGGGTTTTGCTGGGTAGGGGGAGTGGACCAGCAGAGCTGGAATTCACAGACAACACAGCCTGTGCTCCCAAACAAGGCTTTGCAAACCGACTCCACCTGGCAGCTCCCAACCCTGTTGGCACCACAGGGCAATACTTACACGCTTTACTGCATGTGGGATTCTATGAATTATTTACAAAGAACATCTTGGAATTCTTACTGACCACTTCTTCAGCACCCAAGAGATCTGACAATGCTCTCAATGACACCCATTTTCTGCTCTAAATGGTCCATTACACTTCCTTAATTAACCTATTTATTTTTAAGTTTATGTGTTAAATTATAGTTCTTTTATATAGTCATTAATATATTAATACACAATATACATATTATACAGAGCACTGCAAGATCTAAATCTCTTTAATTAAGACTTAAGCAAAGTCATCCCCTTCCCATTCCCCTGTGGACTTCAAGCAGGGCCTGGAATGGACTAGAGGACAAAACACATGGATAAACTAATTCCAGGCCACAGATTCTCCAAGAGATATCACCTGCCAGAGATAAAGGAAAGAAGGGACAGACCCCAGTTATTTTCTCATTTTAGATCTCAGACAAGTCTAACATGCAACTACACACCCAACAATGAAAAATGGGATAGGAGCCAAAATTTTCCCAGGTCTTCCCTGCCCTTACCTGCAGAAAGATTAGCAAATGTCCAGATGGGATAAGTGCCCATCCTCTCCTTCCCTTCCCCCCCGCCCACCTGTTTCCCTCAGGTCTTGCACCTGGGAACAACCTTTCCCCTCAAGTGCCACTTATGTTTTGGGTCTTATTGGCACCAGGACTTGCCTCGTGCCATTCCCACGCTAAAGAAAGGGAATTACAATATATAATTCTTTTAAGTTGCTTCTTCCAGGATTGACAGTGGAAACTTAACAATCAGAAAACTTTCTTATGAAAAATAATCAAATCTATGAGATTCAACTTGGTGGAGAAATTCATTTCTCTGTCAATACCAGCACAAACAGGTTTTCTCATCCTTCTCCTTGGGTATTGAAAGTCATTCATTTAAAAATAGATCTATAGATGTATTGCCATTTTGAGCTGTGAAACAATGCACCAGACAGACAGCAAACCCACTCTGCACAGTAAATAAATTCCCTGCCTTATTGACTGAGGTGAATGCAAAGAGATGAAGCACTAAATCCTGCCAGCTCTAATCTTAAATTGTCATCCCAGCAAAAATTATATCCAGCTCAATCCAAGGAAATTCTACCTCAGAAACATTCTTAATAAATGTATTGGGGAAGATTTGTCTGTTTGCTAAATCTGTGGGAATCTGTAACTGCCCTGAAGGGCATTGTGGCAAGTGGAAGTCAGGTGTCAAGTGATAGAAAAGGAAATGGCCTTAAATGGCAGCAGGGGAGGTTCAGATTCAAGATTAGAAACAGATTTTGCACTGGAAGAGTGGTCAGGCTTTGGAATAAGTTGCCCAGGGAGGTGGTGGAGTCATCACCTCTGAAAGTGTTTCAGAGGCATCTGGATGAGGCACTTGGGCATGTGGTTTGGGCGGGGTGGTTGGACCGCATGATCCTGAAGGGCTCTTCCAACTTTGATGATTCTGTGAATCTGCAAAGTCTGTGTCCAGAGTTTGAGGTACTGGCAACACTTTCCTGGAGAAACACTTTGCTGCCAGGCACACAGGACACTCACAAAGCAAACCCTGAAAACAGTGAGAAATGAACCAAAGAACCGGGGGCCGCAAAATAGAACAGATTCACATCCCAGTGCATCCAGTTTTCTCTCCACAGCCCACTTCCCACACTGTTCCAGCACAGCATTAGAGGTGCAATTTGCATTTTTCCTTTCCTTTTAATAAAAAGAATGAATTAAAATAAATAAATTAGTAGATACTAAAAATCTATATAAAGAGAGGGCACCATTTTCAAGCCACTGGACCTGCTCCTGAAAAAACAGTGAGGGCCCTTGGGACTCACTATTGGGATTTCTGTCACGAAACAGCAGAGTTTTTCAATCACATCAGCAAAGAGCTGGAGATAAGATAGGGCCAGAAAAGGAATTACATGGGATATACCCTGTATAATTTGGCTTTATGGCTGGGGGAAAAAAATAAAACTAGAGGCAGTCACTGAAAGCCTCAGTGATTTTAGGATTTCAGCTTTAAAACAACTTATTTACTAGGAGACAAAATTGGGATAATGTTTCAAAAAATGGCTCTGTGTCTCCAAAACTTGGATCTGGTTGTCAGACCTATCTTAAGCACTTGAAGTTCAGTTTAAATTTTGAGTGCCCATGAGCACAGAAGCAGTTGAGATATCTAGGGTCTGGGGGTTTAGAGCTTAAAGGTGGCTCCCTGCCTACACCACAGCTAGACAGGAACCTTTGCATTCCTGAACACCTGGAAAACCTACATTAGGATAGAATTTACGAAATCTCAAGAGGTTTGAATTTTTTTGAAATTTTTTTTTTTTAAAGCTCTGATTTTTTCTAAAATGGGCAAGAAAATGACTCCAGGGAAAGAATGTAGGACACCCAAACCGTGCTACACCTCAGGTCCAGCTGCTGCTCTTTAGGTGGTTCTATAGAACTTGGTAGGGTGAGCCCACAGATTAATTTGGGTTTCTGGGCCTAATTATGAGGACTGGATGGACAATTTGCCTCTGGCCGAGTAACATTTTGGGTATAGGAAGTGAAAAAATTAACCACAGACAACTAAACCCCTGAGGAACAGCTACAAAAATAACACTTCCACTATCACAGGCTCACATGGATTCAAGGGATGGTTTCTTTCCTCCTGGGTTTCCCGCAGATTGTTGGGCTGCCATGGATGCAAACCTGCAGCAGCACCTGCTGGGAGTTAATGAGCTCTGCCTGGCTCCAGAGCAGCTGTTGATTTTGGTGTAGGCTTTGTCTTTATTTCAGGTTTTGATTGTTTGTTCCGTGAGCAGGAGCCAGGGGAAGCCCTGAGCAGCTGGTGTGACACACAGGCATGGCCACACTGCCAGGTCACCTCTTAAACCCAGTCCTGGGCTCTGGGAAATGTTCCCAAGCAGGGCCATGGCTGAGCATAGATCAGAGAAAAGGGAAATGGTTACTCTGGAGAAGATAAATTTGCATATCTTTGGAAAAACTGTGTTCTGGCTCAGGAATTTCAACCAGCAAACATCAGAATCATGGAATTGGTAAGACTGGAAAAGACCTTGAAGATCAAGTCCAACACCCCCATGGTCACCACTAAACCACATCCTCAATCAAGTGCCATTCCACAGGTTTTTTTGAACACTTCCAGGGATGGTGACTCCACCACTGCCCTGGGCAGCCTGTTCCAATGCTTTACAGCCCTTTCCATGATTTTTTTTTTCCTAATATCCAACCTAAATCTCCCCTGGAGCAGCTTGAGGCCATTTTTTTCCATCTTGTCTAATAGAACCAACTTTGACCCTCTCCATGTTCATTTGCTTCATCAGCTTTGAAAAAAGGTCACAGAATATGTATTTCTGACTCTCATGCTAATCACTCTGCAAATGTTAATTAACAACTAACAAGGAATGATTTCTTGTTTTGTAACAGAGGGTTGATTTAGGTAATTGTAGCTTTCTTCCATGTTTTCTTTATCCAAGCACAAAGAGCTCAGACTTGCTCCCAGGAACCCAATGGCTGCATCGCACCTTGTGATGACAAACTGCCCGAGACCAGGACAAGCACAAGTTCCCAAACTCCCTTTGATTCCTAAAAAAGCTGTGGGATTCTGGCAACTCATACAGCATCCTCTGGCATTTGGATCACAGGGACAGCCTTGAGGCTCTGGAATACCTGCAAACCCTTGGGATTCACTGAGCCTTCGGCTGCCAGCCCGAGGGATTGTGTGTCCTTGGGACAATCCCAGTACAACCCCAGTGCAGCTGCAATGAAGCCTGGAAACGAGCATCAAAGAGCATGGAAAAGGTTCCAAATCCTGTCACTCATATATTATAATACAGCAAGGAGACAGAAGGATTTTATGGAATGTTTCCCTCCTTCCAGAGCAGCAGCATCACCAATCGGCATGTTCTGTCAGGGCAGAGAGAATGAAGGATTCTGTGATGGAATTCCCAGAGAAGCTGGGGCTGCCCCTGGATCCCTGGAAGTGTCCAAGGCCAGGCTGGATGGGGCTTGGAGCATCCTGGGCTAGTGGAAGGTGTCCCTGCCCATGGCAGGGGTTGGAACTGGATGGGCTTTAAGGCCCCTTCCAACCCAAAAGATTTTATGATCCCATAATTCCATGATGGGCTGCAATGGGGGCAGTTTCTGCCACCACAGAACAACAGATAAGAAAAGCTCCACTGTGTTTAGAAGTTCTGCCCCTCCTAAAGTGCTGCTCTGCTCCTTGTGTTTCACCTGCACGGAAAGGGCCAGACTTGCCGGTTCTGCTCTCACTCAGACTGGGAAATGGGTTTAGTTTTGCAGAGAAGGGGAGAAACCCATCCGTGCACATCTGTCCCACCCCAAAGGCCTCATCTCCAGGAGAAAATACTCTAACTTTGCACCTCCAGCCGCCACTGAAGGGCCACCAGAACATTTTTTTTCTCCAATAGAAACTGCAAACAGAGCAGAGGGAGTTGGGAGAATATTACCTGGGTTGAAATACGGCCTGAAATAGTTCCCTCCCTTCTCTTTAAAGGAAGGAACAAAGAGAACAGGTGCTCATTTCTGAGATGAATATAATGGAGCAGGACTAAATTAGAAAGGATTTGAGTACAATGTTCATCTCCTGGATCTTTAGGAAGATACAACAGGTCTCCAATCACACACTGGCAGCTCCTTCTCCTGCTGCAGGTGGCTGCTGTTGTTGTTTAAACAGGGGAACTGCATCCCAGCCTGGTGCTGAGACACTGTCTCATTTTAATGAATTCATTTGCCTGCAAGCACAGTTCAGCCTTCAGATAAACAAGTTCAGCTGAAAAAAAGGGGGGAAAGCTGCTGTTTACTGTGAGCCAAACTTAGAAGTTACAGAGGTGATGTGGAAGACGCTCCAGGACAAAGGAACTCCACAGGACCAGAGTGCCCGCGGAGAGCCCGGGCAGTCCCAGCTCTCAGGGTGCACCCACAGCAGCAGCAGCTGAGCTCGGAGCTGGCCTGGCACCCCAGCCCTGTGCCCACGGGCTCAGAGGTGCTGACACACCATCTGCCCTCCCTGGGGCACATCTGCTCCTGCTGGCACAGCTTCTCTCCACAGCATCCCCAGAGGGGCTGGCACTGGGCTGGTTGGAAATGGGAGGTTTGAAGGGAGCAGAAATGAGCAGGTTCCTCTGCAGAGGCTCAGAGGGATAGCATTTATTTGTTCAAACCCATCATGCTTGGTGTCCCCAGCCCCCGCAGCAAGCCCTGCTCAGGCAGCAGAGCATCACCCCAAACCCTTCACTGTGGCACCAAACAAACTCCATGTCACCTGCGCCACCACCCTGCCCCTCACACCAGGCTTCTCTGCCCTCTGCCTCTCAGTTCCTATAATTAAAAACATGGACAAGCTCCATGCAGGCTCTGGAGCATGCCTGCCATCCCCAAACCCAATTGCACACCCTGACAGCCTAATTAATCTTCTGCTTTTGTTTCCCCAGCACACGGGCTCTGCTCAGCTGTGGAATATGGTGGAATCTTGCTGAGAACACATCTGTCAGGATTGCAGTGTGGAGGAAGGAATCCAGCAGGCTTTTGTGTGATTATATCTGTATTTATATAGCTCTGTGTCTGTCGAGTGCTCCAGACACAGAGGAGAGAACAATCTATATAGTAATGTCCTGAATTTCCAGAAACACCTGTGATCCCAGACACTTGAGCATCAGAATGCAGCAGGAAAGGCGTCTTTCTGCCCAGGGAGACATCATTACTCCCACACACAGCACTCAGGTAAAGAAAGATTATGTGACTTGGCCAAGGTCACACAGGAAAGTGTGACAGCTGGGAGCTAAGCCAGTGCCTCACATCCCCAGCTTAACTCCTGTAACACCTTGTTTGCCAAGGTCTGCATCCCTTCTTTCCCTCCAGGGCTCTAATTGCACAGACTGGTCCATCGTTAGCACTCATGTGAAACTGGACTTCCTTATCCTGATGAACTCCTGCTGAGGGTGAAGCAGTTCCTGGAGATACCTGGTCACAGGTTCCTCTCCCCTGAATGGAACCAAACCCAAGCCTTTTGTTTGATCTTTACTGACCTCCTTTGGCCCTTGGGTGCCCAGATCCTGGGTTAGCTGTGCACCCCTTGACCAGCAGCATCCTGATGGGAAAAAGTTGGCTAAAATCTCACCAGCAACATCTTTAGCCCAGCTCCTCTGAGCAACAACATACTAACCTGGGCCACGTCCTGGCCTCCTCACAAAGCTGAGCCTTGCTGGGGTTTTGCCTCAGAATATTTGTTTCTGTTCTTAATCCTTCAGTCTCTGGCCCTGTGAAATGGTGAGATTACCACAATTTTCACTGAACAAAAGTTTCTGAGACCTTTCACCCAAGACATGACCATGAAGCAGACCCAGAAGAGCTCCAAAGAAATTCAGGACTCACAAAAATCTGTGCCATGGTTGGGGTTGGAGACTGAGGTTTGTCCGTCCAGGGTTGTCAGGGCTGAGCTTAAATTACTTCACCACAAAATAACGAAAGGTCACAGGATTTCAATCAAATTGCTTGGCCAGTATAAATCTTGTCTCTCCATGGAAGCTCTTGGTGCTCTTTAGGCTTATCCCTGCTAATGTCAGACTCAATTTATAGTTTCAATATCAATCAATAAAATTTGGTGTCCTATTTTTAAATGAGACCTAAATTTGTCTCTTCTTGAAGGGAGTGCAGCTACATCACTGTGATTTCTTACATTTACACCAACAGAAATCTGCACCTGAGAATTTTCTAAAGGGAACACCCTCCTTTGCACTATGATAATTTTTCCCCAGTTTGGCTGCCTAAATTCCTGATACTCACTAAAGAAATTATTTGGCAAATGAGCAGTGATACCAACCACTTTCACTGGGAGCCACAGTGATAATAAAGAAGACAAAAAATGGGGGCAAGGGAGGAGGAAGAACCACCAGGTTCTTTAGGATAATTATAATTTGTGTCTAATAAGACAAATATTTCAATTTTGGGCAATATGTACCTAAAGAATGAACGTGGGCTGCTTTAGTCACAACATGTCATGGCAAGTAGTCTGATCAGGTATCTGCAGTCATACAATTAAACCTGGCATGTAGTAATTAGGAAGGCAGTGTACTCCACACATACTACAAGGTTTCCTACGAGCTGTTGTCTTACTTTGGGTAAGTGATCACAGAGATGCAACAGAACCACTCACTGACACCCAAAGGGTACAAAACAGAGGTTGGAGAAAGGTTTTTTATGGTGGGCATGATGAAGAGCAATGTGAAGAGGAACTGGGATGACTGGGAGTCCCTGCTAATAAGACACTCCCAGGGAAGAGCAGGATAAACACACAGGAGCCAATTCCTGGAGGAGCTTTCTGAAATGTGATAGGGAATTATCCCACCCAAGGTATTTTCAAATGCAATTAACACAATAATCTACAGAAAACCTATTTTGATACATTAAAGAGGCTCCCCAGGGACGTGTGGGGTCACCAGCCCTGTAAGTGTTAAAAAAGAGGAGCACACATGACACTTTGTGATGTGGTTTATGGCATGGTGGGATTCAGTCAAGGACTTTTCCAACCCTAATGATTCCATGTGCATCCCATTCTAGTACACTGCCAAAATGTCATCCTGTCTTACAAGTTACTTTTGCAGAGAGAAAAGCTGAGCTTTTGCAAATCTTTCTGAGCAGAAAATCCTGAATACTGGGAGCACATCTCCCACCACTGAAGTCTCCTGAAATCCTGATGCCTGGGAATCCTCCCCAAACCATCAGTCATCATTAACAGTAATAAACAGCACTATCATCTTGGATAAAATTCCTTCCTGTGTTCCACAGGCTCCCTGGCAGTGGAAGCTGGTGCTAATGAGAGCTGTAGTTCACATGTCAGAGCACAGTAAAACAATTAGGAGTCGTGTCCTACTTCCTAAATACCAATATTGATAAAGTAGTAGAACTTAAACTACCGTGAGACATTTTTATGGGTGCTAAGAACTTCCTGAGTTATATTAAGTGGGTTAGGGAGTTAAAAAGGAGGATAAACTCTCGAGCTTCAAGCCAACAACAAAGTGCTCAGAGTCAGGAAGGAGATGCCACCCCTGGAGCAGGTCAGGGTATAATTGTCTGTAACAGGATATTTTATAATCTTCTTCTGAAGTATCCACACTAACGAAGTACATACACAATTCAACTAATTCTAAAGGGTTACTTTTATGCCTCCCACTAAAAGAGAAGATTTTTCAAAACTACCCAGGGCATTTGGGTACTAAATTTTCATAAAAATTAATGGGAACTGGGCCTCCCAATCCCCCAAGCAGCTCTGAAAGTCTCAGACCAAACATATGCAAGTCCTATTCATTCTGAAGGCTCCTGATGTACTTTACAAGCCTTCCTGGTTCTGTACAGAGCACATTTCCCCAAGATGCAGATACCTCTGGGATGGGCCAGGGCACAGGAGCGCTGCATCAAAGTTTACAGACTCAGAATGAAGAATACCCAGGGGCAACTGGGTGGAACTAAATGGACTGTGATATAGAGAGGTTCAGGGGATCTAAAGCTCCCTTCTGGCCTCAGGTGTCATGAAACTGGAGCTACAACATGCCAAGAGAAAGTTCAGGAAGCCCTGGGAAGGTGAGGCAGATGCTGCAAGGAGACAAACAGCTCCAGTTTCAACCTTTTGCAGAACTACACCTGCACAGGTGAGTGCCAGTGCAGCCAAGGAGGGGCAGCTGCCCCTGCCCCCTAACTCAGCTTGGCACCAAGCTGGAATTACCAGAACATCAGAATTAACCACAGGGGTGTGTAAGTGATGTTCAAGGGCTGCAGGGCACTCAGGAGCTCAGCTTTTCCACCTCTAATTAGCCCCAGGCTGAGGGATCAACAGCACACCCCAGGGCAGGTGGTGGCCTCAGGAATAAACATTTCCATGGTCTCCACTAAACACTGGCCCCAGGACCCACCCGCAGCTCCTGCCAGCTTTCCTGACTCCAGGGATCTTATAGAATAAGGGACAGGCCAAAGGGGAATGGATTCAAACTGCCAGAGGGCAGGGTTAGATGAGATATGGGGAGGGAATTGTTCCCTGTGAGGGTCAGGAGGGTCTGGGATGGAATTCCCAGAGAAGCTGTGGCTGCCCCATCCCTGGAAGTGTCCAAGGCCAGGCTGGACGGAGCTTGGAGCAATCTGGGCTTGTAGAAGGTGTCCCTGTCCATGGCAGGGGGTGGCATTGGATGAGCTTTAATCCCTTCCAACCCAAACCATTCCATGATTTTATGATTCTATAACTGAAAAGCACATACAAAATCACAAGTTTCAAGACAGAGAATGATGTTTCCCCCAAACAAGACCAAGAAATCAGCCACCCTCTACAAAAGCCATGTCACTCATCATCTTCATGCAGAGGTCTCCCTGTACTCACAGACTGTATCACTTCTTTCCTTGTGATACTGATACAAAAGCAAAAGACTGCACAGGAAACACCAACTTTGTGCAATTATGGAAGGACATATTGTTGGGAGCACGTTTAACAAGATCATCATTTCATGACACCCAAAATTATAATAATTCCAGCCAGAATTTTTTGTACTTACTAATTTCCAGACTATTACAGAGCCTCTTTCGACAAGTGAAATTGGTGCTTGCAGCCTTGACAGCAAAGGACAAGTACCTTGGCAGGACAAAATGCTTCTCTAAGAATAATTAAATCCAAGTGTGGTGTAAATCCCAAGGGTGCCTCTCCCTGGGTAGTATTTCTATCAAGAATCTTCCAAACCTTAAATCCAATATTTAAAATTTATGTGTTCTACCTATGGTTTCAAGGTGAGAGGCAGCTGTAGCAAGGCTTTGGGGCATCTGCCCATCTCACCTTTCCTTTTAGTCCAACAAAGAATAGAACAAAATGCTCCCCTGCATGTCCTGGTATATCTAATTTCTGTCTGAACAAACACAGGTAAAGGGTTTCCAATAATAAAAAAATTTCCCATAAGCCTGATGGGTAAACATAAATCCAGGATGAACAGAATTGTTTACATTGCAGCCTCAATGTTATATAAATGTGGGCCCCAGGCAAGGTCAGGAACATGGATTAGGAGACATCACAGACAGGTAGAACAAACTTTCATTATTTTGGTTAAAAATAGGGAACTGATGCACAAAAAGGCTTCAGTAAATTGCCCCAAATTATCCAGGTTTCTGTCAGAGAACTACCATGTATTGTAACTAAACACTCGCAGTTCAAACTCGAATCAAATATAATTGGTGAGAAGAAGAGACAGAAGAAAAGAGACGAACTTATTGATCCTGATATACCAACAAGTTAGAAAAGAGCATTCCTATCTCAAAAGAGAATGGAAAAGCACTTCTGTTTCAGCAAAAAGAAGGGAAAAGAGGTGTTTTCATGGAGATTATTCCTTCCCACCCTAGGAATCATTAATCAATAACCACAGGTCTGGGGGGCCACAGTATCCGATCAGAAGAGCTTTGGTTTAGTCCAATGTCTATCACAAAGATGCCAAGATTTTGAACAACCCAAGTCCAAACTTTAAGGTTTGGTTTGTCATCAAGCATCTGCCCCCTCTGCTGCACCCTCAACCTCTTTGGGTTCAGCTTTAATGGCACTGAAGGCATCTTGTGCCAGGAGCTTTGGGATAAATGCTGTATCTGGGAAACATGAGGGATTTTTTCCCTGGTCTCTTAGTCCTTGCTAACAAAGGCATTACTTCATTACCCTCTCCCACCTGGATTTCCCCTCCATCAGTACATGCAATCTGAATCCCTTAAAACATTTCCTCTGTTCCTCCTGTGGTTTTAAAAGCTTGAGCTGTGCTGTGATCTTTGCTCACAAGAAGTCACTGAAGCGATGGATCCTAAATGTTATAAACCCCAACCAGTCATGGCTGGGTGGAAATCCAGTTTATCCAGTCATGCTCTCACCCTGGAATTCATTTCGCTGCCTGATGGATTGAATAATGAAACTGCAGCACCCTCAGCTTTGAGGATGAGGAACACCAGGGCACAAATTTTTCCTAATTTTAGTAAAATATCAATAACATTGCTTAGGAGAAAACCTTTACAGCTGACACACCACACTTGGTCTTCACCATCAGAGACCTGGTGCTATGCCCTGGCAGTAACTGCTTTTAGCCTTCTCCAAGTGGGGCTTTGGTCTCCCAATGGATGTCCAGCTCCCCAAAAGCCCAAAACACCAAAAATAAACTAAAGCAGTGACTTGTTATCTCAGTTAATGTGCAAAGGGAAGATCTGATAAGAAAGGTGGGATAATATTGTGAGTTAACCCAGACTGACACATAACACTACCCAGGGACTGCAGCCCAGCTCAGACATTCCTGTGTTAAACTGGTTTAAAGCACACAGAAGTCACGGAAGAAAACACAGGAGCAGAAATAAGGCAAGTATCACGGGGGAGGGGGGATTCAGTCTTCCAACAAAGCTCCTAGGCCAGCTTTTCTGGGGCTCTGAGGGTTTTCACTCACACACCTGTATGTTTTGGATGGGGCTTGGAGCAGCCTGGGCTAGTGAAAGGTGTCTCTGCCCATGGCAGGGAGTGGACTGGGATGAGCTTTAAGGTCCTTACAACCCAAACCATTCCACGGTTATATGATTTTCCACTCCACATGAGTGCAAAACAGAGGCCCTGCAGCCAGACCAAGCACCTTGTTTGAAATATCCAGGGAAAGATCCTATGGCAGCAATTCCAGTAAATTAAATCCCAGTGCAGTCACTGCCGTGAAATGCTGAACAAGCTGAGGGAAATGAAGGAGAGATGAGATTTGTAACTACTTAGCAGACACACTAAGACAATTACAGTGCTGAAAGCTACACAAGCAGTCCTGCACATCAGGCTTAGTTTGCAGAAGTTCATAAATAGGTAATTTGACTTGGTAAAGCACTTTGGTATGGCTTGAGGTTGGAAAGTGATATTGAAAAGAGAATCTACATGTACATGTGGCTCATTCTACAGCAGCACAAGCAAATTCAACATATTCACACTGCAGTGCAATACGGAGGAGGCTGTAAAGGAATAGTTGACAACCCCTTCCACTGAATTTTGTAATAGAAAATACTGTTATTGTCTAAGTAAAAAGTTCTGTGTTCAGCTGGAGCCGCATTCACAGATATTCTGAGGACCAGAGGCTCAGCTCTGGAACCACTTTAAAAGGTCACATGGAGGGAGAGAGCAGCCTGCTAGACAATGTAATATATAACATTTAGAATGCCAAATCTAAAGTAAACTTCCAAAAGTCTTTTCATGGAGGATGTTGAACAAGGAAGATGAAAGGATGAACCAATGTGTAATGGAACAGCAAATCAGGTGCCAGTGATGGCAAAAGTATCTGTGTAAAAGATTTCTAAAATGCACCAAAATAGTCATCAAAGAGAACAGAAAGAATCTGTAAAAAATTCTAAATATCATTCAAAGGTGCTTGTCAACAACTTAAGGGACATGTCATGTGTTAAGCATGTGTTTAGTGTGTTAAAGAATCTTTACTATGGATTGATCAACCAGCTAAAGATAAAAGAGTAACACAGAAATGGGACTGCTTTAATTAGTCACCCCTTGAACATGACAAATGAATGACTTGTAATTTATTCAAAGCATCTACTGATCACCAAGTGAGCTTTTATAACCTATTAATAGATGACCTCGTAGAGCATGTGATCCAAAAACCCAGATAAGAAATACCTTGGGAACTCTGATGTAACACTATCTCAGCCTTGTCTGTTCACATTCAGTCCTTTTTCCCTCCTCACTTCCTAAAGAGTGTAAAAAGTGGAGGCTTCAGCCAGAGCTCACTGAGGAAATCAAGGGGCACTTTTTGATTCTCTTTGGTGCCAAGGGGGTTGAAGCAAAGACTGATAGAGAACATTATCATGCTCAGAGATGAAAAAGACATTACACTGCTCAGATCTCTTTTTTCAAAGAGAGAGATAACCCTGGGATAGGGAGCTTATCACGCGTTCCGTTGCAGCACACTTGAGCGAAGTCAAGAGGCCAGTTCAGGGAGGAGGGAATGTCTCAAGTGGGGTTGTCCCTGGGTGACCTCATCAAGAGAGGCACAACAGCACCATTTAGAAGGTTCTGACTGCACACAACAGAAAAGACAATCTCTCTGTTTGCAGCAGCCCTTGAAGAAGAGGTTCTAAGGACAATATATAGTTACTTCCTCCAGTGGCCCCTCAGTGCTTGATTCCAGAGCCCCCTGCTTAACACCAGCTTTTTATTTCTCCCTGCCTCATTTGCCCTTCCCTGCACATTGCCCTGTTCCCACTGCAGGCAGAGCTGGAAGCGGAGCTGCCACACCTGCACCCTCTGCTATGACATCCATATCCTTGCGTCCCCAGGGACACCCAAACACAAGTCACCTGTCACCAACAACAGCTCTGACACACAAACCTCTCACTGTGGCTCAGCAGGGCTGAGTTAAAGCTTTTCAACCTCCTTTAACTTGTGCTGCTTCACAGACTCATGTCCTGGTGAAATAGAACATCAAGAACTCCCTTCCAGGGCTCCAAACAACCTGCAACAAGCTCCTCAAACTGGTGCTGTCTTTTCAACACCAGAAGCACCATTCCCTTTCCCTGGGACTCCACTCTATGTCCTTGCTGCTTTTATAATTAGGATTTCATTTCCAGTTTAGCCTTTCTAATTAATTTGTTATAGCTCATTAATTTTCCCTGTAAACTTTTTCAGCACCACCTTTCCCCACGTATTTTAAAGTCCAGCAATTAACTTCTCTCATCTCCCCTCTCATACTGCCACCTCTCTGTGCTCACAGGTTTGTTACTTAGGTGTTTTGAAATCACATTTGTTAGTCACTGACAGCCAGTGTCAGCATGTGAATGATAGTCTCTCATTAATTAATAGTTCTACATTATGGAAAAAGAAGAGTATGAGCATCTAGAGAGGAAACCAGAGTGTAAGGACTAAAAATACAGCTTTGACTGTCTAACTGTCAGTGTATGGTGTGCTGATATATGGCTCTTAGTAGACAGCTAATTAAAAATGGAGGTTTCGAATGAAACAAATGATCAACTGCTCTGTATTTTCATAGAAATCAAACCTAAGCTGCCCCATGCCACATGTAAGGTCATGGGGACTGTTCCTCTTGCAAGATGAATGGGAGAGAATCATGGAATATCCTGAGCTAGAAGGGAAACACAATGATCATCAAAGTCCGACTCCTTGCCCTGAGCTCTTGACAGCCCAAGAAACCCACCAGGAGCCCTCAGAAAGAAGGCTGAAGCAGGCAGATGAGAAAACCTTAACTGCTAAAAAAATCATGGAATCCTGGGAATGGTTTGGGTTGAAAGGGACCTTAAAGCTCATCCCATTCCACCCCCTGCCATGGGCAGGGACACCTTCCACTAGCCCAGGCTGCTCCAAGCCCCATCCAACCTGGCCTTGGACATTTCCAGGGATCCAGGGACAGCCACAGATTCTCTGGAAATTCCATCCCAGTCCCTCACCCCCTACAGGGAGGAATTCCTTCCCAATATCCCATCTAAATCTACTCTTCAGACTAACACAGAATACTGTGCCCTGCAGTGGAGGCAAAATGGGGACACCAGGTGGTCTCTCTGGCCTCAGCATCCCTGTTCCTGTAACACAGAGAGCCCTTGTCCTGGGATTTTTGCAGATGAAAAACACTATCAAACCCCTCCTTTAACCACTCCAGCTTCATTTCAAACCATCAACCACTCTCTAAGGAAGGATGAGACCGGAAATGTGACCCAAAGCTTTAGCAGGCACCATCTGGTATAAAAGAGGCTGCAGCAAAACTGAGATATGAGGAGATAGAATAATGTCCATGAATCCATGGACACACAGAGACCTGCACTGACCTCATAGATACTCCCAGTTCCACTGGAGGAACCACTGGGACAGTCAGTAACCCAGGGATTGAGTCGCTCATGTCCCATTTTGCCACCACAGATCACACTGAATACATGACTATACATGTCAGTTAGAAAACAAGCCCAAAGTGATGGTAGAGAAGAATTAATTAACAAAAGCTCCATTAAGATAAAAATGAGGTGCTGGATTCAACCAGAGTTTACAAGGACATAAAATAATAAATTAACTGAGTTTGAAACGGAAATTGCACATGGCAATTACATGATTTATTTTACACAAATAATGAATTAATATTAATTAATTCCAGAGATCTGGATTCTATTCTGAGTTATGGCAGCACAATTCCTATGCCAAAAAGGCCTTCATCATTTCATCCTGGTCTCTTAAATCAACTTTCTTTTGATATTCCTCTTATTGTGACCATTCAGCCTTACAAACTCTTAAGGATAAGTCAATTTTTCTTTGTTTTTAATTTAAAATACTTAGAAAGTACCTCGAGATAATCTCAACAGATGCTACAATTTCTGAAAATGGTCCTATTTTATTTTTTAGAAAAAGACAATAAAGAGAAGCAATTCCAACAAAACCACAAGTTCAGCGTGTCCCACTGGATTTCATTATCTCCTTATTGGCTCCATCTTCTCATGGATTCCTGTTAATTGGCTGCCAATTTGATTATTGGCATAGATGTGCCATCTCCTCCTGACACTAGACCAAGGTTCCTAACATGCCTGACATGTCCTTGGGATTCTGACCCCTTGGAATGCCTTGGACCAGCTCACCCAGCCAGGCAGAGCAAAGGCCACGCCTTTCGTTCTTCCAGAGGGAGAATAAATGCTTCCAAACAGGGACATTATGGTGCCTGCAAGATCCAGGCTGAAGCTCAACGATTCTGTGATCACAAGGGAAGTGTGAAAACCATTACATTTTCCAAACTACCACTCTGTCATTGCTAAAGAATTACTCATTAGTGGCCAACTCTTGCTCAGCGCATGGGGGAGGTGCCACAGCACCACATCGTGCCTGCTTTGAGATGACTGGAGCTAAACCTGTCTGAGAAGGGTAATAGCAGGTAGAAAATGAAGAGGGAGCAGGACAACAGAGAAGGCTGTCCTATCAAATGCACGGTGCCCCTGGGAGCAGGTGACAGTGATTTATAAGGCAGTATTAAAGTGTCAGAGTGTACCTGTCACTCAGTGCTCTGTGAGCTAAACCGCGTTTGCTGCACACACAGCCCAACTCCAGAACACTCTGCTGAGGAAATATAATGGGATCTGACACTTTTTGTTCTTCTCTGAATTAGCACAACTCCGAAGTGAAATTTTCCATGACACTGCTGCTGTAATTTGGGAGACAATTTAGTTGGGAGCGTACGTGGAACAGTTGGGTTTCAGGTTTTCTGCAGGGAGTGGGTACAGAGGGGAGGATGTGGGTGAGGCACAGGGAACACCAGAGTTGTTTGCTGTTCTAGCAGAAAAATCCCAGCCAGCCCACTTTGTTCTAATAGTCAGTAGGATAGTAACAAAATTCCAGAGCTGCACATCAGTTTATCTCCAGAGAAATCCCTAATCCTGCCACCTCCCTGCCTCCAGCACTGGGAGATGGCACGGATGAGACTCTACTGAAGTACCAGGACAGAGGGAATAGAAAAGGGAATATTTGGATTGCTCCTCTCAAAATGAGTGTGCAAGAACAACAAGTCCCTTCTTGTAGAAAAATGGAAAACATCAGCATGGAATTTAAGGAACCTTGAAGCTCATGCAGTCCCACCCCCTGCCATGAGCAGGGACACCTTCCATTGTCCCAGGTTGCTCCAGCCTGGCCTTGGACACTTCCAGGGCAGCCACAGCTTCTCTGGGCACCCTAAACTACAGCATGACACAGAATCTCCATATTACAAGTCTAATGCCTCTTTTTTTTCTGAGGATTAAAGTGCTTTAGTCAGAACTACAAAAGAATATTTGCATTTACTCCAGCCCTCAAATTTGTGGAACTTTAATCTAGGAAGATTAGGCCTGTTCCACTTCGGATGGTTAATAAAACAGATGGGAAAAAAAAAAAGCCTTAAGTAACCACTGTAGAGTTAATTTTCTCATTAAAAAGCTGTAATTTCAAATGCCTTTTTTCCCCTTTTGTAGGATTTACAGTGATACAGCCACGTGCTCATGTATATCCAAGGGATAGCTTTATAGATAAAAAAAATCCTGTAACCCGTGGGAGATTTATTTTGCTAAGAAAAAATGTAAATTTGGCAGAGAACAGCAGAATCAGGATGATGTTGACAGCTGCCTGAAAAAA
Source organism: Scytalopus superciliaris (assembly GCA_013400415.1). Lineage (NCBI taxonomy): Eukaryota > Metazoa > Chordata > Aves > Passeriformes > Rhinocryptidae > Scytalopus > Scytalopus superciliaris. Next base: position 274,511 of record VXBX01001373.1, read on the forward strand.
ATTATTGGTGGAAACCTAATTTTACCACTGGAAGCAGATTCTAGAAATGAGATGAATAACTGGGAAAACAATTTTCCATTAGAAACAGTTCCATGGGGTAGTTTTGAAGCAGCTGAAAGATATCTACACATATATATGCATACATTCATAAATCAAGCCCCTTCAGACAAATAACAAGTAGGAAATTAAATCCAACCCCATATTACGTACACATCAGCATATATTGATAAATAGACACCAATGCTGTAAATATTTTGCTTCTGGTAAGGACTTTTGAGGAAAATATTTTTTGCTTGCATCTAAATTAGAATAGAGGTAGATTTTCCAAAGAGAAATCCTATTTTTTCATGAATACTTAATCGTAAAAGAGTTATTTGCCCTTAAAAATCAAACATGAAAAAAAAAAAAAAGAGTGGTGTTGTTGGGGTGCTTTAAACTCGATTTCTGTGTCACAGAAGTGTATCTGATAAGGCCTTGCTATTTAAACTCATTAGTGTGCCACATGAAGTCCGTAACAAGGAATGGTATTGGCTGAAACTTTGCAAAAGAGAAACTCAGTGGATTTACGGAGCAGGGGATGGGACTGGGTAGGCTTTGAGGTCCCTTCCCACCCAAACCATTCCGTGAGGATTACAATGTTTAATCCTCTCCTTCACTCAGTCCCCTCTAACCAACACATATAAAAAGCACCTTTCTCCTCCTCTAACCCCAACACTCCCCTGGGAATGGAAAGAGAAGGCAAGATGTCTGTTTGATGTTCTGATGTGATTTAACAGATCCCTCTCATGTCAAGGCCTTACGCTTTTGTGAGCAAAGAGACAAAATCTAGATTTTAATTTCTTTCTCCATTGCTTTTGAGTCTGAATTCCTTTGTCTGCTATAAAAGAGAAGAAAGCAAAGGAAGTAAATCCATCACTGAGAGGAATAGTGTGAAGTAAGTTATAATACATATGTCATACATGATTTAGAAGATTCTGGCACAAGAACTGAACAGCAAAGCTCCGCATGCAGATCCATCGATAACGCCATAATTTATGTGACAGCATTTAAGGAAAAAAAATTACGAAGGAGGAATACACAAAAATAAATTTCCTTCAACACAGCCTAAATTTAATAAAGCAATCTAGCAACTGCCAGCGAATAGCAGAGCTCCAGAGTGATTAAATAAGTAGAAGCATAAATTATGCAACACGGTTAATCAACGAGCAGGGCTGTTCTGCACAGCAGAGCAATGCTCACATCTCACACTGCTCCGTGCTCTGCAGCACCCACGTGCTCCCAAATCCACTCCCAGAGCCCTCATTCCCTTGGGTCAGCATTCCAGCCTTAGATTCCAAAAGGTTATTCCTTTTGTTACTTGGGATGGCCTTTTGCTGGAGGAGCAGCCAGTCTCTGATGTTTATTTTAAAATACAAAAAGTGTTTCCTTCCCCACCCCCTTCTCATGTGGAAAGATTAGGGCTAATCTGAGCAGTGCCCCAGTGGGAATCTAGGATTTATTTTCCACATTCACTTTTTCCACTTAAAAGCAGCAGCTAAATTCACAACACACTTCTCACTCTGTTTTAGCATCACTGACTGGATCTATTAATAGTTTTCCCAATTCCTAATGTTAACATAAGTTCCTTCTCATCCATACAGGCACACAGCTTTCCTTTGCCATTTCAAAGGCAGGAACTTATGCTGGCAATTTCAAATGCCTTTAAAGGGTGTTAAAATGGCATTTAAATGAGACAAGCAGCTCAGTCACTCTGTCACCCACCTGAGCTGGGAGGGACCAAGGCTGGGTTTGGTGTGTGCCCAAAGCTTTGATTCAGATCCCTCACACAGGCCCTCATGTTCACAGGTATTCCATGTTATTCCCTTGGAAAGTGTTGAGAATTATGCAATTATAAGCCTCCAAAAACCTGAGCTTGGAAGTTTCTTTCCCTCTGCACCTCTACTTTCGTCATCTTTAAAATTCATGTTCGTGAGCCCTGAATTCATCGAGATAATGAAGGATGTGAATGCTGGAAATCATGAAGTGTCAGGGTAATTTTAATCTGGCTGAGACTGACAACTGTCAGTCTCCTTTGAAAAGCAGAGCTTTAAAAATAAACTCTGTAAAATTAACTATTCTGAATGTGAAGAAATTGGAGCATTATAAACAGAGCCCTTATTTTCTATTAATTGATCCTGTGCCTCTGTCATTACCAGACAGGGTTCAAACATCTTTTATATAAAAGTAGTATAAATTTCCAAGCTCTTAATTCATGGATTCTTGCTTTTTTCTTTCTTTAGTTCAGTCCTAAATGCCTCAGCTGAAATGGTGCACTAATCTCAAAGCAGAGCAGGAATTGATCCTTTTGAGCCACTTCAGCTCCAGGTGTCACTCCCAGGGCTGCAGGTTCTTGTTCAATAACCGGCCCCTCTCCACCAGTATTGGCTGTGCACACAATGCCAACACCTTCCCCTGGACAGGCAAAAATACCTTTCCTTATATCAATGGGACCAGCAAATAGATTTCCTTTAGTTATAAAAGCCATTGGTGGTGGCAGAGTCTCCTCATCTTCAGTCTGTTTAGGTCCAACCAATTAGGCCACAAAGAGCTCTGCCAACCTCAATCACTCCCACTCTGAACCACCAATTTCCTTCTTTTTTACTTATGGATGAAGGGGAAAAGGTAAAGCCCTGTTTTGGTGTCCTTTGGGTTTCACCCAGTTTATCACCACCAAGTTCACAGCTTGTGATACTTTGGGGCTGCTGGACACCTCAGGAGGAATTAAGGGTCAGGCAATAACCAGCCCTTTCACAATGTTTAATCTAAAGACTGTGGGGAAAAAATAGAAAACTCAGTATAATCCCTGTTTCTCAGAAGGGGTAGAGGGATTTGGGCTCCCAACAATATAAGAGAACTATGAAATGAATTTTTACCTTCTCTCCAGTTTGACAAAGTTAGGAACATGTCAAGACTTCCCTCACTTCAAGGTGACTTTGGAGATATCACTTTGAAGTTATCCATATATTTTGCTTTTTGAAGTTAATTGAATTCACTCTGACAGCAAGTGGACTGGAATGATGCCCTTGCAGCCTTCTATCAAGTTGCAGGAACATCTGAGAATTACCTGAGATGCATTTTTTGTTCATTTTCCTTGTTTATCTGGCCCAAAGTTCTTACAGTGACCCACCTGAAATGTCATTGCTCAAGATGCCCAAAGGCAATGCAGGCTACAGGTTTGTCCTGGTGACCTAAAACCCTCTCACATTGTTCTCACAAATACATAAAATTTATCTATATATTAAACATATATATACACGAGAAATAGTATTTTGCCCATAATGAGCTTCGTGTTCTATGTGAGAACAACTATCAGACAATTTTTTAACTTCTGTTTTGTAATTAAAGCACTAAACCCCCATTAACCTGAGGATAAGTTTGTGGAACTCAACAGGCCTGAAGTGACCCAACAAGTCTGGTCCATATTGAAATTTCTAAGCACTTCTGCTGCAGAAATAACTATGACATGTGAGACTTCTGTTTGCCAAGAACAGGGCTTAAACTTAGCCCAAGACTTCAAGGATAAAACTTTCAGCTCAATCCATTTAAATGGTTCAGTTTAACACTTTCTCTATTTAAAGAGACTTTTGAAGGGACAGACAGAACAGCTTAAAAATCACAGAAGTTTGAGAGCAAATAAGAATTTCCAGCTCTCTACTGCCTCAGTCTGCACCTGTAACTCAGGGCTGAAACCCTTCCCTCCTCCAACCCAGGTACCTGCACTGTGTTTCACACATGGATTGTCTTCAAATGGGCACATGCAGCCCCTCAGCACAACACACACATCCTGGTGTGCTCCTCTAATTACATTGATTACTAATTTATCTTAAATTAAAACTAATTCAGCAACAACTAAACAGCACCACACTGCTATTAGCTCAATAAAGCTGTATTTTCCACAACTTGGCTACAGGTTTAATTCTGTTAATCTTCCTTCTCCTCTCCCAACAGTGGAGAAATACGAGCGTGGAAAACCAGGACTCCCCTGAACTAGCAGGGTAATTAAAGCTGTGCTAAAGAGGTGTGAAAGATAAACTTGCTTTACCACTGGGATATAAGAAATTATCCCACCTTTTTCTAGGTTTTTGGAAAAACTCCCCTGCAGTCATGGCTGAGTCTGGAGTTTATGAACCTCCAGCTTTCCTACTGTTTTATTAATTATTGATTTATTAATTATGCAGCATGCACAAACAAACAAAACCCAGTTTATGCACAGGGCTGTGTTTTAAACAGTCACGCAGCACCTTCAGAGCCCATCAGACAGACACTGGAATTTATCTGGGTGACCTTGAGCCATAATTACTCAGCTCTGCTGTGCATCATGACTGATTTACTCCAGGTGACCTTCCAAGACTGCACTGTCTGGGAAGCTTTATGGGGATGCGATTAACAACAAGTCCAAAGCTTGAGCGATCCCACATGTCCCTCCTGGTGCTAAGTGACCCTCTGGCTCTGCCCCAGCACCCCCTGGGCTGGGCAGAGGCAAAAACTGAAACAGAGAAAACTTCACTTGAATGCCAGGAAAAGCTTGTTTGTAGTTGAGGGTACTCAAGAACTGGGGCTGCCCAGAGAGGTTTTTGAGCCTCTATCCTTGAATATACTCAAACCACAACCTGAGGTGAGCCTGCCCTGTGCTGGAGAGCTGGGACAGTCTCCAGAGGGCCCTTCCAGCCTCAGTGACTGTGGTTTTGCCAAGTACTCCAAAGACAAGTACACAGGATGAAGGTTTCAATAAGAGGCTCATACTACTCCCACACATCCCCCTCATGAATGTCAAAGGAACATGTCTCCTGAAACAGGGTTTTAACGAATCATAGAATGATGGAATAGTTCGGGTTGGAAGGAACTTTAAAGCCCATCCAATTCAAATGCTAAACCTGGCTTTGCTGCTTGTTTCCTGTGGGATCCAGCACCTCCCCAGTTCAAACCATTCCCCTCCTTATCTCTCTGCTCAGAGCAGGGTCTGTGCATCACTGCACACAACAGGACCCTACTCCCAGGACACCTCAGCCTTTCTCTAATGTAAATAATAATATGCTTCGTTATATATGTTGATGGAGTGAAAAGATTAGATAAAAACATTTTACATAACCCTGGCAGTGCATCTGCTGCTCTGAGAGCACAGAGATTCCTTTGAGCTGCTCCAAAGGTGAATTTGATCCTTTGCACAGACTCCGTTTGAAGTCCCCTGATTCTTTCCTGTTGACTCTTGTTCTTCACACTTGTTTCTGAATTATATCCCAGTGATAAGTGGAGCAGCACAACTTGATTCAGGTGATTTTCCACCTATTTAATTTGTCATCCTTGTAAATATATATTACAAGCATAACATTCATCATATCCAAAGTATGTAAGAGATCTAACCTCCTAAGACCCTGTTACACTTGTTGAGATGATCCTGGGTTAAGGATTTTAACTAATTTTCCTTTCCAAAGTTGTCTGAGGTGATATTTATCCTCTACAGACAAAGGTCTGAAGGAGTGAAAGAGCCCACTGCATTTCATATGATCATCCCCAGGTCACATTCACTGTGCAAAGGAGCTTCCTGCTGAAGTGAAAAAAGAAGAAGAAATGAAAGAAAAGGCAAGTGGGGAAAAAAAGAAGGATTCACAAGGAAAGCCAGAGGCCTAATTTAACAGCAGCTTTTCGTGCGCTTAATCAAGCTTTAGGTTTTTGTGTTTATCTTTGATGTTTCTCCAGCATCTTCAAACTGCCAGAGGTGCAAGTGCAAAGAAAATCCTGAGCAGTTACCGGGTTTCAAAGCTACTCAGGGATATGCCATGTGAGCACAGGCTCCTGGGGTGTCAGAGACCCACTGCCTTCAGCCCACTGAACTGGGGCACTGCATCCCCTTGCCAGCTCATGGGATCCAACCTGGATCCCTGGCTTGGTGAAACCTCAGTGTTCTTCTGCAGAGTTGTACTAAATTGTCCTTGTTTAGGAACTGCCTGGCCAACTTTCATAGAATCATGGAATGGTTTCAGTGGGAAATGACCTTAAAGCTCATCCAGTGCCCCCTCCTGCCATGGGCAGGGACCCCTCCCACTAGCCCAGGTTGCTCCAAGCTCCATCCAATCTGGCCTTGGACACTTTCAAGGATGGGGCAGCCACAGCTTCTCTAGGCAACCTGTGCCAGGGCACCCCAACCCTCACGGGAAAGGATTTCTCCCCAGTATCCCATCTAACCCTGCTTTTGGGCAGTGGGAAGCCATTCTCCCTTATCCAGTTACTCCAGGCCCTTGTAAAGAGTCTCCCTCCATCCTTGCAGCTCCTTCAGGCACTTGAAGCATTGCAGAATTCCTTCCTGACCAAACTCTGGAATGAACAGCCTTTCCAAACTGCTCCTTTTCCTTGCACATCAGCATGTTTCATTCCACACTTGGGGATTCTCCCTGCTGTGCTTTTATCTAAAAGTTCCTATGCTTTGACAGAAGGTGGGTTGATAATTTTTTCAGCAAAACAAATCTTTAATGACTGTATTTGTATCTATATATTTAACACACATGGAAGCTTCATGGAAGGGAAGAAACTGAAAAAGGTTCTCAACATGCTGCAGGAATTATTCACAGATTTAGAGTCCTGTCTCACAATAACTCAGCTGAGCAGCTCATTCCATTCAAGGAGGATGGTTCTTTTCAGTTAAAAATAAGGGTAATTTCTTCAAGCAAGCATTTTTTTTTTACATGAAATAACATGAACTTCTCTCTAAACAGTATGCAAAGCTCAGATTGTTAGCAACTCATTTCAGGGGTAAGACTAACCGTACCCAATGGTATAACACGTGTGCACGTCTAAGTGTCTAAAATCAGCCTTAGAAATGTTCAGGCCCTGTGGAACCTTGAGCTTTAAATTAGCCTTGATGTGAAGGGGACTGGATTCCATTTCCTCCAAAAGCTGCTTCTAAAATAAATCTTTCTTCAATTCTATGGCTCTAAGTTCTTCCATCCTGTTAAATCCTAATGTTGCCATGAAAAAGTGTCCAGAAAATGCCATGTCCTGTGGCAATATAAACAAGTTAATAGGGTTCCAAGCTTCAAAATTAACAAGATTTTATACAATGGGTGCCTGCAGCCTGTTAGTGCCTTCAGAAAAACAAGCTGTCAATACACCAGGAACATCCCAACAGCCTTAAGGAATGCAGGGCCTCTGATACAGCATTATCCAACATGAAAGTCTCTTCATTTTGCTGTAGATTCACATATAATTTTTCTAATTCACTGATCTCACAGATATTAAAACCAGCTAATGATAACCCTTCATGGTATTCTTCCATCAGAACCCCTCACGTATTATTTACAGCCAGAAAGCTTTGCTTTGATTGCTGCCTGTTTGAACCATTGGGTGATGAGGCAAAAATCAAACACAATTATTCCCGGGCCTGAACAGTTTCCCTTGGAAAGGCTGAAGGAAAAACAACATGGAATTTATGCCTCACTCTGTTTTGCTGAACAATTATAACCCTCAGCTCCTTAAAGAGAATGGCCAGTAAATAAAATTTTGACTCATGCCTTACTTATTATAGTACATCTCTGCCCCAAAAGGTGTTATTTGTAACATGCTCCCAATTACCCTTGAAACCTCAGCAGGAATAATATAACATTTGTCAGGAATTCAGGAGAGCTGGGATCTGATTTTACCTGAGTGGTCTAGCACAATATGGGAACCACAGAATTAAAGGAGTCAGTACAAGAGAGGCAGGAAATAGCAGGAATATAAACCAGGATAGGACTGGGATTTGTTCCATCTAAGCCCCCATTCCTACTTTAGGAGCTTTACCTCCCAAGGCACCCTCAGAAACCAAATCTGATCTATTAGCTGAAAAGCCTTCAGGACTAAACTGAACACACTCCTAATTTTAAGCCTTTCTTTAAGTAGTTTTATAAAATATGTAACACTGAGCTCATCAGGCATTAAAAGCAATGCTGGTGCAACTCTAAGAAAGCAAATAAAGACACAGAATATGGTCTTTTTTTTTTAACTATTTCCCAGTCAATCCAATAATAGCTCATAATTACAACAAGTTTGGGATTGGCACCACTGGTAAAGGATGTTTTTCTGTGCTTTCCAAAATACTTTAGTAGCAGTTGTCAGTTAACCCAGGGACTTCTCCAGTGAGCCAACCCTGTGCTGGTGCCAAACAGCTGATTCCCAGGCAGCTGCATGAATTCCCCCCAAATTATGCACAGCTTCGTGATGGAAAAGATAATAAACATATGGAATAAGATGGTGAGGGGTTGGAGAAAAGAGGGTATAAATAAAAGTTCAAAAACTGCCAGCTGGGGAAATATGAGACAGAGTAGGCAGAACAATAGAGAAAAAAAAGTAGAAAAATAGAGTTTTGTTAAAGAGAAAAGACTGATTTGGTCCATTTTGTGAAAGAAAATCCCTTTGTATTGAAGGAAATGAATGAAACAGCCACCAGTCCCAGGAAGTTGTAACATTTTCAAGGAATACTCATGTAGGTAGAAAGCTGAAGTTTCATTTTTAGAGACTTCCCAGCTGCCAGCCTGGAACATAAATGGCAATAAAAGAATATGTTATGTGCCAAAGTTACTTTTAAAAAAGCAGTTTTCATCTGTTATAGAATCCTGGAATGGTTTGGATTGGAAAGGACATTAAGAATCACCCAGTGCCACCCCCTGCCATGGACATGGACACCTTCCACTGGAGTAGGTTGCTCCAAGCCTTGTCCAAGCTGGCCCTGGACATTTCCAGGGATGGGGCAGCCCCAGCTTTTCTGGGCACACTGTTCTGTTATTTTGTGCTGGAAAAATACATCTGGAAGCTGAGCTACATTGAAAACCAACAGAAATCATTTTCAGTCCAACATACCCCAGTGTAGGAGGAGGAATCCCAGAGCCACAGACTGGTTTGGGTTGGAAGGTGCCTTGAAGCTCATCCAGTCCCCTGCCACGGACAGGGATGCCACTCTGGATCATCACACATATTTACATCTACTCATCCATATGCACCACTTTGAGAGCCAAAATTCCCAGGAGAAGGAACAAAAGCCAGGCAGTGAGAAGAGTTCTCTGCGCTGGTTGGTGAAAACAGCACCTCCTTACAGAGTTTTGGTTCTCATTCACTACCAGGTCTGAGAACACCCTGAGCTTCCAAGTGCTGGGAACCAGGAGGGGCCAATATTGTGGGGTGGACAAATGAACAGGAAAGTGGATATAAATAATAATAATAAACCCCCAAGGCAGCCCTACCCCCTGGTCCTTGAGCACTCCAGTATCTTCTAGAGGTGCAATTTTGGCTGTATCTTTTAGAGCAAAGTCAGGCTGGAAAAGAGCCTCACATCAACAGCATTCCCAAAATTTTGGCTCAGGGAAGGAGCTACCAGTTCCCCTGTTTTTCAAATGCAGGATGAAGCAAGCAAAACACTGCCTCTCTCCTGCCACCACAGGAGATCTCCAGCTCCATTCCCAGCCTCACCATCTGGGCTCCTACCCTTGTGCTGCACCAGCCTCCCACTCAGAGCAGCTCCTCTTGCTGCAGGCAGCTCTGCTCCCTGGAAATGCCAGTTTAACACGGGCCTTGGCACAGGGAGACACCAATCTCAGTGATGAATGGACGCCCTGAAGTTTTCATTCCAGTGGACTGCAAGTATGGAGAACACAGTTTGTATTCTGCAAGGATTTACTGCAGCTCTGCACGGGCCAGAAGGGAGAACAGAAACTCTACTGATTTCCTTTTGCATCAGCATGACTCAGCTCCAGGAAAATACAAACCACACTGGAATAGGCCTGGACACCACATTCCACTTGAAAATCCTTAGTATAATAAGTTCTAATTAAATCATAGCTGCTCCAAGCCTCGAAATGCTTGTTAAAGTTTGACTCTGTCATTAAAGACCCCAGTTCTTGGGAGTTCCAGCTGTCCCACATTGGCTATGGCAGTGCAGGAATTCAGGATGTTTCCTTTGGTATGCTACACACAGAGGAAGAAATCTGTGCTTGAGAATCCTCTTCTGACTGAGAGGCCAGAAGATAAGGCACAGATAATCCTTACAAGCTTCCCAGATGTAAAGGCTTCACAAATGCTTCATTAACCAAAGTACCCCTCCCTCACTTCGTTTCTTGCTCTTTTCCTGTATGATCAATGTAGAGGAGAGATCAAATGGTCCCAACACTCCCTGAGCTGTAACCCCAGAGGCACAAAGTCCAGAGCCTGATTGGAGTTTCTCACCCTGATTCCAGGACTCTCAAGGCTGCTCTTATTTATTACACACAGCACAGCACTAGAAACCCCCCAATTAACCTCAGTAATTCATTACTGCCCTGGGCCAGTCAGCACTACAATAACATATCCATTAGCAAGCCCAAGACAACAACAAAGTGAGAGAAGAAAAGTTCTGGCTCTGACTTACTTTTGAGCATGTTTAAAACACAAATTAAGGTCAGATGGGGCAATTCTGAGCAGGGTCTTTTAAAACATGGATTTGGCTGTGTCAGGGCCCGATTGCAGAGGGGGACTGCAGACAGCTGTGCATAATGCAGGCAGCAAAACACCCCAGGCACCAACCCTGCAAAGGACACGCAGCAAATGTGGCCCTGCTTGCATAAGTCAAGTGGAACAGTCTGCACTAAGAACAGGCTGGACTAAGTGTTATTGCCTTCCCTTCATCAGCAGAGTGCGTGCAGTGGTGGTGGGGACGAGGCTCTGGTTTGCCAAGGGATTTTGGAAAGGATCTGACAGGGAACACTCTTACACCGCTCTGCCTCAGCTGCAGTAGCACTGAGGGATCCAGCTGCTCTAAGGCCTCTCTGCCTGCAGATTCTGGTTTCACTAATATCAGTGGTCCAGCACATGTCCATTTTCACCTTAATAACACTGAGATTCCATCCTTACACGTCCATTTGTGGGAATAATCCTCATTACTCATTCTTCAAGCCTCACCTCCCTTGCACAGAGGTCCCCAACCACTCACTTGGAGACAACAAAGTCACAGGAACCTTTAAAAGCAGATCTGGCTCATTTGCTGCTTTCAAAAGGAGTGATTTTCTTTTGTCCCTAATGCTCTAAATACAAGGCTTGTATGCAAATAGGAACAGCCCTTCTCTTCTAGAGAGAAATATGGTCAACTACAATTATTAATTCCCCATTGTTGTTCTGACTTTAAACTGTTCTTTAAAGCCACTGTGATCTCTTTCAAGCACTGGAGAAAAAGAACACTTTAATCACTAAAAGTGCATTAAAAATTCAACACTTGAATCCTGCCTAATAGATTGATATTTCCCATGAGCTGTCAGTGTAAGATTAGCTATTAAAAATTCACTTGTCCACAGGCATGTTAAATCCACCTGAAATTGGGCTTGGCTTGTTTCCTTGTTTGTTTTAAGAGACACTTAAATTCTGACCTATTCACAATTTAAATAAGTCAGGAAAATTTATTTATGCCTTTCTACAATGTTTTACGACTAATTTCCATTTCAAGAGCCAGCTGGATCCTGCTGGTCCTTCCCAAGGTTGCCTCAATGGCTGCAGGACACCCTGGATAAGGAGCTCAGCGCCTTGAGATATCACTGAAATCCACGTGTCTTAAACACCTCAAATTTTGCTTTATCACCACAAATTCCATTTGCTGGCATGAGGACTAAGCCCGAGAAGACACAAACACCTGCAGAGAATCAGGAAACCCAGTTAAAGCTTAAATCAGCCTCTGAAAATGCATATCCCCTCTCCACTGCTGGATTTAGGGGACACAGGGAGGAATCTGTCCAGAGTCCAGAAGCAGGCAGGAGCTCAAAATGCTATTTGGGTTGTTTTTTTCTGGGCTGTTTCCTAGCTTTCTGACCTGCTCAAGGAACTCAGGATGCTCATGTGCTACGTGGACACAGCAGTGAAGGAATCCCCAAGAACCAGAGACCTCAGAGAGGATATAAAACCAACTCAAATAATCCCAGTCAGCACTCAGCAGGACTGATTGTTGCCAAGATATATTTGTCTTTTCCCCTATAGAAAGAGCCCAAATGCCTTGAATCCCATGGACATGCTGGAGCTTTTTGATCAGAGAACACAAAATTTAATACGGAGGCAAATCCACCCCATGTTTGCCACTCTCAACGAAGCAGCTCTGACAAGATCCTATAGATGCATTGCTGTTTCATTCCATGGTATTTCCTGTGATGTTCCAACCAGAAACCACACTGGGAACAATTTGGGATTGAATAGAAAATGATAGTGTCTAGACAGCAACTATGCCTGAAGTATTTTCGGGGAATATAAAACCCAAGCTCTAATAGCTCCAAGTCAATAATGACAATGTTAATTTTAATTTTAATGATTCGAGGTGAGTATGAAAAAAAAAACCAAACCACCACAAAAACTCAATGAGCTGGAACAGGAATTGTAATTTTCAAAGCTGGACAATTATTAATCATTTGTATTATTCAATTAATACTGACTTCTCTAGTTAATAGTATGCTTTATGTCCCCATCTGGGATTCAAACATATCATTCATTTTTATCCTTGAGAAATAAACAGCTGTAAAGGGGTTTGATGCACAACTAAAAGGAGAGTGAAATCAGGCATTGGATTTGCTTTTCCATCTTAGGACAAATAATTCCCTTGAAAAATAATTATTTTTTCAATGCTCCAAGGGTTTCATGCCCTGTATTCCCATCCACACACTTTCTTGGTTTTGAAGCCTGCCAGAAATTTTATTCACAGAACACTTTCCCTGGATTTCTGTGGAGCTGGAAGGGTGCATATGTTCAGATAGCCAGGAAGAGTCTTCATGCAAATATTTACACAGTAAGTGACCCAGACTGAAACTTAGTACTTCAGATAGTCAAAAATATTCCATTTTTTTTTGTATCAAAAACGCCACTGAGGCTCAGTAGGTGCCTCACAGGAATGTACCACACCAGCTTGCAGGAGAATTTCAAAGCATTTGGTTGCACTGAAGGTTAAATGAAGTCAAACTCCCAGCACTGAGTAATTACTTCTGTTTTATGAAAAAAATAATGCTTTGAAACCCAGAGTGGCTTGGGTTGAAAGGGGCTTCAAAGTCCATCCAGTGCCACCCCCTGCCATGGGCAGGGACACCTCCCACCAGCCCAGGTTGCTCCAAGCCCTGTCCAAGCTGGCCTTGGGCACTTCCAGGGATGGGGAGCCCCAGCTCCTCTGGGCAACCAGTGTCAGTGACCTGCTCAGCTGCCCACACAGATCCCTGTCCAGGCAAGTCCACAACACTCTCAGGCTCTTGCATTAAATTGTGCTTTTCAATATGTGAGATTTGTAAATTAATAAAGCTGCCCTGCCCTTCGATGGCACCAAAGGGACAAGGAGAACAGTCACCCTGTAGCTCCAAAATGCTCTGGGACAGCCACTAAATGGGGTGCAGTGTGTGCAGGTCCATAATTTGAGAGTAAAGGAGCAGATATTTCCTGTTTCACCACTGCAAGGGTCATCTTTGTGGAAATACATCACTGCAGGACTAAGTGAAGAAGGAAAAAAAAAGAAACCACTGAATGTATTTATTCCAGACAAACAGAACACCAGCTTCAAGTGGTGGTATTTAATTTAAAGCTTGGGCTGCTATCCAAGCATTGCCAAAGTTATTTTATATTACAGAATATGATTTTTATTTTAATACTCTCCCATTAAGCAATTCTCCCTGTCAATTCTGTGGAAACTTGAACACAAGACAGTAAGACAGCCCATTCTAATTCATCATCTTTCACCTTTTTAGGGCTCATTCCAAACAAAATTTAGCATTTTTACTTGCACCCAAGTAAAGATTTACATGGGTTTCCTGCCTTTTGAGCCCCTCACCTGCCTGCTGCCTCTGGGGTGGCTGCAATCTTACGGGGTTAAACATTCTTCCACCACAGTTTTGACTTTCAAATGGAAGCCTCGGGATCAAGACAAATCCATCATTCCAATGCTCAGAACAAAGCTGTTGGAGCCAAAGGAAATGAATCCATGCAGTGGATCATTAGCCATGTGTGGAGTGTTGCTCCCAGAATTAATAGATGCTATGTCATGCCTTGGGACTACTTTCAGCCCATTCCCAGTCAGCTGGAAAAGGACAGAGGGAAGTTCTGTTCTATTTTTCCCCTGCTCTCTCTCTTTGTTCCTTCCTGCCTCCTTTTCTAACTCAGAACTTCTCCACAGAATAATTAATAATCTGAGTCTAAGAAGTGCTGCTGCTGAGCTCAAACCCAGAGGTGAATTGGCAAAACAGAATAATAATACTAATAATGAGGAGCAGCAACATCTTTCCAGGCGTTGGACAGTTCAGTGGGATTTCTGCCTGTTCCCTTGGGATCAGGGCACCACAGCACCTGCATAGGGAAAACACAACAAAGTCTGCTCACACGTCAAACTTTAGTGCTGCTTCTGGTTTCAAATTGACTGTGAAAGCAAGCAGTGCTGCTTCTATGGAATCATGGAACAGCCTGAGTTGGAAGGGACCTTAAAATTTGCCCGTGTCACCTTCCGCTAGCCCAGGTTGCTTCAACTTGGCCTCAGACACTTCCAGGATAGGGCAGCCACAGCTTCTCTGGGCAACCTGTGCCAGGGCCTCAGCACCTCTATATTAAAGAATTTCTTCCTAAATAATAAATTCTTTTACCTCAAGGTTTCAAAGTACTTTCTGAACTTTGGGATACATCCCAGGGACACTCTAAACAAGCAGCTCCTTCTCCATTGCTGCCCCTCCCAGAACCTGGTTAAACAAGAGGAAAAATCTGCCCATGAAACCTCCACTTGTGTAAAGCAAGAGAATTCATCACTGAACCCCAGGCTCCAGTCCCTCAGGAGGGACAGCAGATGCTGCAGCCACTTCAACACAGGCTCTGTCCTCCCTTTGCAGCTATAAAGAACAAATGTAAACACTGAGGAACCTGTGATTCCTCTCTCATTAAGCCATCTCCTAATTCTAGTCCTCTACAGAAGCACTTCACTGCCACAGACATTTCAGTGGCTCTCTTAACTACAGCAGTTTTACAGCAAGGTGACTCCTTCTAACCCAGATCATCCCATTCCACTTGTTTCTCCAAATATACCCACTAAACATTACAAGTACAGCTGAATATTTTAGGGAAATCATTCTTGGCATACACAAACACATGAGGTGCCAAAAGACTTTCTCATTTGTTCGCTACCCTAACAAAAGCCTTACCCTGACCTGGGTCTGAGATGATGCAAGACACTGATTTCCTACAATTTGGAATGAAAGGAAGAGCTCATCAAGACACCTGCTCAGGGAACAGCAGGTCCTGGATCTCCACTGGTGACCTGTTCAGGTTTAGCCCCTAAAGCCTGCAAACATTTATTTCCAGGTGCATTATCTCAGGTTCTCAGGGGCCAGCAACAACCACCAAGGTAGTGCCACCAAACTCAGAACAAACTGATTTCCAGAGATGCTCAAAAGCCCCCTTAAAAAATATAAAACAAAAAAAAAGAACAAACTGTTGGAAGGGCAATGAATGCAAATTCAATATCTCCTGATTTTATTCCAAGCTTTTGCCAGTGACTTAATGAACAATCACAGACAAGCCACTTCATGTTGTTTCTCAATACATTAATTAGGAATAACGACACTCATCTCACATCCAGCTCCACAGCTGAAAGGTGCTATGTGGCAAAGATTTCCTTTTGATTTAGTTTAAAAAACACCCCCACTTGGAGATGCAAACAATTTGCCAGAATTTTCCACAGCAAAACAAACAGCAACTCCCCCAGAACACCAAAAGCAACAACAACAAGCTTCCCGCACAGAGAGGCACTGCTGCAGATCAGAATGCATTTGCCATGAAAAACTACATATTTAGGGTTATGCTCCACTAAATCAGAAGGAAAAAGACTCAGAGAATTTAGTAGCAGAAGTTTTTCCATGCCTAACTATCCCATTTAGAAAGAGTATATCCTATATATGTAAAAACAGGCTTTCAAGTTGTTGACACACTAAATTCTTGCTGAAAGCAATTTGTTTTCCAGGCCACTTTGAGATGCAGAAGGAGGAGGGTCAGGAGCCCAAGCCATCAGGACACTCCTGTACTGCAGTGGAGAACCTTAAATTAGCATCCCAGCCCAAAAGCTGACAGAAAGAAAGGTTCTGCTTCAGCTCTATACTACAGATGGCAGGGACAGAAAGATGGTTTCATTTTATACAGTGAACACACAACAGCCCTGAAACCAGTTTAGCATTTTAGAATCATGAAATTATTTGGGTTGGAAAGGACCTTAAAGTTCTTCTTATTCCAACCCCATGCCATAGGTAGGAAACCATTTTGCATTTGATTATATTTAGCATATTTTTATTAGTATTATATTATTTACTTAGTATTTATCTATTCACTAATATTATATTTTAAAGACAAAGTAAAAATGATTCCCTTGCTGTCACAGTTTTGCTGCACTATTGGATTCTGTGTGGAGAATTAAGATAAGGAATGTAACAGTTACAGATGCATTACAGCAACTGCAGAGGCTGCATTGGAAAAACACACCTTTCTTTGAACATTGCTGTTTTTTAGAAATCAAAGCTTTCATCGAGTAGACACTGTGTTAAAACCAAGCTCTGAAAGCTTGGCTCTAAGGACACCAATCAATTCCAAAAGAACCAGTCAGGGGAGTGTCACATTCCTGCCAAGGAAGGAAAATCTCCTTAGAGGTACCACTGCAAAAGAACTTGTCCTATATCTAAAGAAATAGGCTTAAACATCGTGCACATTAATTAATAATTTGCTGAACGCTGAGATGACTCACCTTGGCCGGGTGGAGAAAAGCTGGAGCAGAGAGTTCAAAGCCCTTGTGCAA
Organism: Scytalopus superciliaris; assembly: GCA_013400415.1. Lineage (NCBI taxonomy): Eukaryota > Metazoa > Chordata > Aves > Passeriformes > Rhinocryptidae > Scytalopus > Scytalopus superciliaris. The sequence goes on from VXBX01001373.1 coordinate 291,321, forward strand.
AATGGCCCCACTGCCTGGCAGCCCCTGCAACAGAAACAGAGTCCTCTGCTCTGGGTGCTAAACCAGAGGTGAGAAAAACCACCAGCACCTGCCCCTGGCTTAAATCAGCCCTGCCAGCCACGTGGCTGCAGCTCTGAATCACCTCCAACAAGAACCACCTGGTCACAGGAGCCTTTAATATGAGGAAGGCTTGGCCATCAGCACCAGGTGTGTGCAATTAGTCAGGGACAGAAAAGATAACGTTAGTAAGATGTCTCACAGAAATAATGGAAAAAGCCACAGTTCAATCTTAAAAGTCATCATGTTTGATCATTTTAAGAACTCTTTAAAATACCTCTCTTGGAACAATATAATTAGATATAATTATACCTGCAATCTGGAACTTTTGGCAGAGTGCACTGCCAGCCTCTGGAAGCCACTGCTTCAGTGAATATCATGGGTATGTGTTTTCTAGACATCTGAATAAATGAAGAGTTATTAGACAGAAAGGAAATAAAGTCACCTATTTGATAAAGATTTGATCACTGAAATGATCTGGGGTTTGCAGGAGATTCACAACTGAAGCAGATCTTTCCTTGTAGGAATTATATTCTGTACTGAAATCAACAGCCTGTCTGGTGCCACCAACTGTGCCATCCCAAACCCATCTGTTGTGGCAAAAGGGGTTCCAGAGGACTCGTTTGTTAGCCCCAGCCTGATGTGTGCAGTGTTCCATGGCTCGGTCTCTTACAGGTGTTCAGTCTTTACATTATCCCATACAACACCCCACCACCCCAAAATTACCTTATTCGATGGGAATTAGTCCAATTAAACAAGTCCCAGCTCCCCCCTCTTTCTGAGGGAAACACTGCCACTAAACTGCAAAAGAAATAGTGCCAAAGAAGTAAAAGCACCCAGTGAAGAAGCCTTTTCACTGCTTATGTATAACTGGATCAGGGAAAAGGCTCAAACAACAGGATCTGATCCTCTGCTGCAAGGACATGGAAAAACTGAAACTGAAAAAAACCAGCACCAGTATGAACCCTGCTGACCCTGGAGCTCATTTAACAGATAAAATAATATAATAGCAACAAAACTAACTGAAGGAAATATTTGTGAGATGCACAGAGGCCAGATAATGATTGTGTAAATCAAAAGTACATGGTGTCTGGGTGATAAGAGACATAAAATCATAGAATCTTTGAAAGCCCATCCAGTGCCACCCCCTGCCATGGGCAGGGACACCTTCCACCAGCCCAGGTTGTCCACAGCCCTGTCCAGCCTGGCCTTGAACACTTCCAGGCACAGCTTCTCTGGGCAACCTAAATAAATACCTAAATAAATACTTAATATGTGCTGTCCTGATGCTCCAAGGAAAACAAGCCCTCAACACGCAGAGCCTGGATGTGCACAGGGTTTGGTTCATTGCTGTTGTCATTCTCTGCCAGTGAGAGAAAGCAGAAACCTCTGTCCAGCCACAGTTTGTAGCCTTAAATCTCACTATGAGTTGGAATGAGCTCCTCTCCTGATTAAACACAGGGCTCTCCTTCACCATGCTCAGGATTAACACCAAGAAGAAACGCACTGTAAATGGGCAAAGTTCACAGAGTTCAGTGAGCTCAGGTCCCACTGAGCCTAGCTTAACAAAGCTCTCACTGACCGCAGCAGACTGAGCTGCTCTGATTTACATGGGTTTGGGATCAGACTCCTACATCAAAACATGAGAGAGGCCTCTGCTCCCTCATAACTGAATATTCATTAAAAGAAAACAGCAAACAGACTCAAAAACACAAATATAATGAAACAGTAGGTGACTCAACAATAAGTCATTGTTGATTTTGCTGAATCCTCTTGAACTTGTTTACATGACAGGGGGTGAGACTAAAAGGAGCCCTGCACAGACTGAAACATGGGCTGCAAAGTGCCACACGAGGCTGGGGAAATCATGGACTTCTCTAGGCTGGAAAAGCCCTCTGAAATCAAGTCCAACAACCTCCCCATTGCTGCCCAGACCCCCACTAACCCATGTCCCCCAGTGTCACATCCACAGGGCAGCTAAATCCTCCCAGGAATGGGGACTCCACTCCTGTGCCAGGGCTGGACAGCCCTTTCCATGAAGGAATTTCCCCTAATTCCAGCCTAATCCTCCCCTGGCACAGCCTGAGGCTGTTCCCTCTCCTCCTGTCCCTGTTCCCTGGGAGCAGAGCCCAACCCTCCTGGCAGGGAGTTGCAGAGAGCAAGAAGGTCCCCCCTGAGCCTCCTTTTCTCCAGGCTGAGCCCCTCCAGCTCCCTCAGGAGTTTTCCAGCCCCTTCCCCAGCTTCCTTCCCTTCCTTGTACACGCTCCAGCCCCTCAGTGTCTTTCTTGGGTGAGGGACCCCAAAGTGCCCCCAGGATTCGAGGGGTGTCAGCAGTGCCAGCAAAGGGGGTGGGCACTGCCCTGGCTCTGTGGCCACTTCACTGCTGGCACAACCCAGGCTGCCCCTGGCCTTCCTGGGCACACTCCAGGAGGATGATGTGGGAACTGGTGTCAAAGTCTGTGCAGACACATCCACAGCCCTTCCCTCATTCACTCGGCAATTACCTGGCTCAGCTAATTAGTCCCCTCTTTCAGGTTATTCAAAGTAGATTTATTAATTGTATAGGAAAAGAAAAGCCTACAACATATTCCATATTTATTAATTTTTAATTAATTTTCTCATATTAGGCCCCACTCTATGATGTCCTGGATGAATGCTAATAATTAAAGTTCAAGTATTTGTTCTTAATTAAATCTGATCTCAGCTCTTGGGTGGGGGGTGCTGTGGGTTTGGGGGTTTGGGTTGTTTTTTTTTTCTTCTCTCTTTTGAATAAGGAAAATTGAAGAGACACATTTGTTTCTGCCATCAACAGAATGGCTGGTTCTTTACAAGATAAATATTATCCCAAGTTAATTTGGAGGTGATATACATAATGCAGCTTATCAGTGCTGGTGACATACGGGCTCGTGCCTGCAGAATAACAACTTAAACCCACCATTGTGTTGCCAGTGACAATTACTGCTTGGAAAACACTTTGGTGGGGCCCACATTAATTGAATTCATTGCAGCAGCCAGGCTGGCAGGCTGGGAGAAAAAGCCCTACAAAATGACAAATGCTTTATGTTTTCCAACATAAAGAACTGCAAAACCCTGTCAGGACAGAAGCACCTTCTGGCATCGCTCCAAATTATGGAGTCACCCCCACTGCAAGAAAAAAGTACCTGCAGACATGCATTGCTTTACTTGGTTGGCTTTACATAATTTCATGAACCCTGTATATTTTTCTGCAAAAGGAGATTACTCTGGGTGGCAACAACTGACACCAGCACAGACAAAATGCCTTAAAATAGTTGCTATAAAGGACCAACTCCATCTTACTCTGTCCCTCATAGGGATGCAACAGCAGGGAGTGAATCCAGCAGCTTTCAGCTAAAAATTGTGATGAGTACTATGAAATATACACAAACCTAGAAGCACTTCCCTCCCTTTCTCTCACAGCCCAGACTGTGCCTGTAAATAAGCCCTGAAAATTCATGACTCAAGAAGCATTTTGGAACTCTTGTGAGCAACGTGTCTAATTGGGGGTCTCAGAGGGGTGGATTCATTTTGGCTTGATGGAGAAATGCCTTAATCCCATTAGACACTGGTGTCAATTCTCTCAATGGTGTTAATATAATAATAGAGAATTCCATTAATTTTAGGGACATTAAAGCCTGTACTGGGGAATATGTATGAATACATTTATCTATATGGACCTGCAATGCTGCCCATTCCTCAAGGTTAGATCCTGCAAGACTTCCCGGCCATTCCACTCCTATTGAAGAGCACTGAGAACTAATTTCTCTCATGAGTTTCAGGGGTGCATTGGTACAGAATACAAACCTGGCACAACTGTTTTCCTGCCCTGGTGTAATCTAATTATCTGTTGTGGGTTCGACCTCGGTAAAATGCCAACACCACCACCCTCCCCTGCCCCCCATCACATTATCTCATATGTACAGCTCTGAAGGCCAAGGGGTTTCCAAGGATGAACACACAATTTACATGTCCGGGCTCAACAATGGACCATCAAGCTTTGTAAAACTAAGAAACCATCGAAATTAATCTGTTCATTGAACAATTCTACTCTCAAACATCCTTTCTTGTTCCTATCTCCACATGAAATCCTCTTACACAGGTGTATCACACCCAAACTATTTCTCAAATGCTCTGTGAAGACCTTTCACACTGTAAGGGGCCCACAGTGGTTGAAAGCAATGGGAAATCTGGAAGAACAGTCCTAAACCACAGAATCTTAAACCAAAACACCTTGAGGGGAGATCGTCCAGTATTAAAATCAGTTTTAAACACAGGATAACTTTCTCCATGCTCCAAACAAGCCGCTGTTTTTTCTTGTCCTTTCCATCAACTATTTTAAGGCATTTTATCTGTGCTGGCGTCAGTTGTTGCCACCCAGAGTAATCTCCTTTTGCAGAAAAATAAAAAGGCTCCATGAGATTATGTAAAGTCAACCAGGAATAGAAATGAATATAAATACCAAGGAAAAGATTGACTGGTAACATTCAGACAGGATGTCATCTTTGGGAAGCAACAGTTGGATGTCTTCATAGGAATTCTGCCATTTGCACAAGAGCTGCAACAGCTTGAGCTGATCATTTAGACAGATTTGGGGCCAGGATTTGGAGAGGCTGGGGCAACACCAGCAGCTTTCCAAAGGGATATGGGCTGTAGGATCAGTCAGGACTGAGCTTAACCACGTAGACTAAAATCTCTCATTTTTAGCAAAGCTGAGACCTGGTCTTCCTGTTTGTTTCTTAGGGGAGGAAAAGGTAAGTTATTGAGCTGAATTCCAGGTTTTCCCAGTTTTCATGCTTTCTAAAGTCAGCACTTCAGTTTTTAGGTTGGGTTTCTTTTCTCTGTGTGTTTTTAATTCTCTTCCCTCCATCACTGTAATTCCCCTGTTTTGTGGAATGAACAGCCTGAAGCAGAACCTGAGTGGGACTCTAATCCTGACCCTAATCACACAACCCCTGATTGCGGGGAAAAGCTTGGCAGAAATTAGCTGGAGCTTCCAGTTCTAATGAAGCAGGTTAAAGCCAGAGAGTTTCCATGCAGGAGAACCAAGCTCACCCTAATTACTGCCACTGGCTCAGTGGAGCTGCTCAGGACCCCCAATTCCCTTTGGGCTGTAATTCCCAGAGGTTTAATTTGTAGTCCCTTTTCTCATAGTGCTGCTGGACATGATTAGCAGCTTGCAAAGCAAATTGAAGGGAGAGTAGGCAGAGATTTCAGGCGATTTGGCTCTGCAGTGCCTGGGAGCTCACTCACCCCAGTCCAGGTCATTCTAGAAGACTGAAGAGGTAAATTGTCATGTTTCTCTGAAATTGCTCGTATTTCAGCTCATCTATTACAGTGTTTTGCAACTTGCCTGTAAGAAAGGCTTATACAAAAGGGATGCCCTTTTGCACCCTCAGAACTGCCAAACCCCAAGGAGTGAGTGAGTGTAGCTGACAAATGGTTTGCTCCAAGGGAAAGGAGTGATTAGTACTTTACACCAGACCATGTGAACAGGACACATGAACACCCTCCTACGACACATCATAATGAACCTTGCAATGAAATTGCTCACAAGCTCTTTTTTTCTCCCTAAATCCCGTGTCGCAGAGTCCATGAACTCCTCCAAGTTCCATCATCATATTTCTCAGCACGCAGAGGTCACACCACTATTCTCAAGGCACTGCTTTTGCCTGTGACAAAATATCTCCTGTATGGGCCATTACAGAGCAAGGTATAAAGCAGAACAGGGGGAAAGCAATGCAGTAGATTAAGCAAAACACAGTGAAGTGCTTCTTGGAGCAGAATGTGCATAAGCACTTTCTTGACGGATGGCTCAGAATCTCGTTAAATCGGATGAAACTGCTGAAAGGACTTACTTGGCTTTAGCTCCTGGAAATCAATGTAAAAAAACTTTTTAGGCACTTCACAGCACATTTCTTGTCCATTTAAGGCTCCTGTGAGCCCCTGGAAGTTGCCTGAGTCTTGGAACTACTGTGGAACAGCAGGTTCCTGCCCGTGGTGTGTCAATCCCTGTATGGGCCACTTACTTAAAGAGTTGGACTTGATGATCCTTTTGGGTCTCTTCCAACTCCCAGTAATCCCTGAGCACTGTGGACACTGTGCCCCCTCACCAGCCACGCTCAGGACTCAAAACCTCAGCTACAACAGGCATGTTAACAGGGAGCTGGCACTCAGACCCTCATCCACAGGGTGATAAGGGGCCAGCCTGGCTGCTGGGCATCTGACAGGGGCGAGTGCAAACCCCTCCATCCTGGTCCCAGTGCCACACTATGTGCCTTTGCTTGGCACTGTATCCTGACAACTGCGCTGACACATCTCAGGGTGCAATTCCACACTGAGCTGCACCAAACAATTCAGATCACCACAAAAACCAAAGCAGGGCTGTAAGAACGTCACAGGATCACAGAATATTCCATGTTGGAAAGGACCACCAGGATCACTGAGTTCAGTTTTTAACTGAATAGCCCATATGGGGATCAAACACACAACTTTGGTGTGTTAATCTACAGTAGAGATTAATTTTATACCTATCTTGCTTAGCACTAGGTACTTAAAATGTTTCCAGATTTTGCCCTAAGAAACTGAGAAGGTGTCTTTTATCCCTCCCAAATCTGTGTCCATTAGATCAAATCAGAAATTTCAAGTAATGAATACAAAAAATATCAGTGCCAACCCAGTATCTAAAACCCATGGTTTATACACTGAAGCTAACACAGAGGAAATTAAAGTTTAAAATAGACTTCAAGTCCTCATAATTAAGAAATTTGTGACAGTACCCTCCTTGAACATGAAAAGCCAAAGGCACACTCCACTTTTAATTCATTCCACTAGTTACCAACAATACAGATGCTTCAGACCAGGGAATTACATATTCTCTCCCTCCAAGCACAGCAATAGGAATGAACAATGGGATGTGACTATGATGGAACACCAGCCTTTACAGCTAAATTCCAAGCCAGGGTTCTTCTGCACAGCCTCTCTCCCTGGTACCACTGCACACTCGAGGACTACAGTGCTCTCTGTAAAGTAATTAATCTTCTTACTTCTCCCAGTCTCTCATCTACCAAACTATTATGAAAAGTTCTTGTGCCTCGTGTTTCTGTAGTAAGATATTCCTGAATTATCCGCATGTGGAGCAATAATGATGGACAAAATGCCTGTAAGTTTAAGGTTTCTAAAGATTTCCTGAGGGAAATTAATCTGTGCCCTCCAGCCCTGGCAGGCTGTACCTGAGTTATCCTGGGCAGCCCAGGGAACATACCTGTGTTTGCAGGAAAGTGGGGTTATACCCTAATGCCATGTTGTCCTGTAGCCACTCAAGGGAGGGTTAAAAGCTTCCAAGGACAGCAAAGCGTCCTCCTGCCCATGCACAGCCAAGGCATGTGGGACAGGGCCCTGAGCAACCTGCTCTAGGGGAAGGTGCCCCTGCCCATGGCAGGGATAAGATCATCAAACAAGATGATCTTTAAGGTCCTTTCCAGCCCTAACCATTCTATGATTCTAAGTAAATACAGCTACTTAGAATAAATACTGTAAATACATAAAAGGTGCTGCCATTTTGCTGCTGCCAAAATCACAGGACTCCAGGAATGAAAGTGCATTGCTCACCCTACCCCTTGGCAAGAGGATGTTCCTGGGGGCAGGTTGGATCCTTGGGAGCCACTGCCCACCCCAGGGAGCAGCAATGCCCTTTGGCTGACTTAGTGGCTCCTCTTCCTTCTCTCTTGGTTCTGGTCCACAGCCAGGGATCAAACCTTGCAGAATTAAAACTCAGCTGTTGTAGTTTGCAATGACTCTTCCCTTTTCAGATCATCCTGATTAATTGCTGAGAGTGGACAAAACAAAAGCTGTTTGCCAGCTGAACAACATGTGAATCAGCACAGTGTGCCAAACACATCTCAAATTAAAACAAAACCAAACCCCAGATGAACCAAACCCCACCACCACTGAGACAAAAATCTGTTTTGCCACATCTGGATTTGATTTATGGTCCTTCGGTGATTTTATCAGGAAACTTAAATAAAGATATCTGAGATTTGCTTATGGCTGTGTTACACACTGAAATCAGCAGGCCTTCCACGTCTTTTAGTAAGAAAGCACAGATAATGAGTGAAAGAAAATTCTAATTTTATTTGGTGGCTCTCTCTCCATTCAACTTCACTGATCAGACAGACAAATTAAGAAGGATAGTGTGCTTATCCAGGAGCCATTTGTTAGACATCTTCCCAAATCAATGCCTGACACAATTGAGTATCTTTTAGCAATAGAATTTTATTTGTCATGTTGGGCCAGAAGCATCAGTTAATAATTCACTGCACAGTTCCATAACGCTCTGTCTCTATCTTTCACACAACCTTGCAGCTTCACAGCCTGTTGTTAAGAGTAGCTTAAAATAGTCTGTTATCAGTCCTGACCGTCGCTGTTATAACTCAAACAGATGCACTATCTCTGATCATTCTGACAAGGAAACAAAATAAACAACCCAGTAACTTTGAAAAGGACATGTACACACTGAATACATCCCCAATAATGGGTACTCACTCCGGAGCTCAGAGCTGGATACATGGAAGGAGAGGGCAAATCAGCAACTGCTGCTCCAACCTTGTTATGAGGGAATCACAGAACCATGGAATGGGTTGGGACTGGATAATCTTGAAGGTCCCTTCCAACCCAAACCATTCTGGGATTTATGAAGTGTCCCTCTCCAAGCCTGTTGTTGCACAAGTTCAGTTCAGTTTGTTCCTGCAGGAGAGACAGAGCCTGTCCCTTGTTCTGGCAGCACAAACGCCCCACGGGGTCTCATCATCTCCCTTCCCCTCAGCACACCCTGAGAACAGGATGTTGCTCCACAGGCTCTGCATTCAGTGCAAAAACAAAGGCTGGAACAATCCCACCTGATACCCCAGGAAATGGGCGATTACTGGGATGGGAAATCAGGACAGCCCTGGCTGCGGGGCAGGGCACAGCACTCAGCTGTAAATGCAGAGCAGGACACTGCGAATGCAATTCAACTTTGAACGTGACAGGAGCTCCTCAAATAACTGCACAGTTTCTGTACCTGTAGAATTGCCTGCATGGGGCCAGCAAGGAGGAGATTTTGTTTACAGACTAAAGAAACAAAATGTGGCAGAGTGAAGAAACACTGAGAAAACAGCCAAACTAACCCAAATTCATCATCTCACTCTTGTCCTCTTCCTTTAAATGCAGGATATGCAGCCAGATGGGAGTTGGGAGCAAGATCCATATGCTTTCCTTAAAAAAAAAATCCCACAGAAAACTCTCTGAACTGTATTTGTGGAATTAATCAGATGAGTGGCAAACATTAGATTTGTCATGTGCATAAGGAGTGTTGCTATAACCAGCACTGAATGATTCCATCACCAACTCTGATGTTATGAGTTTAATATTCCCAGCCGTGAAATAAAACCCCCACTTTGGCCTGAATGCATTGGGAAAAACACTGGAAAACTACCTGGGTAGAGTCAAACTTCGTGGCACTAACAATGATTTTATTTACTACTGAGCTAAAAATCAATCGGGCAAGAAAATGGGGAAAAGACATTCCTGATCTCTGCAAAAACTAAACTAAGCACTTATTCATTCCTATTAGTTTATAAGAATATCAGTTAAATTCTAAACACTGGGAACAATCTGCAGGCAGCACAAACAAGCCCAGATAGAGGATCGATCATAACTGTCAGCAACACTCAA
>VXBX01001373.1:301116-345519 GCA_013400415.1 Scytalopus superciliaris
TCATAACTGTCAGCAACACTCAAAAAAAAAAAAAAGAAAGATGCTTCTCTACTTTCAAAGCTTTGCAAATTTGTAAATAACCAGAGAAGGGGATTTTACCATCATAATTCTGAGAACTATGGGCAAACAGAGGGCTCTGTGATTAAGACAGAAATTAAAAAAGAATAGGTTGGCAACTTTTATCCTCATTATAAATGAGATGTCAGTCAAAGGGATTTTAAAATATTTCATGTTCCACATTATTTAGCCCCAAGACAGGGATAAGTCCCCCTTTTTGCTTTTAAAGGGTGAAGGAAATCAACTCCAATATTATTTTTACATCTCTGTGCTGTAAACTCTCTGCCTGGGCCTGGATTTACAGTGTCACAGCAGCTGCTTGTTCCTGTGCAGGCCTTTGCCCTCCCATTGCATCAATCAGGTGGCAGCCAGAGGTGTTTCTGAAGTGGAAATAACACACAGTTTCTGGGGGGTTGGGAATTAGCAGGAAATTAGCCCTGGGAAAAGATGGAGGAAAATGCCATCAATTTGTCACATTGAATATAATTTTCATCTATTATAATAAACTCTTTATTACAGAAACACCTTTTATCTTGGCAATCACCAATTCCTTCAATTGATCACTCAGTGATTCATAAATGAGCTCCATTGGAGGAGAGCAGCAGCTGGGATTTTATGGAGGAGACCTTGGCAAAACTCCGCTTTCCCTGCAAAACACAGCACTGTGTGACAAATAAAACACTCTGGAAAGAACACACGGGCAAGCTTTGTGCAAACCTCCTTCTCATTATGTAAAAGCTTTTAATGTATTACCAGTTTAACCAAATCTGCCCAGGGAGATTGTCCCCGAACAACAGGAATGGATTTAGATTTACCATCAGCAGGAATCTCGGCGCTTGTGATTGAGCACAGGCTTAATGCCTGAAAACAGGGCTGCTCTCACTGATTTATGAGGTTGGGACATAATTAAGCATCTTCCCACCTACAGTGAAACTCATGACCGAAAATGTACATAACATGCTCCTCAGTACTTCTTTGTCAGATATACGTTCATTCATACATATATATAAAACTATATATACATATATAAAAATGTATTATGTATATTTAGAATAGTAGAATAATTACTGAATAGATGTATTATATAACATATTCATAATGCATTAAATACCATATAAATATACAAAGTATAAATATAAAATACTTAATATATTGAATTACAGAAATAATAATTATTTGTCAAATGCAGATATATAAATATAAAACAATGTATAAAACATGTGTCTATGTACATTCCAGTAAATCTCAACTGAAGGGACAAGCAAGAGTGTGTTGCCCATATCACACATTTGAGCACTGGGATCCAAGAGGACTCTCCCTTTTCCCAGTTGTTAACAAACAACAGCACTAAATCAATTTGACAGGGCTGTCCCTGGCATGTGCTAAGCTGAAGAGATTCCCTCTGGGACACGGTGGGGGGTTATGGAAAAACCTTTTCAAGGTTCCTGAAGAGCCAGATCTCATCCAACAGCATAATCAGAGAGGAAAAATACAGTTCAAGGCTAGAATACTTGAGTTTAGCAGATTGTAGTACAGCACAAATATATGTATTTATATTATATTGTAACATTTTCCAAAGTCCCAAGGTCAAAGCGAGCAGAAACCATTTTAATCTCCAACCCTTTGATGCTGGAGCAGTTTGATCACCTTAAGGGGATTCAAACCCAGGGTCTGGAAGCCATATGGGATTGCACACACATTAATCCAGTTTGCCTTCCCTGCCCTCCTCCTCCCTCTGCCCACTGTTTGCACTGGATCTGGCACATTCCAAAGTCACTCACACTGGGGTCAGACAAGGAGCAGAGTTTCCCTCACTGAACATTCCCATGGATTACCCGGAATGCTGAGATTAGAGCAGTGCAGGCAGCTGGAAACTCATTCCCCTCCTCCTGTTCCCATCCACTGGTGGGAGGAGGGAAGATATGGATGGAAATCCTTGGACACGTGTTTTGGAGGGAGGGTGTCCCTAATTTGTCTGTCTTTAACCTTTAGCCTGTGGTTTTATCTCCTTTGGAAGGAACAAGGAATAACCGAGTGGATCCCCAGGTGTGAGAATTGGCTGGAAAAGATCTCTGGGCTCCACCCAGGGTTAACAAGGGAATTATTTCAGTTAGAGAGGAGCCAGAACTGGACTATGAATGTTTCTTCTGGCTTTTAAAAAATAGATACTGGAATCTGTGTGAGGCAGCTGATGATGTGGCTCAGTGTCCGAAGCCTGAACTCTGAGCCACAGAGAAACAATTCCACACCACCAGCTCCTGCAGGAAAAAAATGGAAATAAAAGACAGTGCAAAAGGTCTCTAATTATTTATTTCTATCACTGCCGGACAAATTCCGTCCTTAGGGAATGCTGCATGCTCCTGCTTGCTCTCTATCCCATGGCATGGCTACCAAATGAAGTCCCAGAAGTTCAGAGTGGAGATCACAGTGTGTCCAACCTGCTGCAGTCTCATTTCTGAGACTGAACTCATCCGACCTGTCCATGAGATACGATACGGTGGCAACACTTCTCTGACACAGCTGCAAACACTGACAACAAGAATTCCAGTGCTGAGGGAGGCAAGGGACAATAATTCCACCAGACAAAGATACAGCTTTCCTTAAATTAAAATATAAAGCACAAGCAGGCTTAGAGAATTCCCTTATTAGCTTTGAAAAACTACTGTGCATTAAAAAGCCCCCAGAATGTATTTCATTTTTTCAGTCCAGCAAAGAAACCAACCAAAGCTCTGCCATTTGTTCATTTACAGCAAATATTAACATGGAGCCCAATTTTCTGCCTGACACAATCACTTTAATTTTTACCAAGACGAATGTTTTGAACAGCAAAGAATAATTAAATCATTTTCTACTCCAAAAGAAGCCTCCTGGTCTCATCGTGGGGTTTCACCGTTCTGTAAATCATCTAATGATTTTCTGCTCGTTTAAATATTGCCTCCCCACAGCAAACTGATTAGCCAAGGTAAAATATACATATGGAGGCACTTGCAGGAGGGACAAAGTTCCTAAATCATCCAAAGATTTCCTGCTACTGGGAATGTTCCTTGGCCTGGGAAACAGGGCAGGATAAGGTATAGTCAGCAGGGCCAAATTGCTGTCTGGGATGTTCCTTTTTCACTTCAAACCAAATCTGGGCTGCACTGGAGCTGATCCTCTGCCCTATGACACGTCTGGGCTTCAGAGAACCACAGTGGTGGGAACAGCACAAAACCTGCCCAGGACAATAACACGGTTGTCACACTGGTAGAATGGGAGTGGAGAAAGGAGATTTAAACTTTGAATTCCAAAATAAGTTGATTCCTATAGGAAACTAGAGAGCAGGACCAGAGATTCCTTTAATATTAAAGATTTCTTTTTCTTGCCATAATGAATCTGGAATTCACTTTTGTCCAGTGATAAAAAAACTAAAGCTGATATACAGACTTTGGATTTTTAAACAACTGGGGGTATTTTTAGGAGGGGGGAGGGAGAATATGACAAGTTAACAAAGGCTGCAAATTATATTAAAATCTTACTGGAAAGAAAGGAGGAGTTGCTTGCTTTTACACGCAGCAAAACTGTAACATTCCAAAAGCATCATTATTCTACTGTTAAAATGACAAAAAAAAAATAACCTTCTGCCCCAAGAGATTGTGCAATTTATTAGTATTTCAGTGCTGAATGCACTTGTCAAATATTTAATCATCCAATTCTTTGCATTAAAACCGTGCAGAGGGACTTTGCCACTGGGGAATAGCAACAATCCACAGAAGTGGGAATGTTTTTGGAGGACACTTATCAAGAAGAACAGGAGAGCTGGGTAGGGAAGATGGTTGTGCTGCTGTTGTGCACTGAGGGAAACATTAGGAGTGGCTGGGGAGTGGAGAGTGGGAGAACAGCAGGACTCATCCAGGCCTGGCTTTGCTGAAGGCATGCTTGAGGAAACAGGTTAGGGAAGATTTGCACTCCCCTGCCCTCGGTGTGTCTTGGCAGACAGAAAGCAGGGATTGCTTTTAGAGGGGCATGGAAGCAACAGCCTGTTTGGGAAGGGTGCCTGTCGAGGAGATCCCAGGGGAGCCACGATCTCTGTTAGAGGAAGGGACTCAGCTGGAAGCTGCAGCTGCTCAGAGGCCAATTGTAAAGCCCCAGAGGGACAGAGTGAGGGATGGAGGCTGGGAGACAAGTGACAAAGAAGTCTCATCCCACTCCTAGATTTTCCTCTGGCTCCCGAAGCGCAAAGGCATGAGCTGACAGCATGGAAGAGGATTGAGTGTAACTCGGAATTTAATGGAGCTGACATGACTTCGTTAACTTTGCCCCATCCTCTGGCTCTGCTTTCCTGCAGAATTCTCTCATCACTTTGTTCTTGGTGCTTCTCCCTAGCTCACCAGCCACCTACTTTTCAAAGCCTGACCATTCCTACTTTCCCTGTCACCGTGAATCAGGAGTACACAGAAAATGTGAGTGATAAAACAACTACTGACTTAGGAACAACCCACAGTCCTGACAACTGACTTTTCCATCAAACTCCATCCATTGGCACTGGAAAGAATTTCAAGTCTGTCCTGCAGGAGGAATTTTGCTGGTTCCCATCTACAGAGATTTATGGCTACAGGCAGTATTTACGTTATCAATAACCTGATTGCTGTTTGGCCTCACTGTGTAACAGACCCCTCTGAACAATCACCACGGTAGAGGGAAGCCTTTCTGCCAGGAGAAATCAGAAAAATGTGTTTCCATCAGTCATTTCCCAGGAGCCCAGCTCAGCACTTACATCAAAACACCTGCACTGCTTATTTAGCAGTTCTCTTTCATTGGTGTCTCAGCCTCTCTTTGCACATCAGGATCTATAGATACCATATAGACAGATCACAAAGCTGATTTCTTGACCCTGAACAGCCAAATTCATACAAGACTTGAGTCAGGAGGCAAAAAAACTAACCAGAGAATATCTGGCAGTACATCCCAGGCACTCTGAGAGCTGCCCCCAGAAAATGGAATTTCCCTCCCAGGGAAATTCTGCTGGTTCAAATTTAATTTTCTTCAAACAGAAGAGCAAGGAAACACCTGCTGCTTTCACCAAGAGAGCTCTGAACTTGTTTCAGCCCTTGTAGACAAAAGGTTTTTAAGGTTTCTGGGAACACACAGCACAGACACTAAGAACACCACCACACATTTCAGTTTTATACAGAAAACACTCTGATATTCACAAGTCCCATGTAAATCTAAGCAATTTATACTGATTCATCTGCAACCTGCATGCAAGTAAAGCAGGAACAGAACTGGGTGTCTCCTAAAGGCCTTGGTATTCCAGCAGGTGTCCATGGTGGATGGCTAATAATAAATCATGTCCTTCCCCCTGCAAAATGGCAATGTCAGAACTATGACACAGGCAAGGATGTATCTGGAATTCATAGAAAAAAACATGCACCATTTGCTTCACAGGACATGGTAAGAATTCATCACCAGGACAAGAAAATAACACTTTACACCTCATCTCATTCACTGGCATTCCAAGAAACACCCTGAGTCTCAGTGATGACCTGAGAGAGGGATCACAACAGCATTTGACTGAAATCAAACCTGTAAATATGTCCTGTGAGGACATACCCAATGCTAAAATGCCTCCCAGGTAGGGAAAAGATACCAATTAATAGCACTGAGACTTAGTTCTCCTCAACTGAATCTACTGTTGGAATTCCAGCAACCCTCCAACGAACAGGAATGTGGGGTTTGCCCAGAGAAGCTCTGGCTGCCCCTGGATCCCTGGAAGTGTCCAAGACCAGGCTGGATAGGGCTTGGAGCAACCTGGGATAGTGGAAGGTGTCCAGTGGAACTGGATGGGCTTTAAGGTCCTTTCAGCCAAACCAGCCTGGGATTCCAGGATTCCTGGTACCAGCAACATTCACAGCAGCAACAGCGGTGGAATTCCAGAGTAACAAAGCTTCACCACAGCGGCACTCACAGTCCTAAAACCATCGGTTTCTGAGAGTCACATGGTGTTAATTTTCCTTTAATTAGATACCTGCAATCCAAATCAGCTTGACTGGGACGACTCACACATTACTAAGAAGGCACATGACCCCCCAGTATCCCAAACCTTTCAGCAGAGGGATTGAGTCATCCTGCCCACTCCCAAGACATTCTTAGCACTGTGCACCAGGAGCATCAAGACTCAATGACTCTTTCAAAATAATCTATTTTATCTGTTAGTTTAACAATAAATTAAACTTACTGGATGGGTCTTGGAGCAACCCTGTCTAGTGGAAGGTGTCCCTGCCCAGGGCATGGGTTGGATTGAGATGGGCTTTGAGGTTTCTCCCAATGCAAACCATTCTGGGATTCTAAGTTCCAGAGTCCCTCACTGAAAATGGAGCTCCTTGCTACCAAATTCAATACACACGGACCGTCACATGCAATTAATTTCCTGAAAAATCTGAGAGATTAAACAGCCACAAGCTTAGAATGAAAATGGACAGAAGAGGAATAAAGAAAAGCAAGGATTGCTATCTACATATGTGAAGTGTCCTAGGCAGTAAAATGGGAATACTGATATTAAATTAACCTGAGGCACATTGTTATGATTGGTGCAGCATTATTGAGCAGTGCAGGGGGAAGGGAGGAAAGGTAATGAGAACTAACACTGAAGACCCAGAGAAATCTGAGGTATGAACTCATGGAACTGAGTATTTACTTTAATCATGGTTTTGATCTCTGTTACTGATATTTATTGCACTAAAAGCCCATTAAAACTGACCTGGCAAATTACAAAAAGCCATTCCAAGCCTGATCCTTGGGTGCCCTTTGTACAAGTGTGCACAGGTGTAAAATCCATGACCAACAACATGTGGTGACAATTAATTTCAACCTCATTTGCCTCATGCCAGCACATCACATCCTCCCTCAGAACAGAACTTCCCTCAGAGTTGAAGAAAATGTCCCATATCAAATATATGGCTCAGCCATCACATACCAGCAACTGCACTGAGACTCATGGGATCCTGGAAGGGTTGGGGTTGGAAGGGACGTCAAAGCCCACCCAGTGCCACCCCTGCCAGGGGCAGGGACACCTTCCACTAGCCCAGGGTGGTCCAAGCCCCGTCCAACCTGGCCTCGGATACTCCCAGGGATGGGACAAAACCCCTGCAGTGAAGTATTAGAGGCTGATCTCAAAAGAATGCAGCGCCTGGAGCTGGGAATGGTGACTGATTGCTGCTTTCTGGAGCTCCTTTCCAGCCTCATCAAAGCTGTGAATTATGTGAAGCTCTGGCCCCATTTTATTTTCATCCAACATTTTCATTTTAGTCATGCTTGTGATTTCCTCCCCTATTTTCCCTCTCCCCCCAAACTTACTTGGCCCGGCAGTGTCATAAACACACCGAGGGCAGACAATTACCAACTTTCCAAAATGAAACTCTCGGGTCCCTTATGAGCTGCAGGGACTCTGCAGCACAGAATAGAATGAATCATATGTGTCCACTGAAATTAAAGCAAATACAATACAGTCTAAGTAGAGCCATTCATCACTCCAGGGCCAAGGGGACTGTCATATTGCACAACACGCTGCCTGCATTCTGAAGAGAACATTTTCTCTCTGGAGTTGGATGGACAGGGAGAGTGGGATGTAGAGGAGTCACCACCTGACTGAATCTACAGAAACAGAGCAGGCAGATAGTGGGGAACTATTTATAAATTTGTTCACAAATAAATATGAACATTTGGACATTATTTAGCAGTAAATGCATTTTATCTATTGCAACAGATGCAAGATGATCAAAGAACCTTTTGGTAATGCAACAGCACGAAGGAACATTCCGGATAAAGATATTTTTTCAAGCTAATGATCCGAGTGCAGGAGACAGAAAGCACATGGATATTGGTGAGCAGCACGATGAACTGTCAGCTCCAAGCATTGCCCAAATGCCATTTCAGAGGATTTTTTGCAGACAGCATGTTGAAAAGTGGCTTGAAAGAGCAATCAGGGTTATTTTGCAAATTACCATGGAAAATCTGCGAGCACATGGGGAGAAGGCATAAAAGAGCTTGTAAATTTAACGGGGAGAAACAAACACAATTATCCAAGGCAGAGCAATTGGAGTTGCTACAATACCTCTACAATACATAACAGGGTCTTAATCACTTCAAGTCCAGTGCAGTTGGATAACGAGCAGCTCCTGCACCCCCAGCACGTCACAGCAACAACAGGAATTGTTCCCACCAGCTGCCAATTGACAATGTTGGGAGGAGATAAGAATTACCTGCCTCTGATTCTGGCCACACTAAGTGATTTATGGGCAACACACTTGCTTAACCTGTCCCCAGCCAGGCTCTGGTTGTTCTGCTTAGTCCTGTGATGACCATCTGCTGTGGGTACAGCAAACCCCAAGCAGACACAAGCACCAGAACAACTGTTCTCTTCTGCTCTAAGGAATAACTCACCTGAATGGCTGAAATACAAATTTCCCATGAGGACACTGGCAAGGGCTGATGCTCTGCACAGGCAGTGCTTTGGACACAAACTGGAAGGCAGAGCCTCTCAGGAAGGTTTTGGCCCTCATCAATACTGTCCCCAAGCACCCAATATCAGCATTAATTAATTTAATACTGACTAAATTAACTCAGTTAACACCTTCATAACAGTAAAGTCTTAGTTACAGTTTCCAAAGACAAAGCAGAAGATGAAATCGTTTGGTCAAGCAAAATCCAAGCTGAGTTGGGAATACAACTGGTGTCTCTGGTGTCCTGGTTTTGTGCTTTGTCCACTATGTCAAACACCAGGTACAGTTGGATTACCCAAATGCTGTGGGTGTCAGTCCTGCTACAGCTTTGTCTGATTGTACCAGTCACTCC
This sequence comes from Scytalopus superciliaris, assembly GCA_013400415.1. Classification (NCBI taxonomy): domain Eukaryota; kingdom Metazoa; phylum Chordata; class Aves; order Passeriformes; family Rhinocryptidae; genus Scytalopus; species Scytalopus superciliaris. Next base: position 310,003 of record VXBX01001373.1, read on the forward strand.
TTACTGACAACCCTAAAGGGGATTGGGAAACACAAACAACAATCCCAAACAACTAAACCCCAACCTCAGCTCATCTTAACTCTCAATTTCTCTTAAAGGAAAGGAAGCCTCGTGTGTCTCTGCCTTTAAATTCTGCACAAATAACCTGAATAATTGATGAGTTTCACACTTTATAATCATTCTGTGCTGAATATAAATTCTTCCTCAAAAAAAAAAAAAAAAGGAATAAAACCGAGAAAAAGGATTGATACTTTTATTTTAGAAGAGGGAGTCCAGGCTTTCCCTACTGCCAAGGTGAGTGGGGTAGAGATGTTGACTCTGCTTTGTCCTGTCTGTGCAAGCCTGTTAAATCCCTGTTTTTTCTGCCCAAAATCCCCCCCCTCCATCCCCAAGATCTGGGAACATGTAGCCCAACGTGTGGCATTCTCAGCACACTCTCTTGGAGTGTGTGTTGCAAGGACAGATTGGAATGAGGTGTTTTGTCATCCCTTTCAACTGAACATAATCCAAATATGTTTTATGGAGTAAACTTTCAAAAATAACCCCCCACTTAATCAGACTGATGTTTTCATGTAATATAAATACTGAATGAATGCACTGGAAATGCTAAAACAAAATTACTTCATCTCAACAACACCAAATGTCTGGGTATTCTCAGAATGAAATGGGAACCCTTGAACAAGACATTTTGAGTTATAAAGTTTATCTGCCAGTAAAGAAATGTTTCCATGAAATGCTTTAAATGTTAATGAAATTGTACATTCTGACAGAAAACTGTTCCCTGAAACATGTGGGCTCGTTCTCACTCAGTAGTGTTGTCTCTTAAGAGCCAGGATTGGGAGATTTTTAATAGTTTTATTTCAACTGTGCAGTGTAAAACCCAAGCTGCCATCTCTAGTTATCAGTTCCAGACAAAAGTAACATCCTCTCAATAATTAAGGGAAGGAAAAAGGTTACTGAAGCTGCCCAAGGTCTGTGTGCTCTGGATCCAGCACTAATGACACCAGTTCTGCTGATGATTTTCCCAACCATCTCCATAGTTACCTTTTCCCCATGAAACAGAAGGAGCTGCCTGATCATATCAAGGCTGAAATAACAAAAACAGAATCCAAGATGTAACACCCTTAATATTGACGTCCTTCAATAATTTCATTGTTGAGTTTAAGCAGGATGACATTGGGCATGGCAGTAAAACAGGGAGAGGGAGTTCTGGATTTGTCAGGAAGGGAATTCCTATTTGCAAAGCAAGGCACAAATCCTTGCCATGTTCCCAAATTGCTCTTCATTCCCCAGCACAAACAGGGTTAGAGAGAATGGGTATTTTTCCCCAATGTGCTCTTTAAAAGTAAGAAGTGAGAACAAAACTGTGCTGCTGGCTCCAAGAGGGAAGCAAGGCTGGAGATGGACCAAGAGAAACTTGATGACACAGTAAAGGATAAACTCTGAAGATGCTGACAAGAATGTTAAGGGCATTTGTGCCTCTTGCTTTCACTTGTGCTCAATTCAGGCCATGTTTGTATCTTAGGCTGGAGAATTCAAGATGAGGAGAGTAGAAATCTGTAGGATTTAGTCCTTCTCCTCGCTCCACACTCATGACAGACATGAATACACTCCCTAATTGTCAATAAACCAATGCAATAAATCCTGGAAGGAAAGAGTGTTTGTGACACAACCTCACCCAAAGAGGCAAAACTCAGAGCACAAGCCAGGCCCTGCAGTCACAGACTCTGCCAGAGCAAAGCCTTCACTTGCTAAGGGAGTGTTTACAGTCCCAGACAATTCCAGAATGCCAGACAGACCTACTGCTGCCTGACACATGTGCCATCATCAATCCTCCATGTCCAAACACTACCTGTTAATGAGCATGAAAGGACACAGCTACAAAGAGCCTTAAAACCTGAGAAACATTCCTGTGCATGGAAAGAGCTAGAAATCTCTGGACAATTAACAACTGTGACTATTTATCCCAGAGCAGAGGAAGGAATTCTCTCCACAGATAGCCACAAAAATGGAGAATCCTTCCACTTGTTCACTGATTACCTGTTTTTTCACAACTCTTTTTTCATTAGACCCTTTTCCCCTCTCCCCCATATCCCCTCCCAGAGATACTCCTGCTGGAGGATGTCATCAGGACTGTTTCAGATCTGTCAGATATAATCTTCTAATCTGCCAGCGTTTCACAAGCAGGAGATGAGCTCATGTACCGACTGACAAGATGTGCTGAAGAGTCTGGGCTTTCTCAGAGCCTGTTAAAAGTTGAGTTCCCCCATTGTGTGAATCCTGTCAAACTTGGCCCTGCAATTTTCCTAATGACAGCTGCTGTCAGTTTAAAAGGGTAAATTATTCAGTTCAACTGGGAATGCTGACAGGAACTGTAAAAAGGGTCTTAGCAGTGGAGAAAAGAGAAAGGTTCCAGATATCTGAGGGGAGACGTAGTAAGCTCACCACCTCAGAAAGACTCGATTCAGGATATTTTCTAGTCTCCCTCCAAAAACCTGGGAAGCTCCTTCCTTTGGCAAGAGTATCACAAAATTAGTAATAAGGTTTAAGAGACCTACAGCCAAGTTCACAAAGATACTTTGCTGCCTGTAATTACACATCTTTACCCTTGACAAGTACCCCATGCAGTTTAAATTGTCCAGCTCCCGCGTGCTTTCACTGGGACACCTGAAGTTACCTGATGTAATTTTTAAGGTACTTTAAAAAGCTTCATTAGGTTCCTGTGTGTACGGATATATTTAAACTTACCCCAAACTTGTGGGTACAAACATTGCTATGCGAGGCCACAAGGCCAAGAAAGTAATCCCCAAACACCCAAGTAGAAAATAAAAGTTCTGTCATTAAGCAGAAGTTTTAATGAACCTCAAAAGCTGCAGTCTGTGCTCACAACCCCTGAATTAAGGCAAATGTTGTGAAGAAACAAATAGTGCATATTCCTCAGGACCCAGGAAACATTCCCAAGGATTAAATCAGTGACCTCAGCCATGAAATATCTTGGACAGCTCCACCTGAATGCAACGGGTTGAACGCAGCAACAGGTTTTCTACTTGAAGCATCTTGAGATAACCCAGATCAAATGCAGCTCTGCTGAGGAGTAAAAAAAAACCAGAAAACAAACTAGGAAAAAAGATAATGACAATTCAAAATTCATCATCTCCCAAGGAACAGATTAAATATGTTACAAGCAGGAAACTCTTTTCCCAAATGTGGAAGGAGCCTCTACCAAAGACAAGTGGAATAGCCTGAGGTTCCAGGCTCCTGTTTGTTATGCAAAACTGCCCTAAAAACCAGATCTCAAAGATCCACATCATCAAAAAGTCTTGAGTGATTTTTATCTCCCAAACAGTTTTCCAGCTGTTGCACTTGTAATTAACACCAGCACAGGCTTTTTTTTTTTTTTTCCCCCCCATAGTTCTTTTCATTTCTAGGGGAAGAGACGATGGATTAAGAAATGGAGAAAGAAAAACTTTTCTGGACAACCAAGAACAGCCAAAATAACCAAAACACTTCCAAATTATTCTCAGTTTAAAGTCTTGCCAGTAATTTAGTGATTTTAATTTTTTTTTTCCAGATGGTTAGTCAGTTCTGGTGACAAAAAGATTTGACTAGGATTAGAATGGGACTTTTAGTAATTTTTCAGAGCACGTTTTAGTGGAAAGTTTCCCTTTTTGGACCCGACTGTTGTATCATGAGGACTAATTCCCTTCCTTTTCTCCTTTCACAATCCTTCAGGCCCTGCTCCTATGGATGATCAGATGACAGGCATTAGAGCAGTGGCTTGTGGAGTGATGTTAAGAGAGAATCTAAGATAAATACAGCTCTATGGATGCAGTATTGTTGCTGAAAATAAGGAGGAGGAGCTGATCTTATGGGAACAGCCAGTTCTTCATGAACCACCCGTGACCTACAAATCACAATTTAGGAAGATCTGTGTTGTAAAGAGCACAGAAACAGGGTGATGGTTGTATTTTGTCCCTAATGATACTGATAATGTGGCGCTGCTGCACAGCAGATTATTGTGTATTACAGGCAGAGCTGGAGAATGCTCCTCTCAGCAGGATAGATTCATCCAAAATACAGTCAGGCTTTCAGGAGCTTCAAGAAAGCGATATTGCTACTAAACATTTCACGCTATTACTTTGCCCACAGAAGCTGCTCCATCCCTGGGAGTGTCCAGGGCCAAGCTGGACAGCACTTGGAGCAACCTGGGCTAGTGGAAAATGGAAGGCAGAAAAATGGAAGGGGAAAAAGCAAATAAAGAGCAGGAAGAAAAACCCCATCAGCAATAATGTCTTAACTGAAAGGAAGCCATGGCATGGATCACCACACCAGCACTACTGATCCAGCACCTCTAATTCTCCAGCAGTAAATTGGATGAGATTCAGGTCCTGCCCAGGACAGTGGAACCAGAAGCTGTTCAGCTTTTGGGCACTGAAGGGCCATTTGCAAACCAGTGGTTTGAATTCTTGGTAAGCACCTCCTCTCCTTTTGCATTTCACTCAAAGAAATGGAATAGAAACAGCTTGTCTAACAGCATTTCCCATCAAGGGAAGTGCCACAATTCCCACTCGGGGTGATGGGACTGCAGTAGCAGTTCATTTGCAGCACTCAGTGTGTCTGTGCAGGGCACGAAGAGGCTCTACAGGCTCTGCTGCAGCACCTCCACCGAGTGTCATGGGGTAAGTGCTGTAGAAAGTAAATAACACACAGCAAATAATTACACAGGGGCCAGGGAAGACAAGACAGATCAAGTGCTGAAGTCACAGAAAGCCTGTGGCTACAGTGCAATTCCTGAACCAGCAGGACAGGATACAGGGCTCGAGAATTATTTAGTTGGAGGCACATTCCTCCTTTCCACTCTGTTCCTTTCCACATTCTCCTGTTTGATGGCCCTGGGCATCCCGTGCAAGCAGCAGGTTCCTGTGGTGCTACAGCTTTGGTCTCACTGCCTTCCTGCATCTAAACCCTTCCTACAGTGATTGTTAGAGAGAAACACACATTGTTTTGGAGAGGCAAACATTTGTGCAAAGGCAATTCTGGCCCTCCTGAGGGCTGAAAATTCCTAACAGGAATGCCATGCTCCACCCTTCCCTTTTCATACACAGAGGAATCAAAGCCTGATATATAATAAAGGACAATCCAAGGTGTGAATGGTTTGTTCTGGGGTTTTGTTGTTGTTGCTGTTGGGTTTTGGGTTTATTTTTTTTTCAACCAAGTGCAGCATTCCCCAAAATAATTTCTGCTTCTCCTTCAGACAGCTTAAAAGCACATACCCAAACTGCATTCAGGGGATGTGTGCACAGTGGGAGCCTTGTTAGCATCCTCCTTTATTTGGGAGAACAAAGCAAGTATGATTTAAGCTGCAACTTCAATAAAAAGAAAAAAAGAAATGTTATTACAGTTAGTGGGATAAAACCTTTAGAAAGGGCTTGACAGCTGAGAGGAATAACGTACGTAGGCTCAGAGAAATGGAAATAATTAAAGGGGGAAGCCTTAGAAGGCAATGGCACTGTAAGTAAACTGAGTGGATGCGTCAGTCTGTGTCAAAAGGCTCATCCAGGCCCAGCTCAGAGCTCATGAAGGTGAGAGAATGGGCAAAGAGAAAGAGATTCAAAGTAATCTGATACTCATTAGCGCAGTGGAAAGCTCTGCACTACATTAACCAACATTTTCAGAGCCAAGAGCCTGGAAAGGCACAGCCAGGCACAGCATGGGATTGATGATGAAAGCAAGTGGTGTCCCAGCCAGGGAGGGCAGGGAGGATGATACACAATGAGGGGGGAATGGGAAGGGATGAAGGAGCAGCAGGTTCAACTCCTGTCCCCACATTACGTGTGAAAAGATGCTGAGTGGCACTGAAAGTGCAGACCAAGCATTAGGAAGACTGAAATAAAAGGGAAAAGGAGAGCAGCAAACTTTCTTCAAGCTGTCCCCTTATACTGCCCCCTCCCCTGTCTCTACTGATCACTGAGATACTACAAAGAGACAACATTCCCCAAAAGAGGGTGACAAATATGTGGAGGAAGGCGGTGTGAAATCACACCCTCTTTTTCCTGTAGACAGGGAACAGTGGAATGTCTGCACTTGTCTGCTCCCAGTCAGAGGAACCAGGCCACTCCTGGTGTCACAACAGCAGGGAGAAGTCCCCCTAAACTCGTGGTACCCAAGGCAGGGAAGAGCAGAAGCACCATCTGAACAACTATTTCTTCACTGCTACGAAGCCATGGATGATGTACATGATTTTCAACTCTTTGCTTTGCAGATCTCCTCCTAACCAGCCTAGAGCTTCTAGAGCACATCTGGAACACAGCACATCTGGTCTGGTTTGCTGGTGTAAGAGGGAACTTACAAACTGCTTTACATTTCCCTCCACATTTCTTTACACGCACAGGTTGTGTCACCAAGGTACCGCAGGTTGGAATCAGAGGAGTGAAGCACAAAATCTTTCAAGACTGAGGGACATCTCATGCCAGTTCTTGTGGCTCAGCCCAACCAAGACAACTCTAATCCGGGAAGGGAATCAGAGTGAAATCAGTGCCCACCCAGACCCCAAAAGGAAAGCAGCTTTTCAACCCTTCCCAACCCCAAAGCAGCATGACTTCTGTGGATCAGACACCACCAGTTCTTTTCTCCTCCACAACAGGCCATTATTTAAAGTACTGAACCTTCATGCTTGAAAAGCACAAAGCCTTTGGGACATCATCAAAGCAGCAGTAATAATTAAAACTTGGAGAAGAAAGAGGAAAAATGAAGATTAAACTTACCAACTAATGTTGAATGTTTAACAAAAGTTTCTGACCAAAGAACCAACATTTAGTGATTTTTTTAATGGACAGATTGAATAGAGGAAGTTGAAGTGACGGGAGTGGGAACGAACTGTTGTTCAATAAGAAGTGACAGTGAGAACACCCAAGGGTTGCTGTTTAACTCAGTTACTGTGATTAACAATGTTGTCCACAAAGATTGAAACTTAATTAACATTTTAAAATTGTGCTTTGACATTTTTAGCTCTTCCTATAAAAGCACTTGTGCAGCTGTGTCGTTACAACACAGAAGCTTCAGAGCTTTAACTGTTTGAAACACTCACCCACTGGAGACTTATTGTGTTCAACTTGTGACAACAAAAGCACAGAAATCCAGATGTAACCAGCAGTTAAAGAGCTCTACAGGCTCCTGAGTTCTGCTGGAAAATTCACAGTGCCTTGCAGTCTTTCTCATGCAACAGAGAACAAGTCTCATCTCCTTTAGAGCAGGAACTCAGTGGGATTTAATAAAACTCACTCTACTGGGCAAAAGAATTTAAGTATCTGGAGTTATATAGACACTGCAACAGGTACCCAGGGCAATGTGGACATGCTACAGTAAACAACTCTCCCTTGTTTTACTGAATATTGAACAGCTTCATTGAGAAAGCTATTCCACCTTTTCTGTGAGCACCAGGTGTCAAGACACAATCATGTATCAATCTGTTCAAATCAAACCTAAAGCAGAGCCTCTTACATAAATACACAATGCAATTAGAAGGAAATGGTCAGCTCAATATTGGCGCACTAATGAGAACTGCCTCTATGAAATTACTATATTCATTTAATTAAAAAGCCCATTATGGATCCCATTCAAAATGCTGTTCATTGAACTATTTCATATAAATATAATTTGCCTTTGTAGAACATTCAGAGTATTATGTTTATTTGCACAAACAGGTTCTGGAGAACAAAGTCTCAGGAAAATACACTTGGCCCCTCATGAAAGTGTTTTACAAGATACATATAGTTATAGATATATAATATGACCACTGATAATTTTCTTGCAACTCACTCTCATGAGTTGTGTGAATGTAGCAGTTCCCAAGCAGTTCCCTTCCCAAGTACCTGTTCCACTCCTGAGGCAGGAACAGCTCCAGTGCCTGTTCAGGAGCTGCTGACTCACCACAAACTCCAGTCAAATCGTTTCAGAAGCATCAATTCCACCCTGAAGTGGAAGGTTTGAAGCCTGGAGGGATGAGCTGCAAACCTCTCCAGCAGCCCCTGACTGGCAGCAAATCCATATGGGCAAAGACACATTTATCACACTCACATCCACATGGAGACCCTGGAAAGTGCACCAGGGCAGAGTTAAGGATGGATACAGAAGGAAATGACAGTTTTCACCAGTTGCAGACACTGGGTTTGGTCTTCACTGAAAAAAAACCAGGAGTTGAAGCTGAAAGATGCTAAAGAAAATGAACCACTGCTGTGTGTAAACTGTAATTTTTTAGAGTGAGTTTAAAAAGCTTGTAATCAGCCAGATCCACAACTTGTGCTTTGACAAAGCACTGCAGCACTAAGCAGTTTGATTTTTATCCCCTTTACCTCAGAGACACAAGTACTAAGAAGCAGGATCACCTTCAATATGCACAATCACTGCTTGAACAGACGCACAAAAGGTAACCCAGCACAGGGGTATCTGCAAGACATTTCCCCTGCTAAAAGAAAGGACATTTTCAGCTCAGCAGCAACCCTGAGCTGACCCATCTGGCAGAAATGCACTGCAACATGTGGAGTTACTGGGGAGCTCAAAGATTATAGCACAAGGTTTTGTGTGTCCTGAGTGACAAACACCTCCATTTCCTTCACCCATCAGGCCCCCCAGTAACACCAGCTGGGCAGGAAAGGCAAAGCACAGGGAATGAACAAAATCTGACATGAACATCTGATCTCTTTAGCTTTCCAGGGCTTTGGGATCAAATATTGCCTATGCAATGTGTGTCTAAACATGCCAGGAATCTGAATTTGGGAAGTATCTCAACAGGAACATAGAAATATTATAGCCTATGTTAAAGAGGTGCTCAATTCCAGGCCTGAACTGTGGTTTAAACATTTAGCTTAGGTCCAGACATCACAACACTTGAATTATTTATGTGATTGCTGATGTTGAGACCCAGCATTTAAAACAAATGCCTTCTGCCCCAGCCTTTGGCACAGGCATTTACTGCTAATGAAGGCATGTAATGCCAGTGACCTCCAGCCCAGATTCCAGCTACACTTCAAATTTAGCACACTGGAGACTGGAAATCACAGGCTGCCTGTATTTACACCCCGTGCAATCCTCCTGAAATTAATAGCACACAGAGCTGGCAGTTTGGCCCAGGGTAAGCAGAAAGCACAGTTTCAGCTTTTAGTGCAGATTATGGCCCATTTTGTAAAGCTGTCAAGCATCTCTGGTAAAAGCAGGCTAAAAACGAGGGACAAGCCAGCAGAGCTGCCCTTCAGTACTTCACATTTTGCAGCATTATTTGTTCCCACAGCCCCTTAGAAAAGGATTTTAGGAGAGGCTCATTACTCACAATGTCCATTTCTTGTCAATGAAATTATGTTCTACCAGATGTTGCTGAGTGTTCTGGACATTCTTCTCTAACCTACAGGGCTGTGTTGGCCACCACCACCCCAGCTCATAACCTTCCTGGGTAACACACCAGTTTCAGTGAGGGTAGTGTGAGGTCTCATCGACCTTTGGGCATCTCTACTCAACAAACCTGGCACTTTTCTGAAAGTTAAAGACAGGGAAAGTAAAAAAAATATTGATATAAAGAGTCACTTATACCACTACAAATTCCTTTGCCAGAGAGAGAATCATTTGGCCATCACTACCAAATTTTGTCTGTCTGAACACTAAACCCCACTGGTAATGGCACGAAAACATTGCCAGATGAGCCCCCAGCCTCAGGTTTGATGCTGAGTGACTTGGTTCTGACTTACATGTTGTTCTCAAGAAGGTTCAAAGCCTGCAACTGAAAGGACAATCGGGAGTTTCAACACGATGCTAATAAGTCAAAATTAGGTGTGTCAGTAGGTTTTGACAGAGAAGTTATTGTCTGTATTATATAAAACACGTAATTACATGACTATTCCTTAGCATATCATTAAAATACATTGACATTTCAATTTAAATAATCTTCAATATTGCTATGACTATCCTTTAAACTAATCCTTATCCTAATAGGTAGTAGAGAGTGAGAGAAGGAAGTGAGTGCTAAAGAAGTGTATCTGTCATGTGCAATAATTTCTATGCAAGGATCACAGAAAATTCAGGATAGAATTTGCTACTGCAATAACAGAATGTGCTCTTTTGCCTCTGCAGAGAGGAGGTGGCAGAAGAGAAGTGTGGGGGAGCAGGGGATAACAAACAAGAACCCCCTGCCTGGGATGGAGGTTGGCTGCAGAGCCACTATAAAATCACATAACCAAGGAATGGTTTGGGTTGGAAGGGACCTTAAAGATCATCCAATTCCATCAGTTCCACCCCCTTCCACTAGACCAGGTTGCTCCAGGTGGTTGGAACTGGGTGGTCTTGAAGGTTCCTCCCCACCCAAACCATTCCGTCATGTGATTCTCAAATGCCTGCTGCTGGTTATTCCTGCTCAGAGCAGCTCCCAGCAGTGGCAATCACAGTGCAGGATGTGCCACCTTAATCACCCCGAGAACAGGACAATTTATTTTCAATGCAACATTAATTTCAGACTGAAGGGAAACCTTTTAGCATCTTAATGCAAAAAGGGGGGAGAAAATGTGGATGTGCCACTAAACACAAGTAGTTAAGGATAAAAGGTGAAATAATAGCTATCATGGGAAGGGGTGGAGACAGAATTCATCCCACCTGTAGGAGAATAATTAAATACAGAATGCACAGTCAGGAATATTTTAAAAAAGTATTAAGGCTTGTCTTACGCATGGAATTAAATCCAGGCCCTATAGATAACAACATGTACCCTTGGGGGGGTTCAGTTCCTGTACAGATAAACACACATTAAATAATTAAGGGAAGGGGAGGGAAGTTTTAAGGCCCTGAAGCTGCTTTGAAGCCACATGGACCTGAAATTAATGTTTCACCAGCAAACTTGCTGTAAAAGATAAACCCATTCTATTCTGATATTTCAACACACCATATTTTCATCTCAGAAATATCAACATGGTGTTGGGGTTGAATCTTTTTGGGTTTGTCTTTCGGGTTTCACTGGAGACTCAGCTGTCAAAAGCTAAAAACAAGTGCTGTGCAAACAATCAGAAAATCCCTGGAATAGTGTATGGAAAACTTGGATTTATTCACTGCCATACTCATAAAGCTACTTCTGTTGTACCGTGGATCAAGCAACAGGCTTTCTGTTAGTTTATTTCTAATTATTATTTTAAATATTCTTTAGGCTCCCAGGTATCTTTTCATGAAACAACTGGATTTGAGAAGCACCATTGGGGGTTTCATTCCACAACTTCTTCTCTAACTTTAGGTTTGTGCTTCCTAAAAGACACCTGATTCTTGTCATATATGAAGAGCCTAAATGAGACTTTCTCCCTAAATGGGATTATTGCCAAGTTGATTTCTTTTGCTACAGTCAGAGATTTTGGCTTCTGCTCCCAAATGCAAATATTCTAATGCATGTATTTAGTAAAAGTTATAGTGGTCATTTCTTTGCACTGAAAATTTCATTACAATTCACTGTTGTCACCAGAATGCAAAACCCAGATGGAAAACACTTGATTACTTCACAAAGATCCTGCTTCTTCTTTATTATTCCCTTTCAACCCAAACCATTCTGTGATTTTATGATTCTATGATCACCCACCAGTAACTTCCCCATTGTCTGGGGAACCAAACATGCAGCATTTTATCACCTCTCTTATCTCCAGGGAATAAATCTTTATCCTGGGGGTGAGTTGGCATCAGCCAGCATATGCTGTGCTCCTCAGGTGCCACTTTGTCCTCAAGGGACAGGCAGACCCCCAGGCAGCCCCTGGAGCACCAAGGCAGGATGGAGGTTATTCCAGGCATTTCCCAAAGCAGCTCTGCTCCCTGTTCTCTCCCTACCATACAAAAGCCTGAAAAAACAACATAATTACACACTTATGAATCAGCAATACTTAGTTCTTGAAAATATGGTAGACTAATGAAAGCAGCTCCTTTCTGTGTAGTTTAATGCAGGTTTATAGTCAGAGAGACACTAGAATTGATGGATATTCAAGATTGCTGCTTTACCCTTCCTCTGCAGCCACTTGAGTACCCACCAGATAATACAAACAGCTTTCACCTAACAGGCAAAGAGAAGAAATGACAAGTCTGGCATTAAACTAATACATTGGAAGGCACACTATTATTTTGTTCAAATATGCTTTTGAAAGATTCTTCTCCAGCTCTGAGGATATGGCTCAGACCCATCAATGTCTGGACAAAAGCTGCCCCAGAGCCTCATCTGGGCATTTGTCACAGAGTCCTCCCAGTCTGAAATGTTCTGGTCTTTGAATCTTGCAATATCTTATGTTTACAGAAGAAAATGTCTTTATTCTGCAGCTTTCCTGAGTTTTGCCAGTTCTTTGTTCTGTCAGTTCAGAGACTGACAGACACTGATGTAAATGTCCTGCCCAGGATGTGAAATGCAGACCTGGGCAGCTGAGAAGAGCTGGAGCTTGGAGTGGTCGCCCTGCAAACAGTGACACCGACACAAGCTGGGCCAGAGAAATTCAGAAAGGATCAAAAACACCTTCCTAAGCCTCCTGTGCAGATGAAATCCAGATCTGCTTCTTTACATAAATAACATTATACTGGATTCTAACATCAGATTTGCATCAGAATTTAAATAAGAGCTGTCACACACACATTAAGAGTTATGTTTGCTAACAGTGGTTCTTCATTTGTCATCTCTGTGCTCCACTGAGGTTACTCTGCCCCCCACCCCCAAATCCCAGAGCTTAATGACAGAAGTAACTGTTTCACCCACTTAATCTGATGACTATTTATTATAAACAGAAACTAATCCTCAACAAGCAAAATCAGAAGCCAGTGAAGAGTCAAATCAAAGAGCCCCAGCTCCTGGGAAATGCACACACCATGTTTTGCCCAAGCCTTCCCCAAAACCAAACAAAAGGCAAGACTGAAAAGGAACCAAGTCTAAGCCTAAATAAATGAAGCTGTAGTTAAGAAGATGCTTACAAGGTCCAAGGGTGCAGCCTGTTAGAAACCCATCCCTGACCACATAGAAGGTGAGGCTCAACTAACTAAACTGGGACTAACTAAAATTGAGGCTAAACTAACTAAACTTTAACTAATTGAGGCTATCTAACTAAAATTGAGGGTAACACAAGAAGTGCAGAGCTGCTGCATGGGGGAAAAATTTAAAATAAACACTAAAAGCTCACCAAAAAAGCCCCCAAGCCCCACTAGAAATTCAGCTTGGTGTGCACTGGCCACTTCCTCAGCAAAATAAAGTAATCCCTGAGGTTTCAAATGATGGAACTGCTTCTTCTGTTCCCAGAACATGCCCCTGTGACGTGGATCTTGTGAGTGGACAGTGCAAGGTGCCTTAATGGACACCTCATGAGATGTTGTTCTCGTGCTGCACAGACATTGGGGCTCAAATGGCTCCCCAGTGGCTGGATTTATATCCAGCTTGGGGACACTGGATATTGTGTGTTGCTACACAGAGCTAAAACATTGCAATCTCTGTTTATAAATCTTGGAGAAAAGTGCATTTTCCTGAGCTTGCAGCTATGGCAACGAGCAGCTCAATATTGAGCTGGGCTGAACAGTGGAGTATCCAAAGGATTTTTTTTGTGAAATAATTTATTGGAAAATCTGGGACAATTAGACTCTTGTCCATATATTTATTTAATATGGACGTGTTTCATATTCTGCAATGTTGCCTGGTAAAAACCGAAGAGGTTTCTTTTACTTTATTTTTCAGTGTTGTTTTGTTTTATTGGGGNACTCACCCACCCCAAACTTCAAATTCTGAAAAAAGTTTTCCTAAAATCAGTAATTTCACACCCTGAAAGGTCCAGCTCTGCCAGAAATGAGACACCTGATTTCACAACCATTCTGAACTTTGGGGATATTTATCACCATTACATTCTTTTGACATCCTTTTTGACACTGTTGTGCCACAGACGGAGCTGTTCCTGAATTACTGCAAAGATGGGAATCAAAATTTAGGCCTGAAACCTGTCTTTAATAAATACAGCTTTGAAACATGTGTAAGTATTTTAATTTGTGTATTTAATACACATTTGTGGCTAAGTATTTGAAATATTCAACTTCTGGTACCAACATGTTTCAATTAACAATGTCCTTGGTATCACCTGCTCACATATTCTTAGGATATTGTCTGAATTTATCCTTTTATGGGGGAAACAGGCATTTTTGTGCTACTCTTAAGAGACAAAGCATCTGCACAAATTATTTTATTTATTTGACCAAGGGAGTGACATTTGTCCATGGCTAAAATCAGTCCACAAATGAATATATGGCTTGATTTCCCCTTTTGTAAAATGAGGATAACAGTTCTGTTCTCCTTTGTGAACCATCAAAAAGGGTAGGTATTATTGGCAATATCCAGCTGGAACCTGAAATCCCTGAGTGTGTCTCCTGCAGTCCCAGGCAGCAATAAAGCAATTGAGAAACCATCAGCATACAAATTACCAAATAATGGACTCCAAATCCTTGTATTTTCTTTTATTTACTCCCCACTCTCCTGTGGAAAGTGCCACCTTTCTTAACTGCTGCTGATGCCAAGGACTTGCTGTCTCCTCTACCCTGTGTTTACCCAGAGTGTTGTTTCCACATCATTATCAAAGAAAGAGCCAGGCTAAATTATTAAGGAAACGGAACAATTGATGCTTCTATAATACACAGCATTTCCCATCTGAGCCTTGAAATCAATTATGGAAAACATCAGGCTCCTCTGCCTTCCTTTGGCCCAATTTCAAGATCCACTGTTTTATTACCATTTGTTCCAACATTATTCTTGACTCTGATTAAGCTCTTGAGCATGAAGTCTCTGTCTTGCCTCTGACTGCACAAAGCAGCTCTGGAGGGGGATTGCACTCCCTTCCCCACACTCTTTTATTTTTTCTTGCAGTGGAATTGCTTATTTTCAAAGTGTCCTCTGCAAACTTCTCTCCCATAAACCCCTTTTCCGCTTTTATTCTCAGACTTAGGTACTGGTCTTCCTTAGGGTTCTTTTCCTGGCTGCAGAGTCCTCACTCAGTGTTGTAAGCACATCAAAACAAGGCTCAACAGCTGGGCACCTGCTCTTTGAGTTTGGGGCAGAATTCTGCATTCCTAGCCCCAAATTACCATAACTATTGAAATTCTCTGCAAAATGATCACTTATCTGAAATTATGAGGGACCCAACTTTGGGGAAAATTCAGTGTCTTAAATGCAAAGCACCCACAGCGCCAACTCATCACTAAGATCTCCAAACTCTCATTCCACCTGGATGGCAAGACAAAAGCAGTTTGAGCTAAAAACCAGGTTCCAGACCTCTGGGGTCACCTGTGAAAATGTTGGTCTCCCTTGGTTTCTGCCAAGTGCTGGATAAAAATGACATTCTTATGCCATAGGGAGGTTATGTTTTAAAAGCATCTCACCTTAGAAAAATAAGAATACTGTTACATTCCTAAATGTTGCTGAATGTCACTGATTTCACTGTTTCCATGGCAAGATGAAGAGAGAAGAAACCACAAGGGATCAGGCAGGAATGGGTCCTGTGCTTAACTGTTAATAGAGAAAGTTGGTAAATACTGAACTCTGGCATTGTGATGCCCCAAGGAGGGGCCTTTCCTGACTTTTTCCTTTAATCCCTGTTCCTGGTGACAGCACATCACCTCTGTCCATCTCTACTTGCTCCATCTAACCTTCATTTCCATTTCTCTGGCTGCAGAATTGTGGATTAGAGCAATGAACAGTAAAATTTAACACCCTTTTCTAACACAGAAAACAACACTGATAAACCTCCTGAACCTTGACAGGACCCTCGGGCTTTCACCACTTGCCCTGTAAAATGTTTCCTTTCACCTGAATGAACATGAAGAATCCCAAAAGGTGCCTTTCCCCAGCATCTCTCTGACCTACCTGCCTCACTCTGCAAGGTATTTAAGCATAAACCTGACTCTAAGCAAAACCTTTGGGGACTATTTGTGCATGTTAAGTAACTTACTCAGTGACCATCACTCTTCCCACAGTGGAATTCTCCATTCCAAACAAATTAAGTCTATAAAGCTTCGATGGGATGACTGAATTTCACCACGGAGTGGGGAAGGACTGAAAAAGAGAAGCAAATGGTAGGTTAAGAGAGTTTCTCAGGTCTGGAGGTGTTGTGGGAAAGGGGAGGGATTAGAGCCCAAAATTGGACTCACGAGGAGCTCACAGAGAACATAAGGAGTTTGGAATGAATATTATTTAACTTGCCTAAAACCCGGGCTTTATGCTGAGAATAAATTGTGGCCACTGGAGCCGCGGCAGGCTTGAAGTGGTTATCCCTCAGACAGAAAGCCCATTCTCCAGCCACACATTTGGCCACTCTGTTCTCTTCTTTTCCCCTTCCTAAGAGTTCTGCACATCAGTGACTCTATTGACTCATCCTGCCACAAAAATAAACACCCTTGGATGTCGGGAGCACGTTTGAAATCAATGCCTTTCTTGACTCACTGCTGCAAATACTCAGATCGTTGGGCTCATTTGGGGTCTTTGGTGGACTGAAAGGCAGGACAATCATTAGAGAAAAATTAGTCCCCATAAATAATGCAGAGCCCTGAGAGCCCATAAGGTCCTGCAGAGGGACCTTCTTTTGGAGTGCTGGTTAAAGCACTGAACGAGAAAGGTGAATATTGGCTTTATTGGTTAGTATTTCATCCACCAGCTTCCTGAAAAAGCAGAGAGAAATTGAAATGGCACGAGCAGAAACAGGGAATGGTTTTATCTGAGGAGACAGTTGTATGGAAATGTACACCTTGGATTCCTCCTCTCTCCTTACACCTGTTTGGCGACCCACACAACAAAGTCCAAAGGCAGATTTGAACAACTCCAGCCCCAGATCCTTCACAACTTCACAGTGTTCCAGCAAATTAAGCTGGTTAAACTCCATTCTCACGGACTGGAGAGGAGACTCTTCTGTAAAGTGGAAATGAAACATCCTCTCCCTCATTCCCTGCCTTCCACCCTGTTCTGGAACACTTGGCCCACACACAGAGCAGTGGGAATATGTAGCAAAAACATGTACCAAGTGGAGGGGAATTACATGCAACAGTTTTGTATTGGAAACTTGGGAAAGTACATCCAGACAGCCAAAAACGACCAGTGGCCTTGAGAAAACGTCCTTCAGGAAGAGCCTTTAAGTGCTCAATCTATTTATCCCATTAGAAAGAAGAGTGACCAGCTTGCCCTGTACCCACACATCCTGAGAAGGCAAAAAAAAAAGAGATTTCTAAAATTGAGTGCAGAAAGATATCCACAGAAACATGAAAAGCCAGCCTGGCACAAAGCCGGAGTCAGGATAATTCAGTTATTATATAGAGGTTATCCGTGTTAACCACCAGAGCAAACTGTTCCCTTTGTGCATCTGAGTGAAAAACTCCAAATTCAGTCAAACTACCCCAAGCTCCAGTCCAGACTTTAAACCAAAACCAGCTCAATTATGATCCCATTGGTGAAATCTGGCTGTAAATCGTTAAGGATATTTCTGTATTGTGGTAAGAACCACTGTGAGCTGGGATAATAATGGATTCCCTCAGTAATTCTAGGCTCTGGAATACATTTGGAAGCAGATGTTTTAAGGGCACAGTCCAAAGGGATTTTATATGACTGGGATACAAATGCTCCTTACACAGACATCCATGGATATAGAATATGTATAGGTTAGAGTGCCCCTGTCTTTCCCACAGAGCCACAACTGCCTTCCCTTCAATGATTTCATCTGAACAGTAACCTGGATCATATTACTGGATCTAAACCAGGAATACTTTCTGGATTCAAGATCACAAGGTTTCCTACCTTCCTTTTTCTCTGCATTCATGTGCACAGAGTGAGAAAACAATAATTCCCTTACAGACTTCAATATCCCTTCCTATTCCAGCCAAAGAAACTCCTCTTTAGAAGGTGTTTTGCTGCCCTGATCAGAATCAGGATGTTCCCTTCAAAGACTGCTAATGTGGAAAGGAATATTTGAAACAGGTGCCTTATTAAGGCAACTTTTTCCTTTGTTTTAAATGAGAATCTGCATAATTTCTTAAAAAAAGCCTCACTGGGAGTTGCAGATTCCAAGGGACAGCATTGCCTCTGGTCTTCTGTTCAGATTTTAGCATATTATGTGCAGGCTTTTAAAGGTGAGACTCAGCTGAGGTCATGAGAAGAAAACGCCTTAGAGAAAATAAAAAGCAGATGCAGAATATCTTTCACACCTTAAAGGTGTCACAGAGCATCTACATAGTAAAATGTCAGCTGTTTAAAATATCAGGCACCTTTCAAAGTCAGTCAATAGGAACAAAAATGAGAATGGGAGAACAGTTCTCAACTGAGGGTCACATTAGTAAATGAGAATATAGTAAATGAGAGTAAAAACCTTTATATTGAAAGATAATACTACTTTTTCTAATCTATGTGGCTGAGCACAAAGCTTCACCCAAATTTCACCCAAGAAACCCACTGTCTTCAAAATACTGTACTTTCCATGCCCATTTTAGTTTAGTCACCATGGCATTTTTCTCCACCTGGGCTTGTTCTGTCTTACAGCCCCTTGCCAAGGGTAAATGACAGACACAGGAAAACCAGAGATCCTACAAGATTTAATTTCTATTTACTTCACTGAGGGTTGAAAGACATTCAGTATCCCATGCAAAGATCTCTTTAGTGGGTGTAAGGAGCTGTGTATAATTTCCGACACTGACTGCGCCACCACTTCGGTGCTGCCACAGGTGCCAGGGCAGTGACAATTCCCCCTGAGAGCTCCCTGTCCCTATAATTTCTGTCTCCTTCCATTGAGGATACAGGTTGAAAAAGGAAAAAAAAAAATCCTTTACTGTCCTTTTCCTTCTGGATTCTGTACATGTTCCACAAGCAAATTTAATGTGTGCTCAGAATGGGGTGGGGAGGCACCAAGACTGGAAGAATTAGACTGTTAATAAATGAAAAATGTTCTTAACTCAGATTTAGAGAGGCAAAGCAAAGTAACTCAGGTCCCTCAATGAGTCCCTTTGCAGCAGGAGCTGACAGGATTTGTGTCCTGGCTCTGTCCTGTCCCAGCACAGCCTGAACAGTAGTCAGGGCACATGGAATATTATCAGTACCCACGGCACATGAAATATTATCAGTGCCCAGGGCACGTGGGTCGTGTCTCGCACAAAGCTGAGACTTGTCTTCACTTCAGTGCCCACAAACCATTCAACTCTTGGCCGTGCAGGCACTGAACTGTGAGGTCTGCTCTTTAGCCAAGCTCTGCTGGTTCTCTTGTTACCTCCTCATGTGTTTCATCTGCTTCCAGCAACCCAGTGAGCACACACTGCTTCTCCAGGGAAGGGCTTCTATGTTTGGTACAAAGCAAGGGCAATTCCAGGCACATGGGGCTATAATGACAATTGTTCTATTTGCATTAAGCCAAAATGAACCCCCTTTGCACAACTAATGAGCTTCTCAAAGCAATGCCAGAGATTTCATACCAACGTGTTCATCTAAAGAAAGAGCCCTCCCTGTACAGGATCTGCACATCGATAGTTCAGCAAACAAGATTCAAGTTCCAGAATGCACTTACTCAGCCCAAAGGCATAATCTTCATCTAGATAACAAAAATTACAAAAACATTGAGAACTGTAGAAGTTTCATTAGTTTGCAAAGTGAGCGTCAAGTCACAATTATTCCAAGGAAAAAGTAATATTACAAAAATGACCAGAGCTGTGCTCTCCTTTTTTATTAACATCACTTGATAAAATGTGAGCAGGATCATGTTAAAACTATTACATTAATATTCCTCAGAGACTTGTACTATAATTTTAGCTTCTCTTTCTCACTCTCCCTCATTTTGCCCTGTGAGTCAACATGGGAGGATGGCTGGCAATCAGCTCCTGCAATTATCTTTCTCCCTAGATTTGAATTGTTAACTGTGGCTTCCACTAATAGAACTGCAAATGAATAGTATCCTTTTCACTGGTATTTACTGGATGAACATTATGCTCAATGACTCTTGTGCTCGAGGCACGATGCTAAACAGAGGGCAAAGAGGACAAGTTTTATTTCTTTCAGTTTCTCTAATGACTGCAGGGGAAATAGAGACAGGAGCAAAGAGCAGAGGGCCAGGCAAGGTGAGCACATGGCTCAGAAAGGCTGTAAATGGGGGACAGAGGTCTCCCCATCTGGGGAATTCTCAGAGTGACAAAATGGTTTGGGTTTGAAGAGACCTTAAAGACCATCCAATTCCACCATTCCACACCTTCTACTAGCCCAGGTTGCTTCAAGCCCTGTCCAACCTGGCCTTGGACATTTCCAGGGATCCAGGGGCAGCCACACTAAAGTCAGTGATAAAATGTAGTCACAGTGTTTGTTTGGTCTATAAATTCTGGTTGCTTATTTCCAAGGCAAATATTCCAAGTACTTCTGGGAATGCTCTCTGCAAATCTGCCCCCTGTTCCAACCTGGCTTAGCAGCTCCTCACAAAGCTCAGTGATTCCCATTCCCGGGGGGGTTCCTGCCTAGAAACAGCCACAAAAGCTGTTGAATATTTCCACCAGCACATCTGCATGGAAGTGCCTGAGTTGCTTCTCAAAATAAGATCATTTCACCCTAAACAAAGATGCTGGTCAGACACGTAATATTCTCTTTTCAATAGCTGTTTCTACTTAAAGTGTCTTTGTCTATTTAAATTGTGCTTCAAGAAGGTTCACAATTGAGGAGAACCTACAACCTCTGTGCCAAGCTCCATCTACTGGTTGTGAACCAGCACTAAGCTCAGACACAGCCCTGTCCATCTCCGCAGCAGCTCAGAAGTGATGTAAGAAGTGATAAATCATCAATGATTTAATTCTTCTTCCCTTCCTTCCCATTTCCTCAGTGCACCCCCAGGCTCCTCCAAGATCCTCTCAGTGGCAACACGTTGTGTATTGGAGTTTGTAAATCCTCAAGGGGAAGCTTGAGTGAGCTGGATTTCCTATATGAGCCTTCTGACATTACAAAGAAGACGAAAATTCAAACCCTTGGATTATTCTCACAGCTGGTTCTGTACCAGCTTTCAGATGCTCACAGTAATTCCAAATTCCAGAAGCAACCATGCCAGGGTATTCCACTGCCATGGGCATGTTTCATTAGTTTCAGATGTAAAAAAAATCAGTGCTTCACACCCAAGTTTCAAATAGAATTGTTAAGGAAACCACTCAAATTCAGCCTTGAATACTTTGTTGTTATTCACTACTCAGGTTTCTTATGGCCTCTTCATTATGCTAATTATTGTCTTTCTTTGCTTGTTTTCCATCTATTACTGAGCCACTAAATTATTGTGCACTAAAGCCTTCCCAGGGTAAGAACTGTGAGCTAAAGAGACACATGGGTACAGCTCAGGGAGGGAAAATGTTTTGTGTGAGGTGCGACCACTTAAATACAGGTTCTTCTCCAGAAATAATTCCATTTATTCAATTACTGCTAGTCAGAACAGCACTATCCTGATGCCTGTAAAAACACATTCTGAGTCCCCTGTTTTATGCTTTGCTCTGCTCATGTGATTGGTTTTTGGCAGTGAACTCGTGGGGATTTGGGCTAAAACTCAGAGTGTTCTGTGCACTCAGAAGCCTCTCAAGACTCCTGCAACCCACACACTTCTTGTTATTCACACACTTTCTTTTGCCACGCTGTGCAGGCTTTCAAAGCTCCACCACACACCTCTTGCTCCTTTTTCTGCTTCCCAGTGAGTTTCACAGGGCTGTCAAATACCCCCAAAATGATCAACACTGTTAAAACTTCCATGGGAAAATCAGCAAAGGAATCTAATACCAAAAGTCAATGAGGCATTTTGAAAATCATCTGCATTTTTAAGGAATAATTAATAAAGAATGACATTATTCATTGGCAGTGTTGGGAAATCCAGGCGCCAACAAATGTATCATTACACATATAAATCAGATATTACTATTTACTTGTTCTTGTAATACAAGGAGGAGAAGAAACATTCATTGAAACATATACAAACTGTAGAAAACATAACTGCCATTTATTATTTATAAATAATACTAATGTCTAAAGAGAACAAGCTCACGTATCACAATGAAAGTTTTTAATAAAGGAGACTTTTTTCTCCAGAGAGTTTTAATCTAAAAAGAATCAGAGGAACCCAGAATTGGGTACAAAGCTCCCTCTTCTCTTACACCATCCACTGGATCTCCTTAGTGCTTGGAATTAATCTTTAATTTTAAACCCTGAAAACATACACATACTGCTTCTTTCACCAGCATAAAATTCAACAGGTTTCCAAGGTCTGTTTAGGTTCTCTGGATGTTCCTGCCATACACACAACAAATAGTAAGTGGAGTAAATCTAAATTTTGGAATGTTGCACCCCAAACTTCTCAGCGGGCTCAGCCTTTGTTCTGGGAGAAGGAAGAGGAGGAATTTTCCCTCAGCTGGCACTTCCAAACTCAAAATTTCCAAAAGAAATCTTGGTATTTCGAAAGACTTCACAAAACTTTTCTGCGTGAGAAGTACTTTGAACTCTACAGTAGAAAGGTCCTGTCACTATTATTGTATCCCTATCTCCTTGGAGAAGCTGATTATGTGCCACTAATACCTTGCAAAGAATCTTCACCCCCCAGAAGCTTTTCCTCCCTCAGTCAGCAGAAACTGCAAAGGTACAGCATTTCATTTTTACACTAATAACATTTTTCTATTATGGCTTTAAAGAAGAAATCCCAATCTGTTTAGCACATTCTTCATTTCATCCTCCCATCGTTCCTCTAGTTCTAATTTGTGAAGAGGAAAAGGAAAAAAAATCCGTGGAGTCACCTTGAGAACATATTTGAAATATAGGAGAGTGCAAATTAAAGTGACTGATGAGAGGCTGAGGTGCTGCGAATGTGTCACGTTTCCAGTGATGTCCACGGAATCAATCAGCAATCAAGGCAGATTAAATTATTGCTGGGTGAAGTATCTTTGTTCTGTTTATCTTTCTGAGGATCAGACCTGACATTCTTTTGATACTGTACTTAACCTTCCCTTGAGATTTGAACCTGCTGGAAGTTATTTGCTGAGGCCTCGTCATAAAGGGTTGAATTATAATCAGAATTTCATGATGGAGAACCATGTTGGCAAGATTTATTGCAGGCCAGATGGCTGGGGATGCCAGACAGAGTCCAATATTTGACTGCAATGAAGAGTAAATTTAAGATTTCCCTCAACAACCCAGCACAGAGGAGAGGGATTACTGTGACAATTACTCTGTGATCTCGGTCACCCCTACACCTCTTTGGAAAACCACTGCAAATGCAATTAGTGTTCTGCACAACCCACCTCAGTGACAGAGGGTGCTGCTGTGGCAAATTATCCAGCAAACACAGCAATTCCCCAAGAAATGGTGGCTGCAGGTGTTTGCATCTAAGGGAGTATCACGCACAGGTCCTCACCCAGAGCCCACGGAGGTGGTTGGGATGTTGAGGTCAGGAAAACTCCTGTTCCCCATGTGCACAGTCCAAGCCCTCCTTGACCCAGCTGCTGACACTGCAACCTGAGCTCACACTTGTGTGACACTACACTGACATTTATTGATGTCACTGCATTTATTAAACTTGTAATCTTATTAAAGCAATAAACTGGTTTAATAAGACCTGTACCTACAGTTCAGGCACCCAGGGAAGGAGCAGATGGTCCTGTGAATCATTCTGCTCATTTCGGGGAGGGGGGAGGATGGGGCTCTGAGACTTCACTGCTCCTCTCAGCTATGTTCCTGTGCTCACCAGCACAAAACACCTGCTAATCCAGGCCTTTTGGAAGCTGCTGTCCATAACACTGTCATGACTGCAGAAATATTGGGAAGAGAGAGAATGGGAAAGCCATTTATACAAGGACACATGCATAGAGTCATTGATGGTTTGGGGTGGAAGGAACTTTCAGTCCTATGGGCAGGAACACCTTTCACTAGACCAGGTTGCTCCAAGCCCTGTCCAGCCTGGCCTTGGACACTTCCAGGGATGAAGGATGAGGATAATCCTCTCTTCCACCTGCACCCCACAACTGCCTGGGTGGAAGATGAGAGCACATACTACTCCCTGCATTCCTCTCATATATTGACTTGCTGTGCACAAATACTCAAGGCAGTGTGAAATCAGATTTCATTTTTCCTTCCCATCCAACTCACCCCCCTGTCCCTGTCCCAGAATCTCCCAAGATGTCCCAACTAAGGCATAAGAATGTTTTTGCCATGCCAGGCATTCCAGCTCAATCTGAGCTTGACAGGAATAGGAAATGACTAATGAACCCTTCTCCAAAACACTGTCTCATTAAGAGTGTGTCCTCATTAAAAGGGGTAAATTTACCATAAACAATTGCATCCCTTCTGCACAGCCCTCAGCAGCAGCTGAACACAACACACAACATTTACCCCCTGCTACCCAGCGAGGCTGAAAGCTCTGGAATTTCATCTGAACAAACTCTGTGGCCCAGCACAGGCAGAGCTTGGGGGAGGGACATCCACAAACAACGGGCTCAGTTCATTCTTCCTTTGGCATAAGCAGTAAAACATCCCAAACATCTGCTGTGACATGCTGGAACCCTCTGAATGACACACTCGGGTACTCAGGTACTTCTAAAAATTCCATGTGGTTGGAATATTTCAGCAGGATCAATAGCATGGAGCAATCAGCTTCTAAACACATTTTTGAGGTAAGTCTTACTGAAGGCCCCAGCAGCAGCACAAAGTCCTCTTCTCCTCTGTAAGGACTCAGAGCTGCGCAGAAGGAGCTGGATGTCCAAGTCAATGATGCTGAGCTGAGGAGCTCAGAACTATAACCCCACCTTGAGGGGCAGCTGCCCTTTGGGAGAAATTCATTTATTGCACAGGAATATAGCAAGGCTTTGAATTCCATTCGATCTCCAAAATTAAGATTAGACTTTAGAGTTAAGCTTATCCCAATTATTCCAAGATGGGCAAGGATATAACCCAGTTCCAAACTCCCCTTAAATGGAGACTCTCTTAAATTAGCACTCTCTCCCCTGTACAAACCACAGCAACAGGAAAGGACTTTTCCATCTTCAAGAATCAGGGTCAAAGATGTCTCATCCCAGTCAGACACATATTTGCAAATAACTCATTTTCTGGACAATGAGCACAAAATGAGAACATCCCAGACCCAAAGGCCTTTGAAACTTCTGTGGCTTTTCAGCAGATCCAGGTTCCAACTCCTCACAAACACAGACTGTCTTGTGTCCAGGATACACTTCCAGGAGTTCTCATTCTCTGGTGGGAGACCTGAAGTGTCCAATTAATAACAACAGCAACAGACAAAGGAAATTTAACACTCAAAGCAGCCTGAACCAATGCAGCATCCAAACAGCTGCCAACAGGTATCTGGAAAACTGAGAGATGTACTCAGGATAATCCATTTCCTTGCAAAATCCATCTAGAAATGAAAAAAATACTTTAAAGAAAATTAACATGAGAAAAGACTGCAGAACTGAATTGTGCTACCTGACGTTAATTAGGGGACCTTTGGACCAGAAAGTTCCGTGGTCTTTTGATTTGTTCTCAGCCACAATGTTACACAAAAAGAACTCCATTTATCCCTTTTCTTCCTTAGTTTTACTTTAAATATACATTTTCAGATGCTACAGCTTCAAGCTGCTTCATTGCCAGCTTCCCCTTTATGTACATTATCTGGTTTCTTTTTCTGCAGTTGCCATAAAAAATATGTGAGTCAGAAAAAATAAAAATGGATATATATTATATCACCCTCCAGTACAAAATAATTATAGCATTCCCTACTGAGTGATGGGCTCACATAAAAGCCTCCCAGCCTGGATATTTAATTGCATACATTTCCATGATCTTCCCAACAACAGGTGCTGCTGTGTCCACCTCCAACATTCCAGGTCTGCACCCCCATTGCCATGGGTTGGCCTGGCCTGGAAGTATTGGTGTCATCACAGAGTGATAAAAGCATTAAAAGCTTAATGATGCAGCTCATTTAATTGCTGGAGTCCATGAGGCTCCTCACAGGAGCAGCTGCTCACCAGTACCAGCAAAACATCTGTGATTTGGTCCCTGAAGATCCAGTGCTTTTGTTTTTGACAAAAAAACAGAGAGAAACAGGTGCAGGTCAACAGTTCACAAAATCCCAGAATGGTTTGGGCAGGAAGGGACTTTAAAGCCCATCCAGTGCCACCTCTTGCCATGGGCAGGGACATCTTCCACTAGCCCAGCTTGCTCCAAGCCCTGTCTAGCCTGGCCTTGGACACTTCCAGGGATGGGGCAGCCACAGCTTCTCTGCAAATTCCATCCCAGCTGCTCCCCATCCTCACAGGGAAGAATTTTTCCTGTAAAAAAGGGGCTCTTTCCTTACACAGGGATGCCCACTCCTCAGTATTCAGTATTTCATCACAAACCATGACATGCTCTGCCCAGGGCAGAGAGGCTGGGAGCATCCCAAATTACAGCAGGAGCTGATGGACTTGCAGCAGCTCCGGAAACCACAGAAATCACAGATTTCCCTTTTCCTGAGTCACCCCGTGGAGCTACTGGATGAAAAGAGCCCAATGAGACAGGACAAGGTGTCTTTGGCCTCATTTATCCCAAGTCCTGCTGCACAGCAGCTCTTCAGAAGGGGAGAGATTCCACACCTCCCATGGTCTTTTGCTCCCTCATTTCATTCTCCATCCCTCACCATCAGAGCACCGTGTTCCCAGCTGGACACAAACCAGCCCTGGGAGCTCCCAAGGGCCACAGGTGAGACACGTCACCCACAAGCTCTGCAGAGGCTCTGCCTCCAGGTACACTTTGTGTTTAGGGCTCAAAAGAGGATTGATGGAACTTTAACCTCATTAAATCAGTCCAGCTTTTCTGGACCTTCTCCCAGTTGTCAAAATCACATTCATTCTGCACATGTCTGAGCAGTGAATTTTCAGAAAGACGAATAAAACAGGTTTTTATGCAAGTTTTATGCATATTTGAATTTTCTCCCCCCAAAAAGCCTTCATTCTTCTTCTCCTGAAAGCTCTGCCAAACTTAGGTGCTATTTCTGGTTAGCAATTAGCAAAAAGAATCAGTCCCAAAAATACTGCCGTTACCAGGCAGCAGGGTTTGGGAAAGGGGGAAAAAAGGAAAGGGAAAAAAATAAAAAAGGAACACATGCTGTAGACTACTGGCATATGATACTCCTTTAGAGCATGAGCAGGGGCTCACATGGCATGCTGTGCTTTAATTTGAGAATCCCCCTAATTGTGTGCTCTTTTCCCTCTGCACCGCAATTCCATCTAGTTGTGTCCTCGGATCTGTCTGCTTTCCAATCCCCGGCACATCCAGCTAATTGACCACCTGCATCTGTCACCAGCTGACGTGTGGGGTGAGGAAATGTCTCTTCTCTCAAAGTTCAGCTGCCACTATCCTTGGCTCTGCCTGATGCTGAGGAACACACATGCTGCCCTTGAGGACATGGGTGGGAATTCTTTCCAGGCTCCACATCACAAGGACAACCCATCACAGTCGGACAGAGCCTGAGGCACTTTATTGGGGAAATCATCATTATCATCCCCACCTTACAAGTGGGGAAAAGGATATCTGGAGAAATCAAATTACCCACTTGAGGTCAGTTGATTGGACACCCAGGATTCCTGAATTCCAGTCATACATTCCTCAGGAGTTCCTGACAGTGAGAGATGACACACCATGCACTGGAGTCACTGCCGAGTGCCTCTGTCCTAACTGCCAATAAAGCTGTATCCTGCTTCCCTGGAGAACCAGGGAGTCTCTGGGAGCTGGAGTGGGGAGAAGAAACGAGGTATTATGTGCAAGATGCTTTATGGCAGGAACAACAGAGGAATTCAGCAGCACTTTCTCTCCTTGACAACTTTCTGTAATTCTTCTGTGTTAGGTTATACCAGAGGTAAATTGCTTTCCAGCATAATTCTGGCAGCCAGGAATGGAAATGGAGCCCAGGAGCTGTCTGGCTCCTGCCTCAGTTGTGCCAAAGAAGAGCAGGGATGGAAGTTCTCCCAACTTCACATTACATTCTTGCAACACCCAAAAACTTTTCAAATTAGTCTTTGCCTTCTCTGGCAGTGACCTACTTTAATATCACAAACTAGGACCAAAGTCTGGCACAGCTTCCCACGTTCACACCAAATCCTGCAGCATCCAGACATAAGGAATTAAAAACAACCAGTACCCACCCCTCCAGAGCATCTTCCAACTGGGGATCTCCTGTTTTCAGAGGTGTTGATTTATTGTACTTACAGTACCTGTTTAAATTATTATGTGGCTGGAAAGGGAAGATAAATTCATAAATAAAGGATATAAACCAAGTTCTCGTGTAAACAAACACAGTGACACCACATACCACCAGAGTAACTCCATAGGTGCATCAGACATGGAGGAGGGAATGGCAGAGCCAAGTTTATCAGAATTGTCAGCTGGCAACTGAACATTCAAGAAAAATAGTTGAGGTGGAGGAGGTGCTGACTTTTCCAAAGTTGGCTTGTGGGGAGCTGGAAATGCTGGTTACTTCTTAAAATGAAAATCAAGAAGTGACTACTTACTGACCTGATGGTTTGATCACATCTCTTATGAGATCAAATCCTGGGATGCCTCAGTGATCTTGTCCCACTACTCTCTCACAGCCCTGAGTGTCCATCAAATATTTCAGTGCAAATCCTCTTTGCTGCCACTTGCCTTGTTATTGTCATCAGCCTCAAATGCCTTTCAAGGTCAATCAAATCAATCAGGGGTGAAGGAATGGAAAAACAGGATAACGACAGTTAGCCAAGCAAGATATTAAATCATTAATGATTAATCGCTGAGAAAAGTAATGATGGATAACGGGGTGATACTGAACCTGCAAAAAATAATGAAGGGGGGGGAAATTCTAATAGGGCACAATGGGATATGATCCAGAATAAATAATCCTGCATGGAATGTGGGAGATGAAAATGCATGTGAGGAGGCAACAAAGAACTTCCATGGAGCAGTGGATTTACTGTGGTTTATATGGAAGTGCACAAGTGACATGGCAGAAAAATGGTCCCAGGACAAACACTGTCTCTGCTAAACAGATTCTTGCAGAAATGTTTGGGATGGAGTCCTTTGATTTGCTGTTCCCAGGCTGGGGGCATAAAGTGTTTTCAGCATAGAAATTCCTTCAGGAAAAATAAGACTGTCCCTTCATATCTGCATAGAGCTCTAGAGACTGGAGGCATAAGAGTTGGATCTAAATTAGTATTAAGAGTTATATCAATTAACATTTCAGCTGCTGAAAACCATATGCTGCTGATCTTGTCCTTTAAGTTTCACGGGTTAGACTTTATCCATAGCTGGTGTGACTAGTAACTGATTTAGCATCACATCTAATAACGTACTGGAGCTGTAAGGAACTCCAGATAGCTTCCAAAAAAACCGCTCAAGCAAAGAACTCTCCAAAACCCTGGGGAGTTGGAAAAGATCTGCCCAGAGTTCCCTGCTGTGGCCACCAGAAGAGATCCCTGCCAGCCTTGGACTTCAGGTTCTCCTCAGAGCACCCAACCCCTACAGATCCTCCCCACATTCCAGCACTTCATCCAGAGGAATTATTCTCCAGCTTGAAGGCAGTATAAATGAGAGCTACAAAGTCTTTTTTGACACCATTAACTAGAATTAGCACAGTCAAGCCACTGCACATTGACTGCATATACTTTTGCTACATAAAAAGTGGAGAGTGGGGAGCAGCAGTGCCTGGGATACGCCATGCAGTGTAATTTTAGTTGTTTTGCTGTAGAAGGAAAAAAAATCGAATTAATTTAAAGGACGATATTTTAGGCTGCGTTGCTGTGCATGAATCCAAGTGCAGCAAGTTCCTCTAAAAATAAGTCTATGCAGAAGAAATGAAAAGAACAAAAAAGCAAGGTTGGAGGTGTGGTGAAGTGACTAATGCCCTGTAAGAAGTGAGCAGCCTCAGTGTACATTTATTTTTGTGAGCAGCCACCATTGCAGTTGGGAAACCAACTACTCACTTGTGTCTCCAGAACTTTGCTTTAGGTATTTTGCTTACTACATTTTTATTTCCAGAATTAGGGTGAGTACAAATTATTGTATTATCTCATATACACCAAAGAGTCTTGACCCAGAGCCCCTGCAAACTAAAGAATACAATCAACAGGACTGGAGTGTGGATCCAGGGGAAAGTTCTCCAGGGGAAGGTGTCCCTGCTCATGGCAGGGGGTCAACTGGACAATCTGTAAGGTCCCTCCAACCCAAATCATCCTGAGATTTTGTGGTTTCATTCTACACAACTCCACTTTCATGAATTCCAGTGGTACCGTTGGAAGAACTCCAGGCACATGCACCAGGAGTGAGTTACTCCAGGCTCTTTAACCCCACAGAATAGTTCAGTGATTGCCAAAATTTGGCATTTCCACTGGGTGTGTGGGCATCTCTCCTGACGATGGAGCAGTGACATTCAGGGTGACATAAGTGACTCACTCCAGTGCCTGGCATTACCTGGGGTGAACTGCTGCCCAAACAAATCCAAGAGATGACTGACTTTAAGCTCTCGGACCATGACTTCACAGTCTTGGCTCAGAGCCCTGAAAAGGAGCACTGGATACAATATGGGAACCCAGGAACACTGAAGCAGCACGGGTGTAAATCCCAAAGGACAGGGGCTATTAATAAGGGAGGGAACAGAAGCACTACCTCAGGTTTCCAGTTAGTGCACCTGTTCACTTCTGTCTCCTCACTGACTTTCCAAGTTCACAATAAATTTTCCATTGAAAGGTTTCAAAACACAGTCATTTTCCAGGAGCCTTTGGGATTAAGTTGGCAATCCTCCCTCTCTCAGAGCAGGCACGTTGCTCCTGATGCCCCCAAAGACATTGTCACGCCACAGATGTAGGAAGGAGCAGAGACAGACCCAGCCATTACACAAACACAGCAAACCCAGCTTGCTGTTGGTTTCATCCTTTGTCTTCACACAGCCCCCAGGGATAAACTGATTTTAACAATCAAAGCCCACATACATAAAACTGAGTGTTTTAGTGGATAATGAATTGACTATTCAGGAAACTGGTACCACATCAGTGTTTGCACCAGACAGATCCAGTCATTTCCTTAAGTGCAGTAAGCACAAGGCAACTCTTTAAATATTCTGCTTGTGTTTCTAGTCCTAAGAGCATAGAAATTGAATTCTGGTCATATCCTTTCTGTGTCTTGGACTCTTCTTCACAAAAGAATAAAAATATCTAATCCTTCCCTACAAAGTGCTCTGAGACTCAACACCACTAATAATTATTCCAATCAAATGCTTGGAATCTGCAGATAAAACACTTGCAAGCAGCACCACTTGTTTCCATTACACAAGGAAGGATGGGTTTGATTTTAGGTAGACCCAGGAAGGCCTTTTTACCTCACCTTCTGTTCCAGCCTCCCCAAAAAGAGAGGACTCCAGCACTGAATGGGAAAACAACTGGGTCACGCTCCCTGACTCACATTCCTGCTCCTGTCAAAGTAAAACACAGGCTGCTCTTACATTCAAATGTTTGAAGGAAAACTTTACATTTTGCACTAATTCCCTTCAGGATCACATTTATTCCAAAGAAAGAAAACTTGCTTTTCTTTTTACAGCCTGTTTGTAAGTGATCTGCTCACAGTGATCGTGTTTGTCAGCATAAACCTCCCCAAATCAGGCACAGCAGCAGTGAGAACACTCATGTGCTTAAGAGCTTATTGTTTATACAATATTATATTGCATTTCTCATCATAATTCTCATTTCTCATCAAATCTGAATTTCTTCCAGCAGATATTAAACAATTATAACAGTAGCCAAGATGGGGAGCTCTGTCTCCCTCTAATACCAGTAACATAAATGCTCTGACTTAAGTTCTTATTAGAATCCATCTATTGCCTTGGTCATGTATATTGAAAGTAACTTCTGTATGTGTAAAACAACAATGCAGTAAAGAAGTAAAAGAAATTTAAAAAAAGGAAAGAAAAAAATAAATCAAAGAATGTTTTCTGTGGAATTGCAATGCCAGGGTTTTCACTGTGGAACTACAGTACCAGAGGTTTCACTGGTTCACAGTAGAACTTTAAAAAAACAACAAAACAAAACAAAACAAAACAAAAACAAAACAAAAAACAAACAAACAAAAAAAAACAAACAAAAAAACCCAAACAAACAACCAAAAAAAAATCAACAACAACAACAAATCAGCTGCCAGGTTGGCCCAGACAAAAGCCCTGCAGAAAAGAACTCGCAGAGCGAGTGCCCCAGAGCTCACTGAGGAGCAGTGTGGGATGCCCAGCAATCCAGTTACACATCATGGAATCATTAAGGTTGGAAAAGACCCCTAAGATCATTGAGTTCAACCATACCTCACCACAGTCACCACTAAAACACATCCTCAAGAGCCACATCCACAAGTTTTTTGAACACTTCCAGGGATGGGGACTCCACCACTGCCCTGGGCAGCTGTGCCAGTGCTTTACAATCCTTTCTGTGACAAAATATTTCCTGATATTTGATCTAAACCTCCCCTGGCACAGCTTGAGGCCCTTTCCTCTCATCCTGTCACTTGTGCAACTGGGATACAGGTTTTTCTGCAGGAGTGAGGAAGTGGAATAAAGACCAGGGTAAGCCACATTCCCAGTCGGGTACTATTCTAATACAAGCGAATTCCTGTCACTACTCAGCCTTGTTGTGCAGCCCAAAGGGAAGACAACGTGTTCACTTCTCACATATTTTCTCTACTGTGATACCCAAATTAAGCCCTTTTTTTTATGACAGCATTACCATAAACAACCACAACTGAAAAAATGTACTTATTTTATTCCACACATAGTACTGCACAATTACTGTCAAAAGCTCTTTGATTTACTGGCAGAGAAGAGGACAATTGTGCTCAGTCCCAGCCAAATGGATTTTTTTTTCCCAGTCTCTGGCTTGCCCACCTACCCTTTGGCACAATGTGTTCTAGAAAGTTCAATGCAACTGCAGCTCCACAGGATGGAGAAGAATTTCAGGCCTTTCTCTTCCAGGAGCAAAGTCAGCACTTTGCAAACACTGAGAGAAGACTCTTTGGCTGGAAATCACCAGACCATGAGAAAGCAGCACAAGTGTCCAAGGGGGAGAAGAGCTGAGGAGAACCTGTGTCATGGTTAATGAGGATCAGTGGAAGGGCTTGTTCTGGTGACCTTGTTTGCAATTCATGCATTTCCATGAGCCTTCCATTACACTGACTTTGGTCTTCATCTGGGGGCAGTTTGGGATTACATTTACAGTCACTGCACCTCAGTGTTCACTTCTGTTTATACCTGGGGAAAAAAACACACTTCCCAGCTCACTGGGAGCTGGAGAGTTAATCCAGCAAAGCATTTTCTACTTGCTCCAGACAGATCCAGAAAAACTCTGGGAGACTGCCCAAGGGCAGGAAGAACAAGACAAGCTT
This sequence comes from Scytalopus superciliaris, assembly GCA_013400415.1. NCBI lineage: Eukaryota > Metazoa > Chordata > Aves > Passeriformes > Rhinocryptidae > Scytalopus > Scytalopus superciliaris. The sequence goes on from VXBX01001373.1 coordinate 343,400, forward strand.
AAAATCATGACTACTGCAAAAAATGAGGAAAAGCTGTGTTGTGGGGCACAACACTTTTGGGAGCTCACTCAGTCTGTCCCTAGTCACCTGAAGTATTTAATTATTTTATAATATTTTGTAAGTTATTATTATTTTCAAACCTCTGGAACAAAGGTGTCAGGGTAGTGTTCAAGGATTTCCAAAGAGCCAGTTGGTAGCAGTGCTCATCACTGTTATTTTCATAGGTCCTTGTTGTGCCAAACCTATCAGGTGAGCCTGAGGTCGGAACAGAGGAGTGGTTTGGCACAGGACTGGCTGAACTTCATTAACACTCCAATTCCTGCCTTATAACTGGCCTGTTCAGTGCTGTGTCATTGACCTAAACCACTTTGGTGTCAGCACATTTAATTTTCGCATTGCCAATTCAGTCTCAAACCACAACGGGAGAGGGAAAGAGAGTGAAGAGAAGGGAGGGAAGAGACCAGGGGGAAAATGAACTGAAACTTAGGTCAAGGCTGTGCTTCTCCAAATCACAGCAGATAAACCAGATCCATCACAAAACACATCTGTCCTATAATGAAGCAGTTTAAAAACTGATCCGGGTTAAAATTTATTGACTATTATTCTTTTATCAGACATCATGACCTTCCAGACTCCAGCCCTGGTTACCCAGTTTATATTCTTGAATATCCAACAACTGGAAAACGAATGCCCAGCAAAAATCTTGAATAATAATCCTGAATATCCTCATTAATCACACACATGTCTTTTGAAAATACATTATTTTTACACCTTGTTGCTCTCGATTTCAAAGCCATCTCACAGTCATGAGTTCCAAAGAATGACTTTATGTTACATAAGATGAAAAAAAATACACTGAAATGCTTTTGTTTTAAATGCTTCATGTCAGCTTCTCAAAAGGTTCCATTATTCTTTGGGCTTTTAAGTGAAATTCAGGTTCCATATAATACTTTAACTGCCCTCCTTGACGAGCAGAGACTTGCCCTTAATTCAGAGCATCACAAATCACATGTCAGGTGAGGAGCTGACACAGGTTCAGGTAAGATCTGGCATGCTGGAATTTTTAAGGCAAATTAGAGCATGCAAAGCCTTTATGCAGCTGTCTGGACTTTATGCCCTTCCTGTGTTATTGTATAAATGATTTATCATCATTACCATATGGAATTTGTAAAGTGCTACCCGGGCCAGGAGCAGGATCTGTTGCTGTGCACTGAGCCCAAGTGACAGCTGAAGGTACAGCAAAGCTTCATATTTTATTTAGTGCTGAAAAGGAAGGAATTTGTCTGCTGGACTGTAAACGATCAGATTTGGTAATTTCAAATCCAGTGTGAGCTGCAGTCACACAGAACAGCTCCTGGGTTTTCTTGGGAAGCCCTGGCTGGTCTTTACCCAGAGACATTTCCCAACCGTCTCCCGCTGGTTCCTGTGTACAAGTTCCACATGGATGATAAAAGATCATTTACAGCCTTTCCTGAAACGACTGATGGCTCCAGCCCTGACAGAACTGGAAACAAACTGGATCAATGGAGTAGAGAGAATTACTGTAATCAGAATATTTGACCCCATACATCTACCTCTGTTTTCAACCAGACACAACTTTGGTCCCAGCGTAAAGAGCTGCAGGTAATTTATTTCAAGAATTTAATGGGGAAAAATAGTCTCTTTGATGAAGGATTTTGAAGAAGTCACAAAGATTTATGCAATCCCATTGCATGATCATTCATAGGGAATTATGTCCTCTTTAAGTGCCTCTGAGAAGTCACTATTGCAACAATTCCCTGACAGCTCAGACTGTCCCTGTGCCACATGAGTGGCACCAAGTCCCTAGAGATTTAAGTTCTTGTTACACTCAGCTCCCTCAGCCTCCTGTGGAATTCCAGGGAAGCTCTCTGGAGTTCATTTGCAGTCTAAGAACTTCCATTTATCCACAGAAAACAATGGTAAATCCATAACTTACCTACACCTGCCCTTTAAAAGCAATACGGTCACTGCCATTCTGCACATTATTCTTAAAATATATATTATAACACAGAGAATTGCATATCTACATAATATATGTAATTGCATATATATATATAATATACACATAGATTTGTGTATTTATATATATATGTGTGTAT
>VXBX01001373.1:345559-378482 GCA_013400415.1 Scytalopus superciliaris
TATATATATGTATATATATGTATATATAGGCTAAATGCAAATAATTAGTCCAGTGCATACCATCCTATGAAGGCAACCATTCCCAGGAACCTCACTGGGTATTTTGCCTCAGATACCTCTGTCAGTGAATTCCACAATAAATCTTCCTGTGAACCCTCAATCCTTTCTAATGTTTAGAGGCAAATCTAAAATGCAGTTGGTTTTGCTTCCCTCTCCCTCCCTTCAAACTCTGCAATACTTACATGGGATTGCCTTAAAACTGTTGTTTTGCCAAAGGCTACGTCGCTCCAGCTGGAATTGGAAGCTAAAAAAAGACTAAAATATCAAATGAAGGGCTCTAAAGATGTTTCTGTTCAGGGTCAAAAGCAGGTGAGAGCAGAAATCCTACAAGGAAACTTCCTCTGAGGTTTTTCACCCTGTTGTGCTTGACCCAAACAGCTGCTAAATCCCAAACTTCAGAGTTTTCCCTGGCAGCTCCTGGGATGGACCTGATGTGGGTACCAAGAGCTGAGCTCAGAGCCAGACATACTGCAGCTGGAACTGCTCCTCCAGAGCCACCACATACCCAGGATATGCAGGAAATTAAGGAAAAGGGGAAAACCAAGGCAAAGCCAAGGATATGCTGTTAATTCCAGTAATTTTTGAGAAGCCAGGACTCCACACACGAGGTTGATGCCACAGCAGAACTGCTCCTTCTCCTCCTCCTCCTCCTCCCCAACCTCCTGGACCCTCTTCCCACCTCTGTGTTCCCTCCTCTTGGTGGGATCAGGGAACTGGTCTAACTCAATGATTTTCTATTTATTTTTCAGAAATAAGTTCACTGAGGTCAAATGGGAAATCATGGGCTCATCGGGAGTATCTGAGAAGGGATAAAAATTTTAAAAGAATATTTTCCTTTCAAATAAAAGCAATTATTTGTCCTTAAAAAAATACCCTAATAGCTGATACCGAAAAATTCTAACCCAAACATTGCCTAGGAAACAATCTTTGTCACTTGATGGTTTTATACTCCAGTATTTGGATTATGCCAGATAAGGAGCAAACAGCAACAATCCAATTTGTACAAAAGAATGTCTTGCTGTAGTTCCATAAATGCAAATTAGACAACATCCACCTCAAAACATTTTAAAATGTATGTCTCTATAAATTGAATTTTCATACATGCATTACATTAGATCTCTAATTGGAAGGAAACAAGAGATTTTCCTTTTATTTTCCTCTGCAGTTGAGCCCAGAACTGACTTAGTTCCAGTTCAGTTTGCACAGTTTTGCCCTAAATGTGGGGGGGTTTTTGAGTTTTCCCAGAGCAATGACCAGGTCAATGGATGTTCACCTGCTGTGACACCAGCTTATGGCTGTGTCTTGGAATCTACGGTCTGATCCAATTCACCAGTGACAGCAACGAAGACACTGCAAGAAATGTGACCTGTTTGATTCCTGAATATTAGACCTCAATGCAATTCCCATGTGGGATCCATTAAACTTCTAGAACTGGCTTGATGCTATTTAAGCTGAGCTGTTGCACTGACATCAACCCTCTTTTATTTCAATTCTCTTTGCTTTTTCCATATAAAAAGTAAATTCTATTAATTTGGTTGCAATTAGTTTGAAGTTGATAAATCCAAGCTTTCAACTCCAACACCTGTGGAACCAGAGTGTTTGCAACAGAGCTTTTAAAATCATTAGGAGAATAAAATAAATCAAGTTTACACCTGCTCTGTACTGCAACTCATCTCATTTCTGCTTCACCAATTTAACTAAAAAATAATAGTGGCAATATCACTGTCAAAGGAAACTGCAGCCTGGCTTGGGAGGTGGGGGGGTGTTGCTCAAATTGCACAGAATCTGTGCTCACATTTCAGCTGCTCTTTACAAGTGGTGGCTACCCAGAAGGTTAATGCTGCTTCAAAACCAACTAAACTCTTATTCCATCTCATTGCATGCTCTTCTCTGGGTCTAACTTTTATATGGGGATAATATGGGGATATGGGGAAAATCCTGAGAATATGGAGGGACAGTCTCGCAAGTGCTCAAAACATGAACCCACATGGTGGAAGTTTCAGATTTGGGACTGGATGTTTCCAAGTTCTGCTGATTTAAATGACCTTCGGGATTTTACAGAATATATTTAAACACGTGAACTCTGAATTTTGGGATTAATCATATTTGTCTTCAGCCTCTTCTGGCCAACTGGCACAGGTTGCCCAGAGAAGCTGTGGCTGCCCCATCCCTGGAAGTGTCCAAGGCCAGGTTGGAGCAACCTGGGCTAGTGGAAGGTGTCCCTGCCCATGGCACGGGGTGGGACTGGATGGGCTTTGAGGTCCCATCCAACCCAAACCATTCCATGATTCCATGATCCTATAACATGGACCTGACAGGAGCACGGGAGCCCTTGAGATTCCATCTATTAAAATCCTCTCAATTAAATCTGCCATACACAGTGTTTTTCACAAGAAAGGCTCTTTCCACCCATGATTAATTTGCAAACCAGATGTGAGCTGCCTGTGCTTTGTATCTGACCTAATTATGGTCATGTTCATGGGATGGATCTGACTGAAACATCCCAAACCCCGGCCTGTCCATCAGGTACAGTGCTGGGAATGAGCCCGTGGGCACATGTTCATTGGGCACCCGGGAGGAATCAAACACCTTGAGTTTTGCCAACACATTATGGAGCTTTAACCAAAACATTTGACCCCACCTCGGATTGCTGAAAAACCTTCAGAGTTTGTCTAAGAGGGCTTTTTGTTCACATAAGGTGCAGTAGCAGAGAAGAAAATAAAAAAGCACTGACTTTGCTCAATACCTGTTGTCCTCACAATTTGGGGGAGTGCAAAATTCACCTGCTCATTCTATTAATTGATGCCATCATCACCTGAGGGATGGTATGTTTTTCCCCTCAGCATCTTTAGAAGATACAGAGATGATGGCCTGATTTTTAAATACAGTCTTTAATAATCCCAAACACTATTAACTAGCAAACAGATCCAACCCTTCACCCCACAGTGGGTATCACAAGGAACGTGTGGATACCAAAAAAATACCAAAGCTAGATACAAAACTGAGCTTTAATTATTGATTCTAAGTTGAATTCTCTGCAGGCTGTTTTTTTTTCTCTTTGTGGGATTTTATTTTTCATAATTATCCTCTGTTCCAATATTGCAAATATTCAAAATTTCATGAAGTAAAAGCTCTTTAAGCTGTAAATGCCGAGCTCACTTTTTTAATAAATAAGCATCCTTTCAAGTGAAAAAATATTGTAATATTAAATGCAAATGGAAAGTGGGATTTTTGTGTGCTTTGATTTCTGGGTGAGCAAGACCTGATGAAAATGCAGCTCATGGTGGTCACGGGAACTGTCTCCTGTTTGGCTATTTTCTAAAATACAGTATGGCAGAGTTGGACCAAGTCACTCTATGTTATCCAGTCCCTCTTTCACCAAAAATTCCTGAGCTTTCTAGCCTGTGACTCCACAGTTGTGGAGCCAGTTTGGACACTGCAAACACAAAGCAGCAGCTCTACCTGTGCCACCCTCACAATCACCTCCAGCAGGACCTGCCATGGGCCAACACTGAATGTGGGCAAGTCCTAACCAGGTCAATAACTGAGCCAGCTCAAAAAGTGCCTCTTCCCTTAAGAAAAGTGTGTGGAATCCTTGCCCACAGTGCTGCTCAGTGATGGTTTCCCATCCATAAGTGATGCAAAAGCCCAATATACTTTCATTATTTGAAGGCTCCTGTCCTTCAAAGCTGCTCTTCCTTTCCTCCTCATGCTGCACAAACTTAGAAACAAAAGCATCTTTCTCCCACTTTCAGGACACTTCCCACCCAGTTTCACCTCATGGCTGATGCCTTAAGATCCTTAAGACTGGTCTATATTTGTAGATCCTAATACAGCAGGATAGCCCCAAGGATGGCCCTGGGGGGGGACAATTTTGGGGCTTGATGTATCCATTAGATATGATAATTAAGTAGTGTTATAAATTTGTATTGTGCACTTATGTATTTTGCTGCACCTGAAAGTGCTTTCATTCAAGGATCTGCTCTCTATTTTATCTATACTAATGTTGTCTGGAAAGTTCTTTTCTTCCATTTTTAGGCAACACCTGCACTTTGGCACGATGGGAACCCACCGACTCCAGGGGGTCCTCTGTTCCCCTCATGCATCCTCACTGCCACCTCCCTGCCATGGCATTATGCAAACAGGCTGTCACTGCAAAGCATTTTATTCTGCTTTGCCTGATTATGCTAATTCCAGCTCCATGGAGCCACTTTGCTTCCTCTCCTCCTCCCTCCTCCCTCGCTCCTCTGTGCTGCTGGCAAATGGGTTTCACTGCAAAGGGGAACATGAGGCAGTTATGAAACAGAGCAAATGAAACACAACAGTTGGGATCACTTTCCTTTCACTAGACATTGCATATGTTGCAGTAAAAGGGCTACAGAAAACGGCAGCTTTACCTCATACACTCTCTGTCCGGAGCTTTTTAGCTATAAACGTTGTGTGCAGAGGGATCCCATGCTGGCTGTGGTGAGGGGGATCCTGTCCACAGCCATGTGCTGCTGTGCCCATCCCTGGGGCTTCCAAAAATCTTGGGTCATTCAGCCTGGAGAAGTATCCAGGGAGACCTCAAACCCCTTTTCAGTGCCTAACGGGGCTCCACGAGAGATGGAGAGGGACCTGGGACAAGGGATGGAGTGACAGGACAAGGAGAATGGCTTTCCACTGCCAGAGGGCAGGGTTAGATGGGATATGGGGAAGAAATTCCTCCCTGTGAGGAGCTACTCAGCTAAACAAACCCACTACACATAGGTTACCCAGAGAAGCTGTGGCTGCCCCATCCCTGGAAGTGCCCAAGGCCAGGTTGGACAGGGCTTGGAGCAACCTGGGCTAGTGGCAGGTGTCCCTGCCCATGGCAGGGGGTTGGAGCAAGATGGTCTTTAAGGTCCCTTCCAAGCCAAAACCATCCTGGGATTCTATGATGCTTCCATGACCCGTGGTGTTGACCTGACTCCAGAAATGTGTTTGGGATCATAACTGGAATTATGGGTTCCAATTCCGAAAGCACAGAAGCCCTTTCTGTGCACACAAGTATCATGGAATCATGGAATGATTTGCGTTGGGAGGGACCTTAGAGATCATCCAGTTCCAAGCCCCTGCCATGGGCAAGGACACCTTCCTGAGTAATCAGCTCTGAAATGCTGATGATGTACATGCCCAGGTTCACGCATGGTTTTTATTTGACTCATTACAGCTTTGATAAACCTGACTTCAGTAAAGGCCTGAATCCCAATCGCTGCTGGTGGGGAGGATGCTCAGACCAGCAATGAGGCCACAGGTGAACAAATTCCTGTCCTTACACCTGGAGGACAATCACCTAACAGAAATCCCTATCAGACCAAACCTCACAACCACCCCACTCCCACCAATGACACAGTGAAGAGACTCCTGGAACAACATGAAGTTCTGCAGTACAAAAACAAATTGCAGAAGAATTAAAGAAAATGAAGGATCCTGTGAGAGAAGATGAGCTGCTGAGGAATGAAACACCCCAGCCTTGCCCCACACTCCAGAGGAGGGGGGAATTACTGGCACATGATCTACAAAGAAATATTCCTCCTCACCTCTAAATACAACAACTGGCTCAATCCTGAGCCCAGGTACAACAGGCACCGACCAGGCACCTGGGAAATGGTATCCTAAATTCAATTGTGGCCCTGCTGATTGTAAGTATTGCAGAGGAAGGGAATTGAGCTCCCTGCAGAAGCTGTCACACATCAGGAAGGGGGAGGAAAGGTATTTTCCACTTGTCTCTGCAGGAATCCAACAAAATCCCTGGAGGATGGGATTAGTGACACACAAATATGGGGCAAAGAGACAGAAATTGGTTCCCTGGAAAAGTCTCTCATGATCCCAATGCAAGAGGTATCCAAGGGCTTATATCAGAAATTAGTTATTTCTCTCTAGGAATTCTCCTGTTCTGGAAAACCACAGTCCAGCAATTCTGAAGCTACAAATTTATGACTTTACTTTTAAAAGGCCCTACTCTTTAATGCATGTCTGAAAATCATAAATACAGCACCTTCTACCTAAATAAAATAAGCCTTGGCATTGAAAAGTGGTGACAAGGAAAGATGGATGAGTGGAAAACGCTTCCCTTTGTGAATGGTGTGTGAGCCCATTGTTCAGCAGATCTGTTTTCATGCTTGTACTGCAACAGCCTGACTACTTCAAAAAACATGTATTTTGCTCTTGGGATTCCTGCTAGAGATTCTTAAGAGCTGAAAGAAGGCACAGAGATGACAGGAGCTCCTGAACAAGAGCAGATGTGGTCAGGGATAAGAATCAATATCTGGAAAAGTCTGGGTTACTTTTTTTCCGGAATATCAGCAGTCTGTATATACTCCAGGACTGGGAATGAAACTAAACCCTGGCACTGCTCAGCAAAGGACTGATGTCAAACAGATTCATTTACTGCTTCAGAGATCACAAGCTTCTTCACTCCTCCTCCTGTAACCCTCAGCTTCTCTGTATGTGACGTTTGCCTGTGGCTGACACTGACACTTCAGCCCTTCTTTTTTCATCCACCCAATCCCTTCACTCAGCCTTGAAAATGGGAACTCCTGACTTTCAGGGCTGGCGATGGGAAAAGCCCTCCACACTCAGAATTCCCAACAGCTGGTTCCCGACACCATGGAGAGATTCCCATCAAGTGCAAGCTGCCAGCACAAGTAGCTCTGGGAATCTTCCAACAGACTTACATGTTTTTAGGACTCTCAGAGCAGGTCAGATACCCACAGAGCATTAAAAATCCCAAAATACACACAGTCCTGCCTCAGCACCCCCAGCTCTTGTTACTGGCTTGACTTTATTGCTGTCCCACTGGATGTCTCCAAGTGCTGTCCCAGAGCTTGAAGATATGCCCTGAATCACCACATTGAATTTTGAATGTTCAGCAAAATTCCAAATTTTCTTTACCAAACTTCTTTTTCAGCTGCTCAAGAGAGATAATGATCCTCTGTAAACCAGAATTCCAGCCACAGCAACACCTTTTTGTCAGATTAATTGGAGCCAAGAGCTGGATTTGATGATCCCCGTGGGTCTCTTCCACTCAGGATACTCCAGGATTCTATGACTAATTACTTCCTGTTGCTTAACTGGATCTCCCATCCTATGCTTTATCTCCATCATTAATTAAGTGTGGCTGAAAATCTAAATCCGCACTGCACGGTCAAGACTTCCTTCTTCTTTGATCCATGTGGATAATTTCTTTGATCCTGCAGTACATGAGCACCATGGGATACTCCTTTTGCAGATCTTTCTAGGGAACACGTCTGAACATCAGATCTTTTTCTTCCTAGGAGGCAGAGGCAGCTCCATGCTGGAATAGAAACCTGCTCTGCTGCTACTCCCATTCATTTCTCTGGGGGTGAAGAGGAAAAGGTATTTCTGAAAGGTCATTTAATTCACTTAATGTTTCAAAAGTACCTAAAGACCCCATTGAAAGAATCCTGTCTTTGCAATCCCAGTAGCATTAGATACCATTAAACAAATGACTTTTATAGCAGAGATGCCTCCTCCTGATCATTCAGCGACACAAGAGGCAGTTTGTTGCAAAAAAATAAAGGTCTGTTGGACTTACAGAGGATCCAGGAGCAATACCCAAAATTTCCAGTGTTTTGCAATGTTTGACATTCCTAATTAACTGTAATAAATCCTCTCTAACAGTCTCTTCCCATTTCCAAAGCCTGCCTTAGTCAGATGGAAAATTCAGTCCATGTAACTGGAGAATGGTACTTAACAGATTCTTCCCAAACCTGGCTGAGGGTTTCTTTCTCCCCATCAGCACCAGAACAGACCAATGAGGAGGAAAAACTAAACCACCAGCAATGGCTCTGGTGTTTCCAAAGCCATCCTGAGGCAGGAACGGCACATCTGCAGCTCCTGGAATGTCGCCTGCCTGTTATCTCAGATTTAGACAGGGCTTTTTTGCCCCTCTGCTCCTGTTTCTCAAAGAGGAAGAGAATTCCAAGTGTTCCTTAAGGAAATTTACAATTCATGTTCTTTTACCAGCTCTCCTCCCCCCCCAGCCTTGGAAAAGGAACTAAATCCAACATCTGTACCGACACACACAGGCTTCCCAACTCCTTATGCCTCTTGCTTCATGTAATTCCATCCTGCTTTCCTGCTTGGAATGACCCTTGTACCTCTGCACCAGCTAAGAGTCTTGCAATATTCGTACCACCCCTTTGGGGGTCATGATTTGTCTATTTTAACACAACACAGGGATGAGGCACCTGGGCAGGTTTTAGGGCCATTAGGGATTCAGAGGGTTGAGTGAAAGTTGGCCACAAGTGACTGTTTCTCTCTGGGTCATCTGTGAATAATAGGGTTGCTTTGGGGTTTTCTGGGTTCATTCTTTGGTTGGTTTTAAAGGTGGCTGATATAACTAATATAATATAATTTAGTTCAAGCTTAAAACCAAACTGTACCGCTAAAGCCAGTTCCCAAAATAGCACATGCAGAACCCCAAGAAATGTAACTACCAAGGACATAAAGGAACTTAAATGCTCCCAGCTGCAAGTACCCACCAAGTATGTGCTCAAGAGTTATTTTTAATTAGCAACTAAAAGAAAGTATCTGAGACCTAAATCCTACAGCCTCTCTCACCAACTCCTCGAGGATTTTGGCCTCTGCACTTGACTAAGGTAAAGCATTGGCTGCAGTCACAGCTGCCACAGAGAAGCAGCAGTTGAGATAATATCTTATTTATTTATTTTATTCATGTTATTCATTGCCCTTACACTTGGAGCTCTGGTTTAGAGCTGTGAAAATAGGATGTTAATCATTATCTTTCTGACAGAACACAAATTTCACACTTTTTTCTGTCCTGTATAAAGGGCTGCACACAAAGCCAGGGAAAACAAGGAGTTGAATTTCAGTGGCTTCAGTGTGGCCTTTATAGGCAGAGCAGTGACAGGCCCTGGAATCAAATCTTGAATCCCAGAGCTGTAAGAGGGACCGCAGTTTCCAGCCAAGGAGCAGGAACAAAACATGGGAGAAGGGAAAATCCCATGCACATTTTCCTGCTCTGTATGTTCAAATCCCTTCATTTTTGCTGCTGATAAGCAACTTCAGGGTTATTTTGATGTTCTATGATTCAATCTGAGACAGAACCCTGAAATGCTAATATAATATAGGCAATAACCGCACACACAGTACATGAGAGTCAGCCCAGCTCTCAGTAAGATAAATCTCTTTTGTTGTTGTCATGCATATTATTCCACATTCTTCCACTTAAGATAGATGCTTTTGTGCTGTTTTGTGCTCTGATTTTGTAAATGTTCATCTTTTTAGTGATATTTCCTTGATAATGGAACAACAGAGCAAAACAGAATATGCAATGAATTTAATAGAATATGAGCTCCAACAGATACAGGAGGGTGCAAAAATGATGGTCTGGCCAATCTCCACAGTCAGCAATGAGGAATTGCATCCATAACACATTTGAGTTGGTAAACATGTTAACTTGCTGCTCCAGCCTCCCAAATGTAGCTCGTTTATCATTTTAACAGCTCAAGAGTTTTCTCGTTCTCACTCCTGGGACTCTCCATGCAAATTATGATTTATATCCACAGCCACGGGCTGCTCTGACACTGAAGAGACATTTTAAGAGCAGATATTAGGGAAATAAAAGAAACTTTTGTGTCTCTTCATTGAAAGAGGTGAATACAGCTAAAAACACCCAACAGGTATTGGCTGCTGCTTCAAAAGGGGCAAGTGCTCTCTCTGAATCAAGGACAAGCAGGTGAGCCATTCCCTTCCATGTAAACTCCTTTCACAGAATTGCTTATTGGACTTATTGTTCCTCTACTCCCTTCAAATGAAATCTGGGTTCCCTTAAAATCAATAGTAAAACTTCTTGGACATATGATTTCATTTCATCTCTGGCTTCCCCATCCCCAGGAAACACACAGGTAAAACTTTCAAAGGGAAAAAAGCTTCTCTTCAGAATCCTGACATGAAAGGGGAAGAAAGTACAACAAGGGAGGTAAACAACCATCACCAAAAGCAAAAGCAGCATTGAAAAACAAAATCTGAGCTACAGCCTGAGGAAAGACAGCAGGGGAGACAAGGAAACCAGGTATGCAGGTGCTCATTAGCACACCCTCGGTGTCAGATGTAACTGTACAAGGCTCCTGATGGCAGGATTATCGGAGGCATCAGTCCAGGGAAATCAGTTGCCCCATATAAAGCCAAAATGACATAGAATCATTGAGTCATTAGGGCTGAAAAACATCTTCAAGACCATCAAGTTTCAGGATCAATCAGTAGCCAAACGCAAATGCAGGTGCTGCCACAAGCTGCCCCTCTTTCTCCACAAGAAAAATAAATCCCACTTGCAGTGTATTCCAATTCCTCAAAAGCTCTGCCTGCCTCAGAGGTGTCCAAGGAATGCCTGGACGTGGCACTCAGAGCTCTGGGCTGGTAGACAAGGTAGGGATTTGGCTCAGCTTGGACCAGATGATCTTGGAAGTCTTTTCCAACTTAAATGATTCCATGAGTCTGTGATTCTATAGGAGGAGAATCTGCAGGATCTGACCTTTCCTGTGTGCCCTCAAGCCAGATTGAGCCCCAGGGCAGCCAGGCTGCTGACAGGGAAGAGGTACATGGGGTTCTGCATTAATTATTAACCCTTGATGGGCTCATCTGCCAGCAAACTGCGGGCAAACAACATCCCAAAGTGCTAGAAACTTCTGATGGTTATAATAAAAGCACTCAAACTCCAAAGCCAGGAACTCTTCTGAAGATCTTCCTGTACGATCCTGACAACGTGCACACCCCCCAGTTAAGACACTTTTATAAATACTTCTTAAGCCCAAAGGTGTCATCTCATTTACATATTTATGAGCCTAATAAGAAAACTGAAAAGCCATGACTCTGATGCTTACATGCCTTTTGTTGTAGAAGGGAATGAGCTTCCTCTGAGCACACAACCTGCTGAGCTCTGCTACCCCTGGTTGTCACAGAAGGAGGCCACAGGTCAGCTCCCAACCTCCAACACCCCCTCTGAGAGGTCTGGTCATAATAAAAACTGCTCTACCAGCTAATTCCAGAACACTGAAACATCCCTCTCTAACTCTTGCATCAATTACATGATGTAAAAGAGCCTGAGGGAAGAAAAAACCCACAAGACTATTTGGGGGCAGCAAGTTCAAAACTAATTGGAAGAAGCGAGACATGACCCAGTATAGATTTCTTCCCAGATGGACTTATTTTTCAATGTAAAAATAATACATTAAATTAAAACAGTGACACAATGATTTTAAACTATCAGAAAATTAGGTTGTGCAAGTCAATTAAAGGTGCAGCCTCGAAGCCTCAATTCCAGTTGGCACCTCACAGGCACAACTCAGGTCTCTTTGGTTCTGCAAGTGCTCAGTACAAAATCTGTAAACATTCCTTAAGAATCTGTAACTTTCCTTAAGAAATCCCCCCCAGAGATAAAATAACAAAGCAAATAAAAGGAACCTTTGTTTTTAATGTAACGGTTAAATAATTAGAAGAGAAGCAGACTCAAAGGGATCCCCAAATCCAGGATGCCAAATTTTAGCCTATTTTAGACATATTACCCTATATTTCAACACTACAGGATAGAAAAAACAAAGGCTTAAATATTATTTTCTCCTTTTTTGCACGTAATTCAGAGCACTACTCCAAATTTTCATCAAAAGCAGGACTTTTAAGTAGCTCTCATTGGTGTCCTTGCCAGATGTGTATAATAGTGGATTTTCATGTATACAAAGAGGAATAAGCATGATTCCTCTCATCTCACAGCCAGGGGAATGAAAAAACATCCTTTTCTTTAATTTAGCTTTGTCAGAAGAAGCCCTTTGTAATATCCCCAGGATAATTTTGGGAGTACTTCTGGAAGTGGAAGAAAGACACAGTGTGTGCCTGGGCATACCCAGAATGTGGGGGGTTTATTCTTTTGTCAGTTAGAAGGCACTTGGATATTTGATGGCTACAAGGGCCAGTAAGGAGCATGGAACCAAGAGAAAGCATATTGAGATTTAGACAAGTCTAGAGAGTCTGTGCCAAAGCTGGGGACAGGACTCAGATCTTCTTGAATACCCTATTCCCTGGGAAATTTGGCAACAGGCTATAAATTGGGCTTAATCCTAAAAATATTTATCAGCTGACCAATCATCTGTTAGTCTTTGGTTGTCAGGGAAACAGGCATTTATGAACATCATTTTCAGAGACACTGAGCCAAAGCAACTGGGACTGAGAGGCAGGAGAGAGGCAGCCCCAGCCCTCCCTTTTCACTCAGGGCAGTAGCAAAGCTGGTACTACCCAGGGTCTACAGGGAATCTTACTCAATAAAACCCACTCCCCTCACACCAGGACATACTATTTTCAGCCAGGGCTTCCACAACATCACCTTGTGCTCCCCAGAGGCACATGGGTTGATTTATCTACCTGAGCCCTCAGTCATTGTAGTCAAATCTTATTCTTTGGCCACTAAACAGCAAGTTTTCCACCCAAAATCTCCAGAGAAATTGGACAAAAGATGCCCTGGCTCCTAATGATGGGATTAGAATCATGGAGTCCCAGAATGGGTCGAGTTGGAAAGGACCTTAAAGGTCATCTACTTCCAATCCCCGGCCATGGGTAGGGATTCCAGGTGTCATTCCTTGAACTTGGGAAAGGAAATTGAGATTTCTGACTTAACAAACCAGTTTATTTCACGCACAAAAGCTACCTTGAGGGTTAATTAATGCTTTTTTCTTTGAAATTCTTTGAAGATCAGACAGCCAACCACACCTGTATGGGTTGAACATGAATCCTGCTGTCAGATCAGACACTTTTCTATCTGAGGCACAAATGCCCTTCCTTTCTTTTATTTTCTCAATAAAAATATTTTAATACCTTTTTTTTTTNCAGTACTTTAACCAAATTTTTTCAGCCCTAGTATTTTTTTTTTTTTTTTTTTTAATGGAACACCATTAAAATCACCCAGTGTCAAACTATGACGACCAATTCTGGAAAGTCCATTCCAGGAAGTTATTTATAAATTCCCTGCATCTGACAAAAAGTGGCATTTCCTGATAGGCCCTGAAAGGAACACAACCCCACTCTGTTGCTGTGGTTACCCCAGCAATGCTGTGCCCACCACAATGATCCCTGGAGCTTTCCCAGGCTGCATTTAGACCATATTTGTATTTTCACCTCCTCTTCTTTAAAATAGAGGAGCAAAAACGACAAGGGAAGAAATGAGAGACTTCCCTGCAGCTCTTACCCTGAGCCTTCTGTTCCATCTGTGGCCAACACGGAGATGACAGGGGGAATTTTTAGAGTGTGGCTTTGAAGAGCAGACCAAAATCCGAGCAACTGTTAACAAAAAGTGTGAATATGGCAGACAGGAGAGGAGGTTCCATAAGGAATATACATATAGTGGTGTTTTCCATAAAGAGAAAACCTTGTTTCACCCAAAAGAACTGCTGTGGAATTTGAGGGTCTTTCAGCTCCCTCATATGAGTGTGGACACACCAGCTGAGAACCTAAGAACCTCTAAATAAAGATGAAAAAATATTTACCAAACAATAAAGTAATTTTTTTCCTCATGATCTGAGACTGGATTAAACACAAAGAATGAAGTTTTATATGACAGAATCATCGTATCATGGAGTGGTTTGGACTGGAAGTGACCTTAAAGATCATCTCATACCAAGCCCTGCCATAGGCAGGGAACTGTCCACTACCATTTTTAGTTGTTATTGTTCAGTCCTCTTTAAAGTAAGGAAATCTCAGCCCATGGACATCTCATGACAGTGACATCCACAGATTTGTTTCTTCCAACGAAGAAAAGTATTTCTGCCTGATTTTTTTTCTTCCTATCTCTCAGCTTCACTCGCTTCTAATTTTTGACTAACAAGACAGAAGAGAAGCTCCAAATAACTGTTCTCCAAATCAGCCATTATTGAGAATACTTTAATCATGCTTCATCTTAGTCATCTCTTTTCTAAGATTAAACACTCCCAATCTCCCTCATGCTCTGAAAAATGCTGGGAAAGCAACAACAATTAAACAGCAAATCTGAATACAGAGACATTTGCAGAAGCAGCAGTGACAGAGTGCATTTTCCTCCTGATATACAGATAAACATATATGTATTTACAGATATATGCAGGTTTTCATAATTTTTAATTCATTTCATTATGGTACCACAACACAGAGTGGATTTACTCAACTCATCTGTGACTGTGGGTCAATAATTTATTCCTTCCCCCTGTATCCATTTCCCTTCACCCTACTTTGTTCCTCCTCTTCACAGCAATCCATAGAATAACAGAATCATTAAGGTTGGAAAAGACCTTTAAGACCATTAAGTCCAACCACAAATTCACACTCAGGTCAGTGAGAGGATGAAAAGCCCCTTGTGCAATGGGGCCCTGACTCACCTGGGCCTGGAGGTGCCTACAAAGCGAATATAATAGTCACAAAATAAATAATAGTCACAAACCAGCACTGCCTAATCTTTAAGGCCCCTTCCAACCCCAACCATTCCGATTCCATGACCAAACAACTATAGGAACTGGTTACACAGAATGCAAGGGACCCCTTTTACTATCTGTGGCCAAGGTGAGATCAGCTACAACCACACCTGGCAATATTTTGCAAACAAATTCATGAGAGTAAAGGCACAAAAAAAACCCAAGCAAAATTTGTTGGATAAATTATTCTCAATGAATAATTCCTCCAGCTCTGATAGTAATACATAATTACACACCGTGACGGCGGATTATGTATTAGTTGGGGGTACTAATTAGTTAATGTTTGTACAGCTTCTGGAAGATGTAATGTGCTTAAGCATTATCATTAACTAAGTGGAGCATTCAGTTTGAAATTATTTTTACCATAACTCAGAGCAGTATCACCTACACCCTTTCCAAGGGTTGTGATCAGTTGAACATGGTATCTACTGATCTTTTGTCAGGAAGGAAAATCCCCAGCCCAAATTAGGGACTGGGAGGAAGCAGTAACAGCTCCCTTGCTGCTGAGGAGATTAAAAGGGAAATGGTTTATTGCTAGTTTAGAGGATCCTTCTTTGAGGCAGAGGCTGGACTTTATCTGACACACATGAGGTCACAGCAGCTGAAGTTTAACAGGTAAAATCAATCAGATTCTTGATTTGACAGAAAACCAGAAGCTTCCACAGGAGATGCTCAGCATCTCTGATAACCAGGATAATAAAGTCCTGAAGTCAGGCAGGTGCCTTATTTTAATATTAATCCCCAGGAGTCACACTCTGTGCCCCAGAGGATCATCCAAACCCTCCCTGAGCTCTGCCAGCCTTGGTGCTGTGCCCACTGGCCTGGGCAGCTTGGTCAGTGCCTGACTGTTCCCAGGGCTCTCTGTCTGTGGGAATTCCAGTCGCACTGCAGGGCTTGCATTTCCCACACAGATTCAAGCAGTGAGCTCTCTCATGATTGTGTGCAGAGAGCGAGTGTTGTTTGCCCCAGGGTGGGTGTCTGGCACCCCAAGTGCTCCCTCCCATCTCTTTCCTCTGGGATAGCAGAGCCATCACTGGAAATAAAGTCAGAAGGTGCCCCAAAGTGTAACTTCACAACTGATAGGAAGGCCCATCTGTGTCCAGACAAGGTGTGAGCTCTCTCACTACGAGGTAATCCAAACCACACAACCCTTGTGCTTCAAAATCCAGAATGACACAGAATATCCCGAAAGAGACACGACTTTTTAAACCTTATCTCCCAGGCTGGGATTGGCTGACAAGTCCCAGTCTCCACTTTGAATCTCAGCATCAAACAGGAGCAATTCTAAACTGTGTTTTGTTCACTGAATGTTTCAACCTCATGCCCCTGAATCAGAGAACTGCTGCTTCTCTCAAGTTCTCATTATTTATCTGAGGTTTTTATTTGCTTTCTGACTGCAGCTGGCTCCAGCTCTGGCAGGCATTTGTAAATAGCTCTCCAGAATTAATAAAAAATTAATATACGCTCTAAGAAATTACCAGAAATCACATGTGACCTCTTATTTATGTGCTTATCCTGCTTTAAAATTCATCAATGATTAACTAGTACTTTTTAAACCTCTTACAAAATGTACATACAGCAACTAATTAATTGCTGTATTAAGTTTAAAATAAGGCTAAGCCTTACCCTGTCTTACCTGCCCAGCTGGTCAAGATTCAAAATAACAGCCAGAGCTATAAAAACAGTATAATAAATACAATATGATTTTTTAAAAAGGTGTGGGGAAAGGCTATGCAGTTCTAGCCAAAACTAAGAGATAGGCTGCAAGATAGGCTTCAGGTAAGGATTTATTCTGTGGTAATGCTTTGTCTCTGAAGGATAAGTCCCAAAGTGGGACCTTGACCAGGAACAGGAATTCTAAGTAATGTTGGAATGAAACTCAGCATATTCAGCTCCTGCCTTTGGCAGCCCTGATTGAAACTGTCACTTCGTTTTTTTAAAGTGAAAAAAGCATTTTCTAGTCAGAAATCACCCACAGGAAACATCCAGTCATGAGAAATCTTTAGGGATATAGTTGGTTGGGTTTTCTCCTGAAAATAAACACCTTCCAGTTTGCAGGTCCAAGTTTTAATGAGGGTATCAAACCCCCAGGATGTTTCTGGAAGAAAAAGATGGTCACAAAAACTGTCTTTTGTCCTGCAGTGACTGAGTAAATCACCACACTCCTCTGACATCAACTCAACTCCATCTTCAGCAGTTTATCACCCCAAATTAATGGGAGAAATAAAAGAGGTACAATTGCTCAGCTCGTCACTGACTTTTAATGAACTACCTATAAGCAGAACATTTGTTAATTTTGCAGAACAAGACAAGCTTGGGATCTTTGACAAATGCTTTCGTTTTGCCCTCACTCTACTGCCATAATCCAGAGTTTACAGAAGCTCTTGGATATATACTGGCTTTGTGAAGCTGGGTGGCCCTTGATAGACAAGAACATAACGCAGGCGGGTAAACACCTATGCTCCACTTCAATTTTTTATATAGAATCATAAAATTATGGAATGGTTGGGGCTGGAAGGGACCTTAAAGACCTTCCAGGTCCATCCCCTGCCATGGACAAGGAGACATTCCACTAGACTGACACACTTGTGAGTCTCAGGGCAAAATATCCCCCCTCCAACCTTCATTAGACATGAGGGGAAGTGAGAGATGAAACTTTTTCCGTACCTTTTATTTACTGAGGCAACATTAATTCCAGTCCCTCACCTCTTACAGCAAAACAAAGTCTAGACCTTGTTCTCCAAAGCTAATAAATGTTTGGGAGCTAATCATAAACAGAAGGAGGTTAATCAAGTCCTCAGGTTGCCGAAGCTTTGTACGTATTGGGACTCTTAATATATTCAACACAGAAATGGCACCAAAGGAAATACCCAGAGATTTTGTTTCCAAATAAAAATTTCTAATAATTCAGGATCACCAGTGGGGTCCTTCCCTTTTTGATTTGTGCAGTTTGTGCTCCCTCTTCAGAAACGCAAGCGCTGCCTTCATTTCCCTTCCTGTGTGACATTTATGTGGCTTTTAAAGCCAGGAGCCTAATACATGATTTAGAGTCTCTGAGAAAGAAAATTATAATGCTGGGGGAAGAAATGGCTCTGAAATTTCCATGAAAATCCTGCAATTTCAGCGCACTGCAGAAACCTACGGGATGAAGGAGCACCTGAGTGGCTGTAAGTCAGTCTCTGTTGCATCTGAATGTAGTGTAGAGGTTTTAAAAGCACTAAATAGGAATGTGCTAATACCTGCCCAAGACAAAGCAGAGCACTTCAGACTGGCTTTTATGCCAGGAACAAAACAGTCACTGCAGGAATCCCTTAAGGCTCCAGACAATACTTTTTGCTTTCATGCTAAAGCAGGAGCTAAACCCCAACCCTGTTCTGTAGCCCCCAGGTAGGCAGCAGTGAAAGGCAAGACACCCCAGTAAGTGGATGGGAGGGAGAGACTATGAGACAGGAGAAGTTTTCAAAGGTTTAAGGACTGGTTTCAATGCTCAGATTCTAATCAAAGTCAATTTGACCTTGCTTTCCTTTCTTCTTTTGAAGTACAACAGTTTGCAATGAAGGGCTCTCTGCCAGCTCACAATAAGTTAACAGCAGAGTTTACACCAGTTCCTAAATACCCTGGCCTGCAGTCATTCCTGAGGAGTGGATCACTCTCCTTTCCAAACTCACCAGGAAGAAGGACACCCTCCAGTCTTGGGAAGAAAGGCTGAGTTTCCTGTGTGGAAGCTTTTTCCCATACAAGGAAGTGGCTTCAAGTTGCACCAAGGAAGATTTACACTGGATACTCGGGAAAATTTCTTCCCCAAAAGGGATTTCAGGCATTGGGACAAGCTGTTCAGGGCAGTGGTGAAGTCCCCATCCCTGGAGGGATTTAAAAGATGTGGCATCTGGGGACATGTTCTGTGGTGGCCTTGGCAGTGCTGGGGCAATGATTGGTTTTCATGACCTTAGAGTGGTTTTCCAACCTAAATGATTCTACTTTGATTTCCATCCTTTATGACTCCCTGATTCTGTATATTCATGAATTTTACTGAACCCTGAATTATTCCAGTCAGCAGGACACAGTACTCCAGAGTTCAAGGAATTGTGGTTTCCTTGCATAATTGGAAGAGTAAGGAGGATCCAGAGCAGCAGCCCAAGCTCTAGCCTCAGGTTCTTCTGCAAATTAGAGCTGTAAACAGCGTGCAGACCTACATGAAAGAGGAGCAATGCCTAATTGCCCAATGGGATTGTGCATAATGCAAGCCTGAGGATATTCCCATTAACATCCTTTCTGCCTCATTCCCACACACGGGGGACAGAGCTGCTCAGAGGCTGGGTAAGATCAAAAGTCAAGCAAAAACCTTAGTACAAATTCTTGGCCAACTCCAGCATTTTTAGCATTTTTTTTCCATCCTAAAAATGAAAAGAACTGCAATCAGAGTTTTTTCCAAACCATGTGTGTTCTGCCTTTTGCCGGTGACAGAAAAGCTCCCCCTGCCCAGGTGAAGGGCTGGATGACCCTTAAACTGTCTTTAATGGATTCCCACTGCCAGAGGGCAGGGTTAGATGGGATATTGGGAAGAAATTCTTCCCTGTGAGGGTAGGCAGGCCCTGGCACAGTTTGGACAGAGAAGCTGGGGCTGCCCCTGAATCCCTGGAAATGTCCAAGGCCAGGTTGGATGGGGCTTGGAGCAACCTGGGCTAGTGGAAGGTGTCCCTGCCCATGGCAGGGGGTGGCACTGGATGAGCTGTAAGGTCCCTTCCAAATCAAAGAATTCCATGATTCTATGACAGAAACACACAAAAACAATGTTCAGAACATCAGGGCTTCTATTTCCATAAAATCTTGGCTTTCCATGAGAGATGGAAGTAAAACTATTACTAAAATGCATTAGTATTTATTCTGTGTGTTCTGACACATGTTTATGTGTGTGTGTGTGTGTGTGTGTGTGTGTGTGTGTGTGTGTCTGAACATGTGTCCTGACCTTCAGTACCCCTGGACACACATTCTGGTAAATGAAAGGGATAATGATGACCAAGGAAAACTATTTCTCTCATCTCTCCATAATGTGAGAAGTGCATGGCAATTAACCAGCCCTTAAGGATGACACTGTCGATTATTTCAGGACAATCAAGTAACAGCACAGAAGCAGAGTCGGAATGGGAAGGCTGGTGTCAGATGTACAGTTAAACAATAGCTGTTTTGCCTGTCATTCATCCCCAATTACTGCAGGAGGGGGGGAAGGAAAACTATTTATAACCTGTCAGTCTCAAGAAACCACAATTATGATGATTTAATTAACACATGGAGAGGCTTTAGGCAATCACATCATTCTAAATTTAAGAAGCAGCACATTTCAGGCCCAAGATGATTTAGAACATTAACAAATGCTAGTTGAACCAGGGCAAGAATTTGATGGCCTTGTTGGTTCCTTTTAAAGCATCCATCATGGCACAAAGATAATCCAAATGGATATGTTAGTGAAAGATGAGAGCAGTGAAGAATCATCTGGGGTTTCAGGGGCCATCACACAGAAGGAGAAGCTGATTTTTAATGAGAACTGAGTTTGAAAATGAGTAAAACCACACAACTCAAGTCTATTCATCAAAGACACTCTTCTATGGATTGGAAAGGCTGGGAAAAAAAACGAGTTATGAGAGTACAAGACACTGAGAGTTAGCCTGACCTTCCCATGGAGACCTTGGAGCTTGTACTCAGCGTCCAGCAGGTCTTTCTTTGGGTTGACGCCCAGAAGTGAGGTCTGACCATGGGATGGTCTGCTCCCTCCCAGGGCTGAGGGCTGGAGTCATCCAATAAAGGATATTGCCAAAGGTTCCTTAAATCCTGGGCTGCTTCCACTCCTGGCCAACTCCTCTCCTCCAGAAACTGTTTTTCCCATCCCCATTTCCTCTTTCTGTGCCCTGCCTGGGCAGATTCTCTGCTGTCTCCTGTTTCCCCAAGCACAAAGTGATTCCTTTGGGATTTTCATCCACTGATTAAACTTGGGAGTTGTCAGCTCCTACCCACAGAATAGCACCACCCTTACACTGAGCTGACCTTTCACTATTCCCTGCTTCTTAATTGCATCAACATACAAGTAAGAGCCAGGAAAATCCTACTTCTTCCATACAAGAAGAAAAACCTTGATCTAAGTTTACATGGGGGAAAAAACACAAAGAACTGGCTGCTTTATAATTGGTTCTTTCATTCACTGCCTATCAAAGCTCAGAGATGGAGTTACCTTTGCTCCCCTGTGTATTTACACGATGTGCAGTTGGAAGCCCAGCACACACCCAGTGCTGGCTCTGCCCAAAGCCCTTTGTGCTCCATGTAATTACTGAGCTCTGCCTGCCGGGATGGAGAATGTGCCACATTCCCACACACATTTCACACCAAGTCACTTCACAACCATCTAATTTTCCTCCTGATTTGCAGTGCAGTTGAAATGTTCAGACAGAAAAATATTAAGTGCTTTTATATGACAAAAGCACTTGCAAAATTTGGGGTCAAAATCAAGATTAAGGTCAGTCTTCACCATTTAGGTATTTCCATGAACAAAACACACACCTTTGATCATGAACAAACTGATGATATTAGTTTTCACCATAGGTTAAGCACAGAAATATTATTTTCTTTTTCTTACTGTGTATTTCAGAGGAAACGGAATAATATGGTGATAGTGAAAGAGCAAGGGGAAAAAGAACCTTCAGAGCAAAGAGCTGTTGGGTAAGATCATGATCTATGGGATGCAGGGACTAAAACTTAGGATAACCTTACTTATCTCATTACTTCTGAGAACTTCAAGCATAATATAAAAAAGTTCTTGCTTTTTTTTTGTCACACAAAGGTTAGAAAGCAAAAAGAAGAAGCTCAAGCATCTTCACAAGGCCTTTTCTGTAGGAAGCTGGCCACGGATGGAGACACAGCTCTGAACCACAGAGCTTTCAGGAGAGACTGGCTTTCCAGCATCCAGGAACTGCTCCTGTTCTGGCTATTTATACTCAAATGTACCTAAATAACCTCAAAAATAAATTTCTACTTGAACTAATTAACAAAGGAGGAGTTTTGCTATAGCTGGACATAATCCAGATGGTGAGAGATTGGAGATGATCAGCCTTTTTTGGCCTTCCTTGCCTTTCCCCTTTTGCAGGTGGAACAATCCCCATTCAAGTGCCCATGGCAACACCAGGACTGATCCATCTGCCAGGAGGAGCTTTCTATTTCATTGGAAATTAAAAAGGCAAAGACAAAACAAATCCAAAAAGCCAACATTCCCAACACCCTCTCATGCCATCCCTTCACCAGGGAATGCAGCTTCTAACAAAGTGGAAGTTTGCAGCTTGGACAGGGCTGACAGCTCCCTGGAAATCCCTCAGAATCGATCCACTCATCTTTTTTGTGTAGGTGGGAAGATCTACAGGCAATCTGAGCTTATTTGGCTGCACAAGAGGCAGATGTGATAAAAGCTGATTAGCGTCCAAAACGCTTCCTGCTGCAGCCCATCTGTGATCAGGGCTGGAATACCTGGCTGGAAATGACCAAACACTGGGATGTTGGTGGTGCTATAAACACAAATCGCACTGGAATTTTTCATGTCAAAATGTTTACAACATGGGTAGCAGGACAGAGGGCTGCACAATTCCGTCTGCCAGGGAGCTCCTGCCAGGAATGAGTGAGGTCTCCAGTGGCAACAGGACCATCCATGGAACAGCTGGGACTTAAATGTATTTCCAAAGCTCTCTTATTCTGGGGAAAGTCTCAGGAACATTTCCAGCAGCAAGACACTCACTAATAAGATTGTCTTCCCCTCTTGGTGTGTGTTTTATTTTTGTGTGTGTTTAAAAAAAAAACAAAAAAACCACAAATGAACAGGTTCAACAGATTCCTCCCCTGTTTCTGAGCATTCTCCCCTCTGGAATGAGCTACATAATGGACTAAAATTTACTTTTTTCTCCTCCTTAAAATACTGGCAGTGCATCGCAGAGTTTAAGCAGAGGCAGAACAGGTGAGAGAAAGGCAAAGGGAGATGAGAGGGCAAACAGCACCTGTCACAATTCCAGCAATGCAGGAATCCCTCAAAGGGCTCAAGCAAGGATTATAATGGGATACAAGTATTTTCCTCTCTTGTACAAAGCTTTCCAATGCAGCAGCCTCTCTATTTGAGAAGTCCTCCCTGTACATAACTCAGTGAGGTTTCTAGAAAGTGGTAACATTTGGGGAAGTAGGAAAAGAGGTGAAGGGAAGGCGAGGAGGATGATCCTGGCTGGACATTCTGTCTAAGACAACGAATCCAAAGTGCAGTTCCAGAGTTCTGTTAATCAAGTATTGGCCTCTGGATGAGACCTAGTGGAGCAAATGTAACGCTTGAAATGTGGTCAGGAAAGCTCCCAAGCTCAGTGAAAATCTGGGAGATGTGGGTCCAGCTACTTCCTTTGCCACTATCCCAGAGCAATCTCTTCTGAGGTCTCAGCAGCACTTGTATCACAAGCCCAAATTTCAGGCAAGCTCTTCTCTCCCCCAGGCACCAGGATAAGGACTGAGTAAGAGTTTCAGAAGTGTTCCACATCCTCCTGCTGCTTCCTTTGCAAATTTACAGCCTGTGGCTCAATTGCTGCTGAGGCACAGCTGGCTCAGCTCTGCCGGAAACACGGCTGGTCATTTTGGGAACATCTTAGGGAAATCTCACACTTCACAAGTGCTGAGCCCAGGAAAATTTGCCCCTGTGCATTTATTGCTACATCAGTGGTGCATCTAGAGCACAACTTTCCTTATACTGATGTTATACTTGCAATACCAAGTGTGAAATGATAATGAAGGCTCTGAATGTAACAAAAACTGCCCCATCCCTGGAAGTGTCCAAGGCCAGGTTGGATGGGGCTTGGAGCAACCTGGGCTGGTGTAAGTGTCCCTGCCCCTGGCAAGGGGTGGAACCAGGTGATCTTAAAGGTTCCTTCCAAGTCAACCCATTCTGTGATTCTGATTTCTAAAATGTACCGTTTCCTCCCACCTCTGACCCCCTTCTGATGTGTCCCTTCCACACACTGCTCTTAGGAACAGCACTATCAGCTCCTCCTTTGCTTAGTCTCCCCACACAACCCAGAGCTGATGACAGAGTCTCACTAGACTGACTCACCCTTCAGTTTACAGCTCAAAAGTAATTTAAGGTCCGTAATCACAGAGAGGTGGAGGAAGAGGGGCAAAGAAGGAGCCATAGCACAGAAGGATGTAGGAAGCTAAATTAACAGTGCCTGTGTTCCAAAACAGTCACTGGATACAAACCCACACTGCTTTGGCCCTACAATGATGCCACCAGGCTAACAGAGAGCTACTGCTTCCCATTCTCCTCACCTCCCATATTCTTCTCTTTGCAATGCTCCACCTGTAGAATCACCTTCCTTTCCCATTCCCCCACCTGTGACAAATTTACACCTCTACAATTAAGTCCTTGCTCAGCATTCCTTACAAAAACCTCAGACTGATGAACAAAGGAAATATAACCACTATTATAAATTAAATAAATAAAGAAATTGAGTGACTGAGTTGTCAAGTGATTTCTCCCCTCACAGCACCCCCTGAGCTCAGGCTGAGCCCCTGGGCACCCTTGTAATGCTGAGTTACAGGACTGGAACCTGCCACTAAACATACCCTGGAGATGGAGACTATTCCGGTTTTTCCTTTTTACATCTTGTCCAAAACAACACAGAAGTGGTGTTTAATAAATAAATAATAAACAGCAGCATGTTAACATTTCCTTTTAAATTAAGCTCCGAAGGAGGAGGTCAGCAGCCCACCAGGCCTGCCTGTGTTGCATTCCTTTATCAACCTACTTCTCCTTTCTCCCCAATGGCAAGAAGGCAGGAAGCAGAATTCCATCTGAACATGATTTTGTGTGACTGATTTAGCACGAGTGAATACAAGTGACAACCACCCTGGTTCTCACTCCAGTAGAAAACACAGTGGAAATGTCCCTGCTCATCCATGGGATATGGTCAGACATTGAGAAGGAAAAGTGCAAAAAGTAACCTCTCAGGGTCTGTGTCAATCACCTCTCAAAGGGCCTCACTGGGCTCAGTTCACACAGAAAAGATGTTCACCTGCTTGGTTGTTTGTTTTGTCCCTGTCTCCCCAGGAAAAGGGAGAGGAATGACCTTCCTGGAGAGAGAAACATTCTTGTAGCAATGTTCCTTCTCCCCACACCCCTTCCCAGTGAGCCACACACAGTTATTTCGTGTGTGATATGTAGGAAATACACAATATTATAGCTTGGTCTCTGAAATTGCTTTTTATGGCCCCCAGATCTTCAGCAAATGTACAAATAAATATGAAATAGAGAGGGAATGAGATGCACATGCACAAAGCAAATACCAGAATGAGATAGCAGCAGTCTGGGAACTGGCTGGTGAGAGCCAAAATCATGAGCATCCAGTTATTTTAGCAGCCCTTGCCAATAGACTAAATAGAATAGCATAGGCCAGGTGTCAGTGATTATAATCCCACTGATGCCAAGAGTCGCTCCCGTTTACAACCAGCCTGGCTTTGGCTCTATCTCTGCAGCACAAGAAATAATTCCTAAAGCAGGGACTGAAAAAAGCAGCACACAAAGTGTATCTGCACCTCCCCTATTCCAGGGCAGCCCTCATACACCTGTGTGCCTTTGTTTTATACTCAAAATCTCATTAAATTTAAAAGAAAACCATCCCTGCTGCTGTGAAAGAAAGAACCTCTGTAAACACCTCAGCATGTTGTTCCAAGGCCAGTTCTGCTATGGAAAACAGGTGGTTTATGGATGAGCTGAGCCAGATACTCCTAAAGCCCAAATGATCCCCATGAAGGTAACAGGTCTGCTCACCTGACCTCTGAAAACATCCATTATCACCCGACTACCAACAGCAGCATCTGCTCAGGCATCTCTGATCTTTCCCAATGGCACCATTATCTCTTTCCTAAAGACACACAATTTTTGGACACCTCAGCTGCTTTCAGGCACTGGGGGATGAACACGTGAAAGGAGACAGTAATTTGAGAATTACTACTTAAAGAAGTAAACTCAGTAGACTGCCAAGCAATGAATTCTGGAGCCTGCCTGCCTTCATTCTGGTAACCAGGCTCTCTTCTGCCTTCCAAGTGGTTCTTTTTTGGGAGAAACCTCAGGCTGAGCACATGGAATGAGCAACTCAGCCCCACAGGAGGATGGGCCTGAGCTGCATCTCACTTGCAGAAAATAATAGTTTCCCACAAGTATGTACATTACAGCAAATCAGGAAATAAAGAGATGCTCCATTTTCTATTCTTTCCCAAAGATAAACCCTTGCCATTGCTGAAAACTCTACAAGGATTTTTTTTCCCATTTCAAGTGCTGTATGGTGCATATCTCTCCTTTTACAAGTGGAACCTTGTAGCTATGGAGACGAAGAATGTCAAATCCAAGCTGGAAACAGGATTTCAGTGAGGGCTTTGGGTTGCTACATGTGCCTTCAATGATCTGGTTTCCATCTCCTGTAGTCTTTATTAGTCCCTATTATTTGTTAGTGTGTTAAGAGCCACTGGATGATAAAACATCACTCAAACACAAGTCACAGGCTGGGACTGCCACATCCTGTACTGTCTGATTTACACCAGAACCGGGAATCCCACAGACAACACAATAAATACCCTGAGTCCTGCAAAGTTCTGCACCAGCTTAATTTAACCTGAATAAAATTCTTGTGATGCTGCAAGAGCACCTGGAAACCAGGTGAACTTGGGTCCCCTTGTGTTTAATGCTGTGTGTAACAACCCACATCCCCACGGAGGAATTACACCACACTGATCTTCTGTCCTACACCTGGTAGCAATCTTCAACCTTGCAATTATCTTCCATAATCCAGATTACCCAAATTTCGGTCTCCCAAACAACATCACATCATGCTGTATCTTCTGAGATCCAAATTCCATCAGAGGTGATGCTTTCATTAGCTGATTGTTCAGTTCTGACATGGAGCTTCAGCTGTCTCACCATCATGGTGTAAATTATCAACATTTTATTCAAGCTGATGCAACTTCAGCAGTGTTAAACCTGAGCATGAAGGGGACACAGCCTTTCAGATCAAATAGGTGCTCCTTGTGACAGCCAGAGAAAATTCAAAATAACTTTAACATGACTTTCTACTTGTGCTGGTAACAGGGAAAAGAAACCCACACCTCCATTCCCATGGTGCTGGAGAAGTGACAAGGATGTGGCAGGTGGATTTCTTTTTTAAAGAGAACACTGCTCCAGAGAAAGCAACCCCAAGACGCATTTTTCTGGCTTCTCCTTAACTCATGGTCCAAAATCACCTGGGATTTCAGGTGCCAAACACGAAACATCTCAAAGATGCCCCTTTGTCAGAAAGTGGAAACATTGATTTTAAAAAAATCTGGATCCCAGGACTGCAGCCTGTTCCACACTGCTGATATTTAACACACCTTTCACGCCAAAGTCATGGCTCAAAATTTCCACAGTCAATCTCAATCTGCACAAATGGATTGGAATAAATTCCAACAGGCACATTAAACACTCTCAGGTAGGACATCCACAACCAGGGGAGCAAAATCCCCCCCAGTCCCCTAATGCCACATCATGTGCAGGAATAAGTAGCAAGAACTGCAATGGAATTTTGCAAATTCACCTTTACCAGCTATAAATAAGCATCAGCATTCAGAGCAAAACCATCCCTTGCATACACAGTAGTGGAGTCACTGACAATAAAGCAATGAAATAATTTGGTGTTTCCTTGCAAAGCTGAACAACAGAAAAGATGCTCTGGGAGCTTTTCCTGTTTGTGTTTCTCATGTTGCTGAGTCAAATCCTAACACAGCATTAAGGATGTGAAAATCAGCTCTGTCTAAACCTTCACTGATCACTGGAATGAAATTAAACATGTCAAGAATACCCATCTCCCAGCCCAGGTATTTGCAAACGTGCTGTTTGGCCAAGGTTCAGGTTCTAAGGAGCCTGTGTTGCTCCTGCTGCTCCAGGAAAACAAGTGCCTAAATCCAAACAGACTGCAGTTCTGTTGCCCTCTGGTTTGCTCCCAAACTAGACCAAAAATGCAGAAAATCTTTGGCATTATCTTTAAATGGGCCACCAACCCCTCAAGATTTCATGTGGGGGATGAATAAAGAGGTTTCCATATTTATTTTTAAAACAGAAAAGGCTCTTAAATGCCTCTGTATCTACCAATACACCAAAAATAGGATTCTCTTGTAGTCACAGCTCATAAAATGGGTGCAAACAGGAGGAGAAAAACACTCCAGATGCCTTTATCACAGCTGTTGACATCAACTTAATCTATATTTTAATGTCTTAATTATTCAAAACAATCACCATCCCTTCCCTGACTGTTGATATTTGCTGAGAGAACCTGCTAGAGAGCAAACTCCAAAAGTAAACCAAAACAAAACAAAACAAATCAAAAGTCATTAATTTTTCTCGTATTTAGAGATACCTCAAGAGCTTCAAACATTTACCTCTCCTTCCCAGCAGCTGAAATGGTTTTAGGAGGATCATGGTTCATACCTCGCATTCCCTGGAGCCAGAGATGGTATAAGTGCAGGGCCCAGATCCATTAACCGATACATCCATGGTCTCAGAGTTTGTTGGCTTGTAGTCCACGTAATACTCCTGTAAAGGGGAGTTCATTTGCCTCTCAGACTCCCGGGCCTTTTTCCTGCGCCTCTTCATGAGCGTGTGCTGCTGGAGCTGCTTCATGCTGGCAGGATAACGCTTCCAGGACACGTAGATCACCAGCAGGATCATGGCCACGGAGAGGAAGAGGGCCACGCTCCCTGCAATGATCTTGTGGAAGGACACATGCTCATACTCCGGTTCCACGCCGGGGGTCGGGATGTCTACAGAAGGGCTTGGCATCACAGATGTTGGCTGATGGCTTTCCAGTTTGGAAACGGTGGGTTTGGGGATGAAGATGGGTCTCTGGGGAGTTTTGGGAGCCTGGTAGGATCTCTCAGTAACCACCACCTGGATTTCGGCACAGATATTGTAGGTTTCCACGGCATCGCTCACTTTCTCGCCCTGGATGTGTTTAGGGCCTGCACAGATCATAGTGCTCTCCTTATTTCCCTTGAAATTCTTAAGCCAATTAAACAGAGGGCAAATGCTTCGAGTACATTCCCACATATTTCCAGACAGCGTGATGGAGATGAGCGAGATCCACGTGTTGATAGTCTCCTGAGAGATGTTGGTGAGTTTGTTGGAATCCAGGTTCAGCTTTTGCAGGTTAGGGAGGCACTGGAAGGTCCCAGGCTCTACCCCTGCAATGTCATTTCCTGATAAATCCAAGTTGTGCAAGGAACTCCAGGTCCATGTTAACCCTTGGCTGATAGACCGGATCCTATTCCACTGCAAATAAATGGAGCGCAGGTTGAAGAGGCGTGGGAAGTGGGCAAAATTGATCTTAGAAAACTGGTTGTGCTCCAAGTGGAGCTCTGTCAACTTCAAAAGGCCAGCGAAGGCATTCCGGGATAAGCTCCGCAGGCGGTTGTAGCCCAAATCCAGGAAGTCGAGGTTTCGGCAGTCCTGGAAAACCCGGATCGGCACCGTTTTCAGTGAGTTGGACCTCAGGTGCAGGATCAGGAGCTTGCGGAGGCCCTTGAACTGCTCAGACTGCAGCACCTGCAGCTTGTTGTAAGAGAGGTCCAGGTTGCGGAGGTTGGGGACAGGGTGGAACGTCTTGTTGTGCAGATGGGTAATTTTGTTGGAGCTCAGGATTAATTCCTTCAGTCTGCGGATGCCCTGAAACGCATCCTCGTCCACGGAGCTGATGTAATTATGGTCAAGATAAAGCCATATGAGCTGATTTAGGCCTGCAAACTGATTTGATTTCAGCTTCTGGATGCTGTTGTAGCGTAAGGATAAGCCCTGGGAGCCTCCAGAAATGTTGTGGGGGATGTCTCGGAAGGCGTGGGACTCGCAGTACACGATCTTGCCATCACATCTGCAGTTCTTGGGGCAGGCACGCTGAGCCCCCGCGAGCACCACGAGCAGCACCAGGGGAAGCAGCAGCACTAACAGCACACTCATGCCTCTCAGCTGCTTAATTAAATGGAAACCTACAATATTAAAGAGAAAACAAACGGGCATTGTAGAGCTATTAAGATAAATT
This sequence comes from Scytalopus superciliaris, assembly GCA_013400415.1. Lineage (NCBI taxonomy): Eukaryota > Metazoa > Chordata > Aves > Passeriformes > Rhinocryptidae > Scytalopus > Scytalopus superciliaris. Next base: position 375,237 of record VXBX01001373.1, read on the forward strand.
GCCAACAGATTACTCACGTCACTGGGGGTTTGGATGCAGCCTTAGTGGAACAGCGGGTTTGGGAGACAACCTGTTTGCCTCCTGTCTGGGGCTTTTGTGGTGCAAATTCCTGTCCTTTGAGTTCGTGCCTTGCCACCTCTCACCAGTGCTACTCCTTGGGTGATTTAGGATCCCTCAGAAGCACCAAATGCTGTTCCCTCTTGGCTTTGCCCCACCAGCTCCCAGTGGAGCTGGGATATCCTATCACCAAATGCTGAGGTTTTAACAATAAACATATTTGTCAAGTCACTGTGCTGAATGTTCCACAGAGCTGGAGAGGAAATGAGCCAAAGCTCCTGCTATTACGTGCTGCTAAGTGTGTTCCTCAAGAAAAGCAACTGCAAGTCCAAATCCTCCAAAAATTACTGCAGAAAGCAAGAAATCTACTTATCATAAAGTTTGATCCATCTTTATAATGTGTATGTATTGTAAAATGAGACACTAAGTAACAGCTTTACTTTTGACACTGAGTGTTTGGTTTTAAGAGTAGGTTTAAGTGGCTTTACTCATGATTTTTATGTACCTAAAATACACAAATAGATTCAGAAAAAGAAACTTCAGCTATATAGAGAATTACATCAGGTAATGTTGGAATGGGACCCCAGTGCCAAGATAATGGTAGGAGACACATTTCTTTCACATGAATCATTGCCTTAACACAGATTCATTTAAAGTTATCCATATGGAGCTGGGAATGCTTAAGCATTTATTCATTTGTATATACATTAGATAGTGGAGGAAAATATACACACCAACACCTGCCTACAACAGCAAACCCCAGAAAGTTTAAAGGGGGATATTTCTATTTCAACTTCCATCTGTCTCCCACGGCTCTGCTGATTTGAAAGGTTTGCCTTTGAGATGTCAGATTTGTCATGCAGGAGCAATGCTGTATGTGAGGACATATATAATAATTCAATATATATATAATCTTGAATAATTATGAGAGGGGGTAGAGGGGATGTCAGAAACCCCAACATACATCCACATGGCTGGAATAATTTTAAGGCTGCTGCCTCTATCCAGAGTTTCATCCTTGCTAAGGATGAAAATGCATTCTTCCAACAGGAAATATTTCAAAGGCTGTTATCTCCTTGATAAATAATCACTTTATTATTTGTCACACGCACAAAACCAACCCTGTGCTGCAGTTATTTAATCCAATTTTAAACCAAGGGGCAATCTGCAAAATAATTCCTAATCTAAAATGCCCCTGCCTATGTGTCTCTGCCTTTAATGGTTAGATTTTTAATTTAAATTTTATTATTTGCTCCTGCCTGTGTGCCAGCAGCAGTCAGCTAGAAATATGTTCTGCCTGTTACAGACTTGGGGGCTGGGGGGAAGGAAGGAGGGGAATAAACCTGTCACACTTTGAAAAAAAAAGACTGGCAAATGACTGCTGGAAATGTAGCAGAGGTACCAGGGGCATCTTTACAAAACCCAAACAAGGCTTTTCAAAACCACCTAGGCAAGAAACCCCCCCTCCCCTTTGCTTCCCACATCCTGCAAGGTGTTAACAGCCCTTCCTGACAGCCCGAATGATGCCACTACAGGCTCATGGAATGGGAATATGCAGGCAGGAGGAATTTGGGGAGAGGTGCCTCCTGCATCCATGGACTGTTCTGTGCGTGTCAGGTGCGGGGGTGGCTTGCACAGTGAATTTGCTCTGTCCAGCCCTTCCCTCAGGGCATCAATTCACAGGTTAGTGACATGTAAAACCACTGCAGGAGGAGGGGGGGGTGTCTGTGTGTGGAGGGGGGGATACATGGTCTAAAAATACAATAGCAAGTACAGTGAGTCACCTGGCACAGGGATCCACTGCTGCTGTTCAGCCTATGCCCCCCTCTCCAACAGCAACTAATCCAGCTGAAAAATATACCCCCAGTGCAGCTGTGCCAGCAAACAAACAGGAAAAGTTCACTTACCCATCCTTTTGTCATCAATAACGTCCTCCTTTTCCTTCCTCCAGCTGTTTTCTTCTTTCTCTTCCCTTTTTCTGCTTTCCCTTCGTCTCTCTGCCTCTTTTTCAAACTGGTTTCTTTTCTTTAAACCATCAGAATCTTCATGGCACAGCCCGACTGCCACTCACATCACCACCATCCAGCGTGCATGCCACAAACCCCCACAAAGTTCCCTAGAGAGGACAAGCAAGAATTTTGGGGATGAAGAAGGGAAAGGATAGGGAAGGGGTTGGGGGTGGGGAAGACAGGACGAAGGATGGGGGGGAGTGTGGGGGGTAGGGAGGGACTCTAAGCTCTGAGAGCCATTGTGTAAGTCATCAGAGAACCGGCATTAAGTGGCAATCTGCAAGGAAAAGCTGGAGCAGACGATGAAGGCAAACCAACTTGTCTGGGAGAAATGACAAAACCTTTGCCGGTACCTAGAATTCCTCATTCTGCTGCCTTTTGCCATTCCCAGGCACAGCGATCCATCCTCCAGCTTCCCAGCTCCTGGAGCTGACAGGCCTCCTGTGCCGTGCCAGAGCTTGGTTTAACAGCTATGCAGGCTCGGTTTATCCATTTGGCTGGGCAGGTTTAAAGTGTTTTGTAGCTGGGTTGAGAGGCAGCTCTTGTCTAATTCCGAAGGCTTTCCAGAGAGCGATGATGCTCCGGAGCTTGTTGGTGCTGATGTTCTAGTTTGTGATACACTGAGTGCCCTCCACTGGAGAAAACAGATCGCACATTAAAGGCTGAACAAGTGAGCCTGTCATGGCTCTGCAGACTTTCTTTCCTCGGAAAAGAAAATTAAAGACACAGGATTGCCTTGCTCACAAGCATGCCTTTTCCAGACCCCTCCGCCTTCCCTGGATTATGAAATGTTTAGAGCATGGATTTTCTGGCAGAAAACACTAAACAAAACACCTGCTCCCTGGGGATCTGCCAAGCTGAGCTTTTTCTAATCCACCTGACCTCTATGTCTTGCTTGGGCAAATTCTGAACTGGGGTTTGTTTTTTGTTTTGGTTTGGGGTTTGTTTGTTTGTTTTGTTTTTTTCTGTATTCCCAGGGGGTGAACAGGAAAACGAATGTTTGCAGATTAAAACTGAAAGTCATGGCAAAAGGTGGAAGGATAGGGACTCTGATCAAACTGATCATCCCCACAAAAGGCATTTAACTGCAGGTGGCAGCTCCAAATGTAACCACTCCGTGTCCTGCTTTGGCTGGGAGAGAGTTAATTCCTTTCCTAGTAGCCTGTAATATTTTTTTTTT
>VXBX01001375.1:0-48463 GCA_013400415.1 Scytalopus superciliaris
TACAAAAAACAATCCATCACACCCTGATAATAGTTATGCTCTTTTGATATCTTCACAATCCCAGCTGAACAGCTTGGCATGGACTGCCTCTCATTACTAACCTGAAGGTGAATTTCAAACACCCAGAGGTTCCCAAACAAGACTGTATTAGTTAATAGTGCTCTGGGAATATCTGTCTGGCCTTGTCAAGAGTGGGAAACCCCATAGTAATTCTGTTTCCAGAGAACTCAACCTGTGAGCTGGACCCTCAGCCTTCTCATCTGCTAGGAACACCTCTGTCATCCTCAGGATTGTATTAAAGATCTCTTAGCAGCTTGTATTTATCCATCCCCTACTTGCCTGTAAACAGAAAAAATGTCGGTCTGCCTCTGGCAAACTCACTATCCACCCTAATGATTGGTAGGGATGGTGACTCAAAGAGACCATGGACAGTGGAGTAACCACTTGCAGCACTCTGCCAGGTGAAATACTGTTTCTGAAGTGTAACCTGTGAAACTGCACAACCTTCGAATCTCCAAGCTCTTCATTTGTCTGGGAAAATGCCTGATGCTCTGGTACTACAGATGTAGCAGTGGGTCTGTTCTCATCAAGAAACTCATTCCCTGATTCTACCAACTTGACCAGTAACTTCTGGTACCTGATGAGACTTTCTGCTGACTCTCTCCCTTTTGCACTGTACAAGCCTTTCACAGCTTGTTGCATTTAGCTCTTTTCAGTGAAGGAGCAATCTGCCTCCAGACAGTCCTAGTGGACCCAGATGGCAATAGCCAGGACACCATAAACACTCAGCTACTGCTTCTATCGAAACCAATGCAATACTCTGCAAGCAAATGAAACATTCAGACCCTTTGCTATGTCATTGCATCTCCAAAAAGGGTATGTGTTTGTCTTGAAGCAATCAGTTCTCTGCACAACTCTCAGCACACAATCTTCCTGTCATTGAGGAGTTTCCAGTTTCTCCTCAGTTTTTTGTTTGGCCGCTCCCTCCTCATTTCCCTTTTTGCTGAAACATTTTTCTCACTTCAGTTCCACTGGCTATGATGAAGTGCCTCTCATTCTGCACCAATGGGAATGGAAATCAGTCACGCAGTGACAAAAAATGAATGCACACTCACCCACTTTCCAGACAAATTAATTTACTATTATAAAGCTGTGGCAGTAACAGATGCATACATTTCTTACCTTTGTCTTCTCTGCTGGTTTTCACATCCTCTGCTACTCTCTTTAAGGAGGTAATAAGGATACTAACATCAGCATTGTGAACTTCACATTCAACAAAAATGTCAAGATCTTCAGAAGAGTTCTTGCGCTTTTTGGCTTGTCGGGTTTCAAAGTGATAGATCTGAGTTTCAAACATCTGTAAAAGCCAAATGTTCATGTGATGAAGCTTCTCCAAATACTGAAAATCCAGGTAAGTCTACATAAATTTTTATAATGTCTTTAAAAGGTGACAGAGGTATTAACAAGAAGTGCATGTTAAGCAATGAAGTCCAATAATGTCTGGTTTAGAAAGAGCTACAATACAGACAGTGCTGGAGATTAAACACTGTAGAATTGGGTAGAGATAGACGGAGATGAAAGATGAGATACCGTTGACTGTAGAATTTTATCTGCCCTGAAATAGCAAATGAGTGGCTGGCTAACTCTTGGCAGAATGAAAGCAGGTCTATTGATGTATAATAGCACCATAATCACTAAATAATTGTGAACTATTAAAAATAAGTAACAAATACAATACTTTTGAGTTATTCAGTTTCCCAGATGAGAGGGAACACCTGGTAGGGCTACTCCAAATGCCCAGACTACATAATACCAATGGGGCTTACAGCTCTCATATTCTTTGCATATCCTGCCAAATATGCAGAGAAAATTCATTGGCTTCTAACATCCCCACAGTCTGAGTGCTTGAAATGCTGGCCACCACAACTGCTAGAAAGAAATAATAGCTTGCTCTAAATGGCCCTTACATAAAATGTTGAGTCTTTTGATTGATTGTGCCCAGATGCTCCCTCCATCCAAAGCATTCTCCCCCTTCACCCGTGAGACCAGATAACTTCTCTAAGCAGCTGTAGCAAAACCAGGACAGTGAGAAAAACAGAAAGGCAGGATGAGGAATAAGGTGGGCAGGGAGCAGGAGAAAGGTGAGAGAGGGAGAGATGCAGAGCGGGAGACATGAAAGCAATAGGGACAAAAGAGTGGGCTTATTGAAGGAAGGGAATGGTGGGGTCTGTACCTCAAAGACTTTGACTGCCTTAGAGAGATCAATCTTCCTCACATTGCAGAGGGTGAGGGTCAGAATGAGAGTGGCTCTGTCATCCTCCCTGCTGGAGTCCAGGCTGCCTTGGCTGTTCGATGACTCTATGCCACATGTCTCCTTCTCCTTGATGGAGTCTTCTTTTGGGCCTGAGATGCCTGCCAAGTCAGTCTTCATTGGGAGATAGGGGAGTGGATTGTAATTGCCAGATGTTGAACGGAAACTGCCTGAGGGTGTGAGTGCTTCTCTCAAAGAAATAGCCAGGGCAATTGATGGGACTGAGGAGACCAGAGCTGCCAGACAGTAGTGAGACAAGCTGGTTGCTACTGTGTGAGGTGTAGGGACATTTATGTTGGCCATGCCAGACACATCAAGGGAAACCACCTGCGTAGGATATGCGCAACAGCCCAAGATAGCCCTCCTCCCCAGGTAACTTCAAAGTGTGGTCTTTCCTCTCTGTTTGAAGGTCTCTACAAGCTGTTCAACTCTGGAGCTGGGGTCCTTTGTGGAGAGGCAATTAGCCTGAGCTCCTTTTACATTTCCCAGTCTGGACTGCCCTGCACAATATATCTAAGACTGCCCTTCCTCCCCACCCTCTCTTACCTCCCTGGAGCCCTCTCTGCATTGTCTATACCTCCAGTGAACCAGTGGGGTCTTCCTTCCAACCCTAGGCCAGTTCAAGTGTCGTCACCTCTTCACTGACACAGTTGTGGGAGGGCCAGAGAGACCTCAGTCAGGGTCAGAGTTTACTGTGTACTTAGGAGCTTTTCTTGCCCTCAGAACCTGTTCTACCTCAGCCCTACAAGTGATAAGGGCTGCCTCAAGGTTCCTCTGTTGGAACTTGTTTCTGTCATGACTTTATCTCCACTGAAATAGACTCTCAAAAAGACCAGGTTCACATCTTTCTCACGGATGGGCAAGCTCCAGGGGCATTCAGCACTGCTCCTGACAAGGTATGTCTTCCCTTCCCTAGCACCTGACATCAACAAACCTGTTTCTGGATATGGCACCCACATCTTTATACCCGAAGTTACAGTGTGCCACACCCCTGTGAAAGTCATCTTGCAGGTCCAGAAATAAGACCACTCTTCAATCCTCCCTTTGCAGATGGAGCCATTTTTTATGTGCCCCCTAGCTTAACCTGGCTCAGTCATACCCCCAAGTGCTCTAGTTCCCTTGTCTCTTCCCTGGCTAGGGAAGATAAAGACTCTAACACAATTCTATTCTCTGGGGACCATGACAGCACCATGTTTCTCTTGGCCCAAGACAGAGGAAGACTGGGAAGGTCTTAGTTTGCCCACCTATTGCCCAGCTGACAGCCAAACACAAGGTGAATTTTGCAGCGCAGGAGGCAGGTCTCAGTGTCCTGAGGAATATCAGCCCATCCAGACCTTGGGCACCATGGGATTTGCAGGGTGTGGTGAGTGCCAGCCTGGGAAGAGGGATCTCCCAGGGAAAGAGGGATCCCCCAGTCAAGCCCAGCCCTGGCCCAGGTGTCACAGGACTGGCTGCTCTCTGCTGTGCAGAACTACTGCATTTGTGCACTGCAGCATCCTCTGAGCCTAGCTCATGTCCCACATGACTTCAAGAAGGCAGGGCGGCACCTCAGACGTGGTTGAATAGCAGCTGCAAACTGAATGAGTTGGGCAGAGAAGAAGCGGGTTTTAAGGGGTAAGAAGGCTCTTCCCACTCCCACATTCCCCCAGCAGTGCTGGCAAAGCTGAGTACAGAAGAAGCTATGCTGAGTCTGACTATCTGAGTCAGAACTGGGCCTTTCCCGTGAAGAGTGGATACATGTACTCCACATCCAGACCACAGGCATGGCACAAGCAGCAAGTGGCACAAGGTCTCCTACTCCAGTTCCATGTGAATATGTAGGCAAAAGCCCTGATACTGAAGATGTGTGTTTAAGGTACTTGTTACAAGTACTGGCAGAGCAGGGACATCATGCTCCCATAGCTGTCTTTATGCTCTAGTGTTAGAGTCCCATCTCTATATGGTTCTGCATATGAATCGAGGTTTCTCTGTAGAGGCAGGCTGGGCTCATCAGCCAGTGTGATGGTTGGAGTAGCACAGCTTACAACATGGCTTTGCAGAAGTAGCACAGAGACCTCTGGCTCTCCAGGTGGTGAAAAGGCCTTGCCCAAACAGTGAACACCCCAATAACACCTCCAATCTGTGCTTTGAACAGGCCTAGGAAGACCTCACCCATGATGTAACTCAGCTCTGCCAAGTCATCCCAGAGTTCATTTTTCAGCACTCTTGGGAACCTCTAGAAGTGCAGGAGAAGAAGTCTCAGGCTGGGTACTGCAGTTTAGAGGGTTATGCAGGGACTGGAGCACAGTGTATCATCCTTTCCCGTGGGGACAGGCAGCTTCTCTCTGCAGAAGGTGAAACCCTCTCACCCCAAGAGTAGGCTCATCCTCTCTCTTGCAGCCCCTGAGTGGGTTCTTTAAAAGGCCACGTATGATCCCCACAAAAAACCTGTTACCACTGCAGATATCTCCACCCTGTATGAGCAGAGTGTCACTCATTTGAAACAGATGCAGCATTAACATTTCTGTTTATTTAGGTTAATTTAGTTGGTTACATTTGAACATCATTGACAACTGCTAGCATGGTTTGAAGCAGCAAAGAGACAGGTTTAAAAAGAATGCACTCCTGTGGAGTGCTCCTGTGCTTAATCTCTTTTTCAATATTTTCTGCATTTATTGGGAAATAAAGTGTCCCTTCTCCAAGGCTGCTGTCATATCCAAGCATCTTAAGACACTCAGAGAAGTCCACCTTCCTGAGTACCCTGTGCCAACAAGCCCTCCCTTCATCACAATCATTGACCTTGGTCAAGGCCACCATACAGGTAACGGCCTCATGAAATGGCTTCTTTTATCACCTGAAGCAGAGCTGGAGATGGGGATATCAAAAAACATGATCACAGTGGAAGAGAAGAGAGGCAGTGTTAGTTAAACTTTGGATAGGTTAGTCAGAGTAGCATTCAAAGATTTATGGAGCATGCAAATGTAAAGCAAGGTAGGCTTTTTTTTTTTGCATTTCTAGGTAATTGCACACATTAAGAGATTTTCTTTTGCTTGTATCAGTTTCATGATCTTGTTGGGATGAGTGATAAGTTAACCGGTGCAAGAGAGCCTTCTTTTGTGTTGGGGCACACCTCAGATGGGCATTCCCTCCTCCTGGGTATTTAATTCTCATTGACTTGTGTGGTTACCTTACGAGGAGGAAGTACACTGGTCAGATAATGCAGAAAAACATTTTCCTACACAGCTTTAATTTCCTTTAAGTACAGAAATAAGAAGTCACTCATTAAGGAGTACTCTTTAAATATGACTAATTTGTACTATTTAAAGCACATATGTACAAGCTAATTTGTTCTGCAGGAAAATCTACTTTCTGTACATTTCTTCTGCTTTTAAAATACCAAACATTTAACTTTTTCTCATCTCTCAGTCTTGTTGAATGGCCATGTTATGCTACTTTGGCTGGAGCTATTCCTCATTTAAGCCTGCATTAAGGGACACAGAATCAGGCATGTGGCATCAGTATTCTTTAACTATTCCACTAGTACATAAAAGACAATCATGAATCCTGGGTTCTCAATATCACTACAGATCTACTGCTGCTGTCACTCAGAACAACAGCCAGAAGCAAAGGAGCTTGGGAATCTGTCTGAAGATTAGTTTGAAAACCTTTACTTTTGGGATGAAATTGTCTCTTTGTGGCACACAGTTACCTTATGGATCCTATTATATTAAAAGAGAAAAATATGGGCAACTTTCACATTGAAAATGCATGCCAAACAGGATTGAAAGATCTATACAGACATTGTCAGGAGAAAAATAGGAATAAAAAAGATACAGAGATAAAAAAGGTTACTTCAAAGCACCAAAATTATACCATTTTGCATATGTCTATTGAAAAGGGTTCCAGCTGGTATCCTTAGACTGATATTATTACACACCATAAATATAATGAGAACAGCTGTACTTTCTATCTTCCTAAAGGATGATGCTTACATTAAAGTTGTATTAATTTTCAAACTATAAATACAAAATTAATACAATAGTAAGTATGAGACTCATGGACTTTCAAATCCCTCTCCATCTTTGAATCTTCTAACAGAAATGCAATCCCTGACTTGTGTTAGTATCATGATACAAAATTGTTTCAAGCTGGAAATACTGTTCAGCTTTGCTTTGCTCCACTCTGTTCTTGCTGCAAGAGAAAGCAAGGAGGATTAGTCTGTTCATCACTGACATCCTGTCCCTGGTCCCACGTTGGTAATGCAGCCTCACAGATGCAGAAGACTATAGCTCTGCATTGTGAAGATCTTCTGCTAAACTTTGGCATAAGACATACAGAGGCTTTTCCCAGATTCCAAGAAATAAGGCAATTTTTATGCATTAATGAGGAAAAATGGGTTAGTGTCTGAAGACTGAAAGAGTCAAGGGTCATCTGCAGATGTCTATTTCTCTGCTAATCTATAATAATTAAGATTATATAATATAAGCATTCATGCAGTACACTGGAATATAACAGACTGAGAGTAGATGAAGACTGGCATTTGCATATGGCAGCTTCTAGTCAGTATCCAGAAATTAGCAAGTTACAGCAAATCTTCATTTTATCTTCTGAAGGGCATTGCAAAGGATCCCAATCTCACCTGAAAAGGAAATAGAGTAGTTAATTCTAGAGCTAGTGTGTTTCTAATGCTCCTGTATATTTTTTACCCCTTGTATCCATTTCCCGAAAGAATAAGGTGAGCAAAGAAGTTCTGCCTTGGACACATTTATTACTGGAGTAAGGTCTGCAGGGTCAGCCCTTTGCCTTCATCAGCCATACAAGGCTGGCTCACAGTGTCAGAGGTGCTGGCTCTTGGCAGGCTAGCCAATGTGAGGGGGGAAACGTATCAGGAAAAAGGCTAGGAGGGCAAAAGGAAGTGTGATCAAAGCCAAGCTTCTCCTTCTCTTCCTAACTGAAAACAGCAGGAGTCACACATAAGAATCCACCTCAAGGCCATGTGACCTTTCCTAGCACCTCCCCTAAAAATGGGTATTATAGATTTAACAAACTACAATCAAGTGGAAATCCTTGTTGAAGTTTGCCTATAATTAGGAATTAATTTTTGCATGAGAAAGGAAATGTGTGCTGCTTTATCTTGGTCAGGCTCAGAGCATTAAATGCAACCAGATGGAATCTCCTTTGTGGTTTCTATTTCTGACCCAAGTTTGGAAGAATTCAAGGTAACAAATCTGTAATTGCTTACTATTGATAGTGTCAGCTAAGTTCTTCAGCTGCTTTGTGTTGTCCAGGACTTCAATCCTCTGGGTGTAGGGATTATACCGAACAGAGAAAGGACGAGGGATCGTTTGAGCAAATTTCCTGGGGCAAAAATACATAAAGAAATATAAAGTTAAATATCTTTTTTTTTTTTCACTAACTCACTCGTTTCTTGGTGTGTGCATTTGTTGATCAGGGTATAAGGAAATCTGTCAGAGGAAATAACTGAAACTCCTGCTGAGTGATCTGAGACCTACAGCATTCTGCAACATAGTTAAATCTGCATTTGTCCTTACTACCTTTAGTGTTTTCTGAACAGGACTAATTAAGCTATTGGCATGGCAACACTGCTCCTGGTACAGGCCAACTATGTAGCACTGGCGTCTGCCAAGCTTGGAAACCTCATTTTCCTTTCAGTAGTGAAAAATATAGACATTCTGATACAAGTCTGCAGTTTCTGGAAAATGTGCTCAAATGCCTATGCCATCCCGGCATACCAAGGAGCAAGCAGAGAGCTAACTTCTGGCATGGTTGGTAGAAGCTTCCAGGTAATTTCAAAGATAGGAGACAGTCAATGGACTGAAGCAGCATTCTTTCCATCCCTCATTTGCAGACTTCTGTGTTAAAAAACAGTTACTTTCATGGCAGAAGCATTAAGGTTTTGTTATCTTGGGAAAATATTAATTTGCATAACCACTGTGGAAAGAAGAACTGTGAATGGAACGAGATGGTCAGAGCTATTGTTCCAGGCTCCTTGTAGACCCCAGCAGGATACTGGCTTATATATCTGCTTTGGATTACTGAAGTTATTGCTGAAAGAGGAAGGGAAGCACGCAGGAGTTGATTATGAAGCCTCAGTGTACAGACTGTGACTCAGCATGGTAAATCCCATATGCCCAGAACAGTGGAATACGATGCATGCCACCCCCACAGTGCTTCTTCAAGTTAGACATAGTTATTATTAGATAAGAGCTTTGTCTCAAACAGAATTCAGTGCGAGCAGGCCACAAGGTGTGACAGTGAAAAAATACTATGTTAACTATGATGAATTTAGTGGCACCGGTTTAGTTTTTCTAAGGTGAGAGATCACATTTGAAGATGGTCTTCCTGAATCTCAGCTGAAGGTAAGATCTTAAACTGAAATCTTTTAGGTTGATCTCAGAATAATTTTACAGAAATACTTTCTATTGCACACAAAGCATGTCCAGGTGCAAGCCACTGGCACAGATGTTGGACCAAGCCCAAGGCCTGTATTTCAATTTAACTATTTTTTCAATTTGTTCCTTGAAACAAATAAAAGAAGATCCAAGAAATTTTGTACTAAGTAAGGCAGCATCTTCCACTTCCTCAAGGACCTTTCTACCCAGAGTTGTATATAGAAAAGACAGAAACTGCGTGCAGGATATTAATAGCACAGACCAGAAGAGAAGGCCATCTTTCTCTAGTATGACCCCAGAGAAAAGGACAAAAGGAGAAGTTGCAGGCTTATGGTGACTAAGGAAGCAACAGGGGAGGTAGCTAGGAAGACCTTGGAGCTGAGGAGCCTTGAGCAGCAGAGTATGTTGGGACACAGAGTGTGTTTATCTGTGATTGGTAGAGAGAAAGCTAAGAAACTGCAGGTCTGGGACAAGTCCCTGTGTTGCATCTCCAAGTGAAAAATTTCTTGAGTGCAAACCAAGGCTGAACCCCAGTGGCTTGACTAACATCCAGGAATATGGTAGTGTGTTGTTGGGGTTTTTTTTAACAGGAATAGGAATACTGTTGTTAGTTGAAAACAAAGCTGAACCCCAAACACTGTCTGAGTGATTCCTGTTTCAAGAACCAGGACTGAACCTGGACCACTATTTCAAAATCTTATTGAACTGGAACAGAGTCTGTATTTGAGTCACAGATGACTGAATAATTTACTGTGTAGCCTTGTAGTCTCATAAACACATTGCTGGTAACAAGCTGGAGGCTCTCTATTAAGCTAACCACACAGGCCTCAGGACTCGAGTTATTAGGCTTGCTTGAAGTTTTGTTTATCTGTAATAACAATTGTCTAATGACCATGTAGCTATTACCTAATTTGTTTTAGTTTTAATAATTCTGCATAATTGTGTGCTATAATGCCGACTGTTAATAATTTCTATATAGGCAGGAATAACAAATAGTTACACTATATATAGTGAATTAAGTCTGACCCTAAAGTAATAATGCAATATAAAGGAGTATCAGCATGGTCTGATAACAGAGGCAGTAAAGGCACAAGCATGATGTTGGTGGTCCCTCGGCTGTCAGCAGCTTCCACTTGTCAGTTATTCACAGTAAAGCAAACTTAGGAGTTGAGAAAAAGTAGTTTAGAGGAAACAAAAGGGTCAAAGACAAAAATATTTAGCATAAACAGTAAATTCGGAAGTAACACAGATTTGGAGGCCAGTGTAGAAAAAGCAGGAGTTAAAGCATGTTAGGAAACAAACATGGTCCTGAGGGTCGAGGAGGAAGAAAGGAAGCACCAATACTGCTCACCTCCTCCTCACAAAAGAGAGGGAGAAACACGATTCATTAACATCACAGTCCTGCTCTGAAGACCTCAAGATGCTGAATACTTGACAACACCACCCCCACCACACAACTGAAACTGCTGACTTAAGACAAAAAGGGAAGTGTAAAGGTGAGCATAAGTTCAGAGGAAAAGATGGAGATACAAGGATATTTTTTTATAAGAACTGTTAACTCTAGTAATGTTAAAGGAACTTGTTTTGGATTAATTAGCCATCTTTGACCCTAAGCGTTAGTATTAGTGCAATTGGACTAATAAATTTTCGTGGTTGCATTTTGGTTAGATGAAACTCTTAGTTACACTAAACACAAACTCTTGGCTTCATGCATAAGATATGTTCCTGTTACTGCCATTTTTGCCCAAGATTCTGAGGATATCAACTGATTAGTCTTTTTAAGTACTGCACAATTTTTTTCTAATGCTTCTCAAACCATTATTCTCAAGACCCATTATGGCAATGGGATCCACTGTATTTACAATGGACAAGAAATGGGTCTTCTCTGGAATAACTGGATTACCTTAGCTTTTCTTTTGCATCTTTAAAACTTTCAGCAACATAGTAGATAGGCTGGAACTCAGTAACAGGGTACTTCTGCACAGAAGTCTTCTCCAGGACTAGGGGCTGAATCTCAGGCTTACTTGTTAAACAGTACTATAAACAAAAAGATAAGAAACCTATTTCAGTTTAAAAGTGTTTGACTGTGCTGTGAAAGAAATATAGAGCCACTGAATGCCACACCATCTCAAGACAAGAAAGAGTTGCTCCTGTGGTATACAATGATACTGTCACTTACTAGGAAAGAAGGAGGTATGAGTTCCCTGTGTGTGCACACACATACACACTTATCAGAGCTCTTCAGTGAAGCATGTAATTTTATGCTATTTCTATACACAAAGTATGGAGCAAAAATAAAGATCTGAAGACATTCAGAAGAGAAATTTGAGTGATTGTAAACATATTTGAAATGTTTTCTAGAACACACCTGCAGCTCCCCAAATGAAGACAGCAGCCCTGCACCGTATGCCTTGAGTGAATCTCCTTCCTTACACAGTCCAAACTCCACCGTAAACCAATAAACCTAGCAAGAAAATTAGAAACATGATTCCTTGATTGAAAACAGCATGTCTGCACCTCTTATTTGAATTACATTTGGAATTTGCATTTCTATTTAAAATGTTGTCATGTGTCAAATTCAAATGTATAAATACAATAAATGTCCCTTCAGACTGAAATTCTTCTCCTGAAAGGGGTACAGCACTAGACTCCGTGTGCCTAAGAATCAGGCACAGTTCCCTGGCAAACCCATTTCTGTTTTACTGTGCTTATCTTTGTTAATGGAGGTAATGAAATTGTAACAATAAAGCTTTCCTTTGTCTGGCCAACGCAGTAGAAGTCTGAAGCTTTGTTTATAAAAGTATGTGTCCTGCTTCACACAGAGGGTATCTAACTGCAGCAGCAAGAGGATGAACATGTCGTTAAGGCAATAGTGAAGGAAGACGGTGTGTGGTCCAGTTTGATTCTGTCATTTTGAAGGGACACTCTCTCATCTATCAGAAGCATCAAAGCTGGTGGAATGCTTTGTCCAAGTGGGTTTGCATTGGTGACACTAATCTCAGGAATAGCCTTGCTTTTATTTGAAGTTTGCTACTCTGAGTCTCAGTAGTCTCAGAGTAGCATTCAGGTGAGTGACATTGATTGCAGGGGACATTATCGGCCTGGCAGAGTGGAAGAGAAGAGATCCTTGAAGGTAGAACAACTACTGAAACTGCCTCCTGAATTTTCCTGTGGAGATGTAGTAACATATAATCTTTTCTTGCCCAATATGTTTGTGCTGGAGGAAATCTTGTCTGGGCTTCTGTGTTTAATCACAACTGTCACTTTGAATAAGGGGTGCCAAAGCTATTTTCCTTTAATGCAACTGTTACAGGGTGGGGTTTTCCAATCATGGTCTTCACTCTGTTCCCATTCAACTCTATGGGAGTTCCATCAGTGACTTCAGTGGCAGCAGAATTAAGACAACACAGGGCGCTTCGGAAAATTGAGCCCTCATTTATTAAATTACCGTAGCAAGTTTCTCGATGAAATCATCTGGAGCTCCCAGAGATGCCAGTCCAATTTCCTGTAACAATAAACCATTATTCTTCAAGCTGTTTATTGCAAACATTCTTCCTGTCCCATCTTATGTAATTGCTCACATTTTAAATGTTACCATTGCTTACTACCACACACAAATGTTTACAGGACATGTTCCTATCATGCAAGATCAATTTTAAACTAGAAATCTCTCCAAAAATGAACAAAGGGTCTTGTCCAAATGTCATTTACAAGGCATGATCATTTATGCCTGATACAAAGCCCATTGAGGTCAAATAACATTTTCTTCTTGCTTTGACAGGCTTTTGATCAACTCTAAAATGCAGATCTGAGAGAATGATAGGGACAAAAAGAGGCAAATCAATCACATTCACACATCTTCTGTATTCCTCTCTGTTTTGATGGGCCCCGATTAAAGGAGTTTTCCTGGAGCCTTGAAGGAGCTACTTCTTCTGAATGACAAGGCATGACTTGAAAGAAATTATTCATACCTTGGGAGCTAGTGGAGACTTTTCCAAGAGGCATGCTTTAGTTAGATTTGGAAGATGGACATACAAAACCAGGTTTCTTTCTTGATTTGCTCTAGTGAGGACTACATAGTACAAAAATCAGAGGGCCTCCCACACACACTCCAAAGGCATTGGAGCAGCTATCACCATGCAAAATCCTAGTAAGCTAAGGTTCAGTACGGCTTGTTGTGAAGGAAACTCCAGTTTTGGGAAAGGGCAGAACCTGTAGGCAACCTGTAGGCAACCTGTAGACTGAGAACTTACTAACTAGACCAAACTAACATTTGTCTTTTGAGATGTTGCATCAAGTCCATTTTCCTTTCCTTCCTTCCTTTTCCCCTGTCTTTCTTTCTTTCTGCCTGTATCTCTTTCTGTATTTTCATGTTTTCTAGTAAGATGTAGCCAAAAATTTACTTCTTCACTGATGTCTGGCTTCTTTTCTAGAGACATTAACATTACCAAAGAGACAGCTCCTCTCCAACCTTCTCCCATGCTTACAAATGGGACAGTTCCTCACTTTACTCACCTTCCTATGTGACTTCAACAGAAAACAAAACAAAAAATAATTTCCACTTTCCCTAATACTTGAACAGAATGGTGGGCTATTAATTCATCTGACTCATGAGCTATGTAACCTTGCTCAGAAGGACCCACATGTGCAGAAAGGTTTTTAGAAGATGGCTTCACAAAGGGGCTGCCTGCCAAAAATCAACTCAAGCAAGAAAACATTTGGAGTTGATGATTTCACCTAAGTGATTTGTGTCAAGATTTCAAGCAGTAAATAAATCATCTCAGCCACCATTAAATGGTATACTTAGAGGTGAATCCACACCACCCTTCACGGCTGTTGGATTATCCTCTGAATTACCTAGCCTCTGATGTGCTTAGTTATATAAATAGTACAACCACTGAGTGACTTACCTGGGAAAACTGAGCAAAACTGGGGTCAGCAAAAAGAGGCACATGTCCTAGCAGCTCGTGACATATATCACTGCAAGAAAACATGACATCTGTGATTCAGGAAAAGTCCAACAAGGCTGGATAAATGCCCTAGAGTCAGCACATAATCAAGAGCACAGTGCATTTACTCCTGCAAGAAACTACCACTCACAGGAAAATGTTTTGCTCTAAAATAATTCTCATGATGGAAATGTTTGCACACCCCAGGGTTTTCAGTGCCTGTATCATACATGCCTCAGTAGAAGGATGTTATGTCATTTGTTTCTCCTTATGGAAGAAAACCATCCATTCAACTGCCCATCCAGCTCAAGAAAGCCCAGAAAAATATCACCCCATCAAAGAGAACATAGATGTTTCAGTCTCAAGGACAAGAAACCCGGGTTTAGATGGAACCCAGACAACTAAGACAATTTACCATGATGTCAACATGTACCTCAAGAGCTCAACTCCAGTCCCTGTTCAGGTTCAGAGCCTCCCACCGAGAGGTGAAAGTTCAACCTTCACATAGGTGAAATAGGTAGGACTATTTCATCACTAGCTGAAGCTGGCAGCTGGGGAGGCATATAGCCTAGGAACTGTTAGATTTTTCAAATACAGAGGAATGATTTGTTGAGATGGAAAAGGGAGAGGGATAAGATGCTCCCAAGAAGTCCAGAACTGTGAAAGACATTTCAGCCTGGCTTTGTGTAGAATGAGAATGGGCTGAGCAAAAGCAGGAAGGAAAATAGAAGAATGAAAAATAGAAGAAAGGAAGGTAAAAGAAATTGTGGGAAGTAAGAAGAAAAGAAACGGTAAGGGATGGGAGGGAGAATTGTAACAGTATGCAGCAGAACGAGAAAACTGTTTTGAAAATGGCAAGTGGAAAATTACAAAGGACAGATAGAAACATTCCCACATAAAACAGAAAAAGAGATGGGTTCAATGGTCTGGGCTCCCCCTATCTTGCTGCCAGAAGCTTGCAACATGTTGAGTCATACCTGCCCTAGATTTCAGACTCCTATTTGGGTGCTAATAGCTAAGCTAAATGTAGTAATACACTGTTATCTTGCATCCCAGCCACCACACAAGCATGCCTTCAGAAGCAAAACTATCTCATGTGCCTCAGGAGAACTTGCAGAAGAGGATGCAGATTGTTAAAAAGACTAGAAATGTTCTGGAAGTGTTTTCAGAGACAAGTAGTCACTTGTCCGCTCTCCATTAGCTCTGTACCCAGGAGTGCTCCAGAGTCCCACATGGTTATTATCAATCGGACTGACCCTGCTGTTAGTCTGCTGCAACTTCACACACTTTTTGTGCCAAAGTACTTACGGCTCTGGTGTGTACATGGGTTTGGACGCATGGCGAATATACTGTGTAGAGTGGAATACTCGAAATGCCAGCCCAGCCAAGAAATCCCGGGAGGACAGCAAGCCTGCAACAGGACGCAGGCGAAATCCAGTGCAGCCTAAAGGGACAAAAAATGATGTCTTACAAGCAGCTAATGTGTTTGATTTATCCTTTTCCAGATTGCTCAAAGTGAAAAAAGTTTGTTAATTTTTTGTTTTGGGTTTGGTTTTTCTTTACTTTGCTCTCCTTATGTTAAACAGCATTTAATCATGAAAGAGCAGGGAATTTGCTACTCATTACAGTACCTGAGCGTGTGTCCCACTGTACCCCTGGAAACATTAGAGAGGGACCTTGGACACAAGTTAAGTCATATGCTCAAACACCATAGGGAGCCTATGACAAAGATGTTTTTCCATCTCTGGAAGCACCACTCCCACTGATAGCCAGCCACCTTTAATTTCATTTGGTTCTTTTAGGTGCTTCAAACTTACTCTGCAAGAAGTTTGAAATATCTTCAAGCTGGGGAATATTGTCCTCCCGGTAGCCACAGTACTTCTCCAGCAGTGGGAACACATGGTTGTGCTCATAACAAGCATGAGTTGGATAGAGACTCTTCAGCTCCCTGAAGACAGTGCCCCATGTTTTCTTTTCTTCTTCCGTATAGGTGACACGAGGAATAGGTTGGCCACTAGAAAGAAAAAGGTAGCCTCCATAGCAGTGACAGGGAAAATGTCACATGCCACCAGCATCACACTCTTTGTCCTTTCCTACTTGCCACTTTCAAAACAGTTTTCTTACTCTGCGTCATATTGCAGTTTTAGTTGGGCTGGCCAGGAGCTGCTGGTGCAGAAGAGAAGATGCCTTTGGTCTGACATGAAGGTGCAAAAGGGGCCTCAATTGTCCCCAGGCACTGGCTGGAAAGGATTCTACTGACCTTGGTTGAGATACTGGCCATTAGACAGCTCCTTGCATTATTGTGTTAAAAATAAATCAGGTTTGTTTGTTTGTTTTATCAAGATGCTATTCTAAAACTACTCACTGGCTGTTGGTTTCTTTCAGTTTATTTGCATTTCTAGATTTGAAGCAGCCGTTTTATTTCTTGCTCTAAAGTGCATTATATTAATTGTTTTTGTAACAACAGGGAAACCATCAGCTCCATAAAACTCTGTTGGAGTGCAGAGAAATTCTGATCTGTACTTAATGTCATAACAGATGTAGACTCAAGCCAGTCTGACTTTTTATAATTGTAATGAGTTATTTTGAGTCAAATCCCACCCTCAATCCTCCATGTGCTTGCCTTGTGTTGAAGCTAACAGGAATCATATAATCACAAGCAATGCAGTTTGGCCTCCTGTGAATAGCCAGTCCCTCAGCAATAATGTTAGGGCCACAGGTGAATCCAGCAGCTTTGGAAAATCAAAGGGGTTTAAGTAACTTAATAGGGTTAACGTCACTGCTGGAATAATGCTGGAGCTTTCCAAGCGCCAGAGATCCATTGTTAAACTCTTGATGACACCCTACTGTCTCCCACTCCCTCGTTTTTCTCTTGAGCCTCGGGGCAGCTCCTCTGGAATACCATAATTTTCTGTCTCTCTGTATCAGCTCTCCTTGATCTGTGGAGCTTTAAACATCATGTTGAATTATGAGGATTGCTGGGGGATTGTTGTTCCTATAGAACTCCTAAGTAATCCTCAAACCCCTTCCAGGGCTACAGGGGGAAGCTACGGCTTAAAAACCTTTCAGATTTCAATTAAAAAAATTTAGAGATCAGTGGGGGCAGAAGCAAAGCAAGGCAGAGGGAAGAGACAAGCTAAAATCAAAGAAAAGAGAAGTCAGGGAAATTGAGCATTCAACAGAAACAATGGCTAAATCTGTCAGGAGAGGAGGCAAAAGAGCAAAGGCAAAATAGAGCCAAACAGCATAAAGAAAGAGGATGAAATAGGTGCAAAACAAGGGATACAGAAAAGGATGCAATTGATGATGGGAAGAAGAGTACAAGACAAGCAACCTCTGACTCATCTCACCTTTGCAGGTGGGTAGCACTGTCACGAGTTAAGCACATTTGCCTTTTCGGATACTTGTTATGAAGCCTGATAACTTTGGTTGTGCCCCTCCTCCTGCTTGCTTCTCTGTATTTCTGTCCCCCTGTGCTGGAGACAACCTTTGACCTCTCCTCCCCACTACAGAGCCTGAAAGGTATGTCTTGGTGTAGCACCAGGCATAGACAGATCCATCTGGGCCTTCCAGAATTAGCACACAAAGTCACAAAACCCACATGCCTGCTTTCCATGAGCCCCTGAAGCCCAGACATGGGCTTTTACACCCTATTTACTGCTTTATTACTGAAAGACCTAATTGGAAAGTTCAAAAACATCACCTAAAAGGTTCATTTGGGACCTAAGTCCAGGTCTATATAGGCTCTGTTTCCTATGTGTCTGAGGATATGCATGACATACTAAATATTAGTTAGTTGCATCTTGGGACACAGGGGTTTCAGTTTGAATCTTGGAGGCAGGGGATGGCTAACTTTTTTGTTTTATTTCTGTGTAGAATCTGGTGAAAGCCTGCAAACTAGAGAATAAAGTTTACTATCCATTATGCAGGAAAGGTAAATCTTCTCTGGGACATCTATCAATGGACATGACATCCATGCACATCTGGACACAATGTCTTCTCCATATTTTCTGACTATGAAATTTAGTCCTGATTTTTTTCACCTGGTATCTTTCATTTTCCATCAATAAGTCCAATTTTGTCTCTCATTTTGTGATTAGATTACTAGCTCTTTTGTTCAGGGTCTATCTTTTCACCCTGTGCAAAGCAGAGCCCTAAATGTACAATGCATGTTACTTTTTTCGTTATGACCACAATTTTTACAAGTTCAGGCAAGAATCAGACCTATGTGTGAGTGGCTCTGTGAGCAAAATTTTTTCTCCTCCAGATCTGATCACCAAAAGCAATCAAGTAAGCCTGTTCTAACTGAATTTATAATCTCTATTCATTTATTTTTCTCAGGAAATGAGAGCCCAAATTGCTGATTGCAGCTGGATCAGACATGATAAAAGTAGAGTATCAGACACCAGATTAGCATCAGAACCGTAAGTTATTAATTATTTTAATAGTTTATGCAGCTCCTGCTTTAATGTTAATGATAGGCACTCCTGTCTCAGCCCTGGTTTAATGAGGAGAATACCAGAAGCATCTTTATTCAACACTCAGGTCTTTGTAGTAGCAACAAAGTCTGCTGCTCAATTAGACAACAAAGCCGAGGAAGAGGGGTGTTGAGGGTAAAGATGAGAGTTGATGTTCTCTTCTGAACATGTGCCTGGAGCAATTTACTTTTGTTTTGCTGCAATTTGGGGACAAATGCACAAACAAGAAGATTTACATGCAGGGTAGAGAAAAGCCAAGAGCAGGAGGACACTTGTGGAAAAACAAGGATTGCCAGCAGGGTTAGCACCCTAAGAGAGGGCAAGACGTGGGCTTGCTTTCTGCCTGTGCACTGAGTACTCACTGTCTGTAGTTGTAGGCGATATCTGCAAACTCCTTTCTCCGGGCACGGTACACAGGATCTTTGAACCCCTGAAGAGAAACAGATATAGTCAACCCATGCATAAGTGCAAGTGGTGAACAGCCTTCCTCCCACTGAGCACCCTCAGGCATAGCTGGTGTAGTCCAAGAAGTGCAGGAAGGTGAGTGGGAGAGCTGCCTCCATCTGCCAGGCTCTGCTCACTCAGGGTACCACTGCTTCTTGATCTGCAGAGTCACCAGAGCAGCCATTCAGACACAGCCTCCCAGCAACTCTCGCCCCACAAGTCTTTTCATTTTCTTATATCTACTTGCTACAAAATAGGGAAACATGCTCCTTTACAGCAACAACAAGGTTCTCCCAGCAAGAGCAATGCACAGAATTAACAGCAGTTAATCATGCCCTTCTGGTTTCTCTTGAAGCTTGTTGCTGTTCCTGGCACTGCTGGGCTTCTCTAGGAGGAGCAGAATCAAAACACATTAGAAACACATTCATCAACTCAATCAGACTTCTTAGCCAGATTTTCAGCATGAACCACACTTAAAAGTGCTCATTTTCAAGCTGCTAGAGGAACAGTAGGCACTTAGCAGGCCAAAAAGCCCTATTTGTACTACAAATTCAGTAATTTGAAGGGAATTAATGACCACAAAGAATGCATAATAGACCTTGTGGTTGGGAGCTTGACCTTTGTAGCTAATTACCAATAAAACCAAGGATAAGAAATAAAACCACTAAATCTTCATCTGGGATAAGCATTCTCCTATCCCAGTGTGCCTGCTGGTTAAACTAAAAGTTCCTCAGGGCTAGGAGTATCTTTACCACCTGGAGTGTAGAAACATCCTCCCAAACTAGGATGGGCTTCCACAGGGCAGATGGGAACAGCTCACCAGGCACTGCATCAGTTCATAAATGCATCTCTTAGTTGTGAGTAGCACAAATGGACTGAGAGGCCATGAAACACAAGCAATTACAGGAGGCAGCAGAAGCAGAGTGTAAATCTAAGAGAGTGAATAAAAAAGACGCAACCAATGGCCAAGATTAACCTGTCATAGAGGTCATCGTGATTAATTCCATGTATCACTTAACCAATAAAAAAATTTTTATCAGGGCTCCTTTAACATCTCTCTTTCTGCTCTGTGTGGACTGTCACACCTATTTACCCCAGCAGCTGGCTTTCTTTTTTGAGGCACAAGTGCTCACTAACGAATTCTAAGAAGCAGAGCAGAGATGCTTCATTCTTTTTAATATATTTTTCTTTTATTTATTATTTTTTCTTTTTTCTAGTACAATCTTGGTCTATTCCTACATGACACACAAGGGGGCCATTGGCTCAGTGTATCTCCTTTCATTCTGCCTTTCATATGACCACACTGAACATCATGAATCATTGTACATGGTACATAACACATCTTGAATTAAGCAATAGGTAGTGAATGACTAATCACCCCATCTCAATTAAACTAATAGCAGCAATTTTTGTTGCACTGCATGTAATTTATTTATAATCACCCTATCTCAATTAAAGTAATAGCAGCAATTTATGATGCACTGCATGGAACTTAGTGTGTTTTGACAATGAAAATAAGTTGTTGTTTGCTTGGAGAGGGAAGAGACGCAGAAAATATTCTTATATCAGAAAAAGAAAATGAAAAACCACAAAACAAATTTTTTTACTGGCTAAGTCAACTTACAAAACTTTCTGATGCTACCATTTAAACCACAAATTTTTTGAACCAAGAACCTTTTCTTTTGTTGTGCCTCACCATACAAGTACCATATCAGATACAACAACCACATAACAAGACACTAAGCTAAATCATGTGTATGTAATCACGGGTGAAAAACCAGTCTTCCTATCTCTGGGCTATGATGTGTTGCCTCTGAAATTTTTCTTGTTAGTGATACACAGAACAATATGAAGTGACCACATCAGAGCCACCTGGGAAAACTAGACATGCCCTTGTGTGGGCCCTGTACTCTGACAACCACAGTGACTTTTAAGGTCTCCTGGTATTTGTCTAATTAAAGCAATCTTTGGTTTGATTTGCTTCATACCCAGGGATTAGGCTGTTTCTAACCCTAGAAATATGGTACCACTCTTGTCCCGTTCCATGTGAGACTTAGTCTACTAGCTCTGTATTAACGCAGAGCAAAAGTAAGCGAGAGAAACATCTGTTTCAATAACTAGAAAAAAATGTTAAAAAATTAAAGCTCTGTTTCTTACAGGATGATCAGCATCCAGTTCTGCTCCATAGCTTAGGATCTGATTGGCAAACCTGTCCAGCTCCTGGATACTTCTTGGGAACCATGGCACTGCAAAACAGAAAAGAAATACATACTGATACGCTTCTTTGTTATTTGGTTTGGGGACAGTTTCTGATCTTTTCATCATATACATAAAAAAACATATGTAGGCAGCTAAATTCTTTGGTCAGCAATTCCTTTCCCTGTAGTAGGAAGCAAGAAGAAAACATGCAAGTTGTCCTGAACTTGTGGCTGTTCTGCACTGTTGGAAGAATACAGAGCACAAGAGTATCTAACCATTGGTACAGAGCTGGCTTGTAATGTTTATGATTTTCTGTTTATTATTTCTGGTCTCTTGCCTTATCAAAATGCAGAAATTTTTCACATAGCTAGAATTGGCCCTTTCAAAGGAACAACAAGAAACCTCACTACAGGGCTACAGAATTATTTGACTCTGAAAATCCCTTTCTAAGACCTACTTAGTGGCCTCACTTGAACTAGGATTCTGAAATAAAATGACAAATGACACCCAAGTACTTCAAACTAGCACTGTATTACTACAGTCGTTGTACAATTATGCATTCACTTGATTAACATTCTTGGTCTGGCTCTCCAGTGCCTTGTAATTCATACACTATACATGCTGCACAGCCAGCATGTGAAAAGGGACCACACTGACTACACAGCATGTAATGTCCTTGTCACACTCCCCTTACAGAAGAGAATTAAGGTGAAGGAAAAAGGAGAATCACAGGGATTTCCAGATGTGACACTCTGAGACAGAGAAAAGAGTAAGTCAACTGTCTTCATGGCAATTGCAATACAAGAAGAGGTCTTTGCAGATCATGATGTACATAGAGCAGCCATCCCAGGTCCAACCTCCTTCTCTGAGCCACGAGTGCACTCATCCAGTTGTCCAGGCAGTCACTTGACATGTATCCCCTATACCAGGCTGCAGCCCTCTCTTCCATCTCCTCCAGGAGGATCCAGCTTCATATTAAGCCAGGGACACCCTTTTCAGCCACCACAGGGCCTGGCCACCCCATCCTTCTGCAATGCTGAGACGCAAATGAAGGCAGCATACAAACCCTGGGTCCTTCTCTTTGGGAAGTGTGTCAGTAGGTATCACCACTAGGCAGCACTGACAGCTGGAATATCTTGGGAGCTGTCAGCTCTTCTGCATTCAGCTTGCTTGGGTCTCCCTGCTGTTGCCCCATTCTTACATTTTTTGGCTCTCTGACCCTAGTTGTCTGCATCTTTCCCTCTTCCTCCTGTCCAAGTCAGAGTCATTTGCCATGCCTGAATTTAACAACCTGTGATGAACTTCTCACAATTAACTGCTCTTTGAGCCCATGTACACATCTATCTCCAGGAAACTCTCCAGCACTTAGGTCTATCATTTCTTTACATGTGATATGAAAAATCAATCCCTTTTGCTTTAAACTTTGTAGTTTCATGTAGTTAATTAGATCTTCTGTATAAACATCATTTCTTGTTCATACCTTTTCCAGGCCAGGTAGTATTTTATATCTCCCTGACAGATTCTCCATCTACTATCTATCTTCCTGCTTTTGCCTGTGTATTTTAGGCATACAAACCGTGAGCTAAATTTGAGCACTCTCACTGACTCCCTCTGCACCACTTCCAGTTCTACTTTTTCTGTGAAAAGTGCTCAAGACCTCCACCTGAGGATATGCACCATGCTCAGGCCATGCAATCATGTCCCATATGCTCCCCACACCGAGTACAAGTCAGCAACACGTACTTCAAGTCTAATATGACCCAAAGATCTTCTCATCCAAGACCAGGGGCAGTTTCTCTCAATAAAAAGTTTGTAATTAATTTAGTGACTTTCTTGCACATATAGGTGTTGCTTGCTTAGCCAGTGCTTGGAAAGCAGCTCATTCCCCACTGTGACTCTGCTCAGCTGGGAGCACTGCCTCTTAGCCATACCTTCCCATCCTATTTCATGTTTTGTGCCGAGTGAACCTGGTCCCCAGCCAAAAGCTGCTGAATGAGTTCCCTGCAGTACCTTGCTGATGGGGCTCATCCCAGACCTCATGGACCACCTACAGGGTAAGAGGTTCTCTCTGTTTCCAGGACTATTCAGCTGTGCTTTCTGCTGAGCCCAACAATACAGAGGGCACTTGTGGCCCTGGGTTTCTACAAGGCACGTGCCCAGAGGCACCGGAGCAGCAACAGCAGATTTGCATGGTACCCTTTGGCTCAGCCCCACGCAGAGTGCCCACTCCCCCTGACCTACTGTCCCACCACCAGGCTGACTACACGCAGCACTCCCGCTTGGGAACCTTCAGATGTATTTCAGGCAGGCCACGGAAAACAGGCAGCTGGTGGCTGCTGGCCAGGAAAATCCTGGGCATCTGGGCTCCCCGGGCTGCAGAGACCCGACACGGCTCTCAGCGGTGCTCCCGACTGTGCCTCCCCTTTTCCCATTCAGCAGAAGTGGGACTTGGTCCGCCTCTCTCCAAGATGCGCACCCTTCTGCTTTGCCCGCAAAACCAGACCTGAACAAGACACTAGATGGCAGCAGCAGACCCAGGAAGACCTTCCCCAGAGGAGTTCCTTTGCTGCTGGATGTGCCGCTGGTTCTCTTAGCTGCTCCAGAAATACTCTCACCTTGCTGCACCTCCAATCCCTTGAGTTAAACTAGTCGGAGAGGGAAGTGGAAAAAGTCGTGTTTGATTCCTAGAGAGGGGTCACTACTTGCACCATATGTAGGGTGAGCACACACAGTCATCCTTCCTGGTTTTTGTACGGGTTTATCTCCTGGCTCTATCACTGAGCTTTGTGTGATGGTGGAGGAATTGCTTCACAGTGCTTCAGCTTCCCCACTATCAGCCTGGGCTGAGGCACACTGGTAAATGTTTTTGGACTAGGCACTGCAAAAAAAGCGGCCTGGCACTCCCACAGCAGAGGATTTGTCAGTGTTAGAGTGAATAACCACTCTTTTCAGGGATGAACCATGACCTGAATGGCCCAGACTGTGTAGACAAATTGGTGGGGGCTGAAGTTTGCAGTGGATTTTGGCAGTGATGTCTGTAAGGCCTTGCTGGCCTGAATCAGAAAGTTCTCAGTGGGCAAGGTTTGAATCATTGCAACTTCCAGAGATAAAAGGGATGTACGACAGTGGCTTACTGTTGTTAAATACGCTTCATTCTCAAGATTGTCAAAGTACTGGGTGCAGAGCTCATGATAAACTCCACGGAAAAATGACTCCAGGCTGATGTGGTGTCAGTCCTGGGTGTGGAGACAGGTGACTTGTTTTTCTCCTGCACAGGAATAGCACCCTATCTTCCTGGCATGCAGCTCCTGTAGGTACCTAACCTGGGAGGTGGGCAGAAATCTACTGATCTTGTCTACACAAACACCAGCAGTAGCTAAATGAGATCAATCTGAGCTTGTGGATCTGGCTGAAAGTGTCAAGCTGTGAAAGGGAAATCCCAAGGGTGCTTAGTGCTACTCGTACCAGTCTAACTGGTTGAGTTGATGTTGAGTCCTGAAAAATCCTGAGCCTTCTCAGCTCTAATGGAAATCAAAGATTCTGATCACAGTCCCAGGGCAAACACTGTATCAAGTCCATACAGCCCTTGCATCAGAGGCCAGGGTGCAAAAGGGCTACTGGGTCTTCTTCCTAGCTGTGGTGTGCCAGAAGACAGTCCCCAGTCCTCCCAGAAACTATTTAAAAGATCAAATCAAATTACTCCCTGGCTGATTCTATCCCATATTTTGTTTGCAACATCCTCTTCCAGCCTGTTTGCCAGACTCACTGTCTGTCTGTACAGGCATTAATGAATTGCCAGGGCAAGCTGTTGCAACACTGGGTCTCTGTGAAGGTTTGAGGAGCAAACATGGGCTGATCAGTAATAAATATTGATTTGTCCGTAAGTGAAACAGCAGCATTTATGGGATCATGCTGGACACCCAAGTGGTGACCAAATTACTGTGGGGTCAAATGCTTAGGAGAATGCTAATAGGCCATTTATATGAGAGGCAGCAAAGCAGGGGCAGAGAGGACTTCTGCAGAGCTCCTCCATTTGGACCATTGTGAAGAGGGTCAAAGACAGGTCTATGCAATTTATAGCAGTTCAAGGCCCAGGTTTAGCCCTTTTTTAAACAGTCTCAGATGCTTTGTCCAGCCTCGGGGTTTAGCAAACAAGGCCCCTACAGAACCTCAACTCCCAGCTTGTCTCAGAAATGCAATAAATTGTCTGCATTTCCCTAACACTGCAGCAGAATAATATTTAATTATTTTTATTCATGGGCTCCAAGTGGACTGCGGATAGCCAGCTTGTTTCCAAAAAGAGCCATGAAGAGATGCACTGTGTTTCCACAACAAATCTTTCCATCTATACAAAGGGCTTTTGGCCCAAGTACTGCCAGCCCTTCTTATCTGAAGCTCTAAAACTACATTTGGATTTAGAGTATTTTGCTGGCCAGCTCTCAGCTAAAATTACACTGTTGATCCAAGTCTGATATTTGCAATTATTTAAATGTGTTGATTACACTTTGCATTTAGTTGAAAAAAAGACCCTAAAAGCAGTTAAAGTGACCAGAAAAAAAGAGAGGGAAAAAAAAAAAAGAGAGAGAAAAAGGAAAAAGCCATTCATTTATCTCTTACCCAATAAAGCACATACACTTGTTTAACACTGAACTATACAGAAGGGACAGAATACAGCTATTTCTTCTGACTGTCCACAAAGCAGTGCCCCAAAAATGGTACTGTGTGCTTCCTGTAGGAAACAGCAAAATAGAGGTTTTCTTTCTCAAATCATGAGCATGAGCAAAATGAATCCTTAGCAGGGAAGGAATGAGAACATCTCTAGACAGCAGTAAAAGAGTCAGTCCCATGGGATCCCACACTGATTCCAGAAGAAAACTTTCCCAGCCTCTACCTGCCCACTGAGAAGAGTGTGGCAATATCCGCATAAACTATATTTCTGAGATTTTGCTCCCTGGGGGCATACTGCTCTCATTCTGTGTTTTGGGGAATAAGATTTCACACAATCACAGTCATGGACTATGACAAGATTTGCCAGGAGGATACATTTGAAAGACAAGCTGGACTAAAAGGCACCACAAGGCCTGTTATTTGTTAATGCCACCATTGATAAAAGACAGCATCTTACCACACTTCCTACAGCTTGGGCTGTTCCCATCTCACTCTGTCCTTGTAGCTGCCTCAGCCCAGAATTTGCCACCCACAGTTCATCCCCTAAGCAGGGCTTGTTTGACCTTTTAAAATATGGCTCTTTGGGGATTTCAATTTGACTGGACCCTTACTACTCATGAGAGGAGTTGAAACTTTAAAAAAAGGGAAAGGGCAAAAAGAAATACCAGTCTTCCTCTGTCTCCTCAGCAATAAATTGCTCCCACTTTATACTATTTCTGAATTAGTGAAACTAACAAACAAACACAAGTTATCCCCTCAGACAGAAGGGGATCAAGTCCCTTTCTGAAGCACTGACAGGATAATCTAGCTCAAAAACCCCTTTGATCAACACAGTAACATGCAGTGAAATGCTAATCCTACAGCTGACCACAGGAGTTTTGACTTTTGTGAGGTCAGAATTTAGACTTTCTTAGATGATATTTAGAGCCGTATCTCTAGACAACTCTGTTTTATGCTTTTACACAACTTTATAATTTAATGAAGTTTATTGTTAATATCTACATAATAACTAGAAAAATAAAAGTAATGTCAAGCCCTGCTAGGCCCTGTAGCTTTCTTCTGGAAATAAAATGCTCCCAAAAGTGAACCTCTTTGATTTGACATGATCATAAATCACCTAATGAACCTTTTGTCCCTTTGTCTCATGGATGGAGAGAACAGACTCCAAAGAGTATCTGACTTCTTCTTTTTCATCTTCAAATGTAATGTCATGGCTAAGATACAAAGGAAATTGTAAAAGGATTACCAGCACTGAGCTCAAGAAGGTATTAAAATCCTTTCATGTTGTTCCTAGGAAGGAAGAGGAAGATCCAGACCTAAAGTATTTAAAGTCCGAAATCCTATTAAAGTCACATCTGTTATCTGAAGAGGCATTAAGTATATCTCAGACTAGCTGCTGGTCAGCCACCCCTTTTCCAAGCATCCTCAACTCTAGCAAATCTCTAAGAATTAGGAGCACAAGCAACTCACAAAATCTTTCCTTATTTCCCTCTGAAAGCAGAACTGAAACTGACCTCCCTGGGATTTCTTACACTAATGGAGAGTTAGTCCTGCTCCCACCAAAGTAGGTGGCAGAGACTCCCTAGTTTCCCAGAAGACCTAGTCAGAACCATGGCAAAAGATGGAGCATGGCAGTTTACTCTGTCACGTAAATGTCCAAATGAAAAAGCTTACAGCATAGGCAAAATAGGTACAGAGAGAAAAATGCAGCCATAAAGATTCTAGAGGATCTTCTTTACTACAGGAAAAAATAAGTAATTTCAGTATGTGATGTAAATATTCCTTGCCAATGTTAAATTTGTCAGTGTATTCTTACCAGTGTCCTTCTTCTTTGCTCGTGAAAGCTCATGGACTGTTGCTCCAATATCACTTCTCAAGGACTTGATGATCTTATCCAGTGCTGGGACATTCTTGCCTTCCAAGTTAATGAAGAATTCATACTCATCCTTGTTGAGACGTGAAGGTCGGGACTCAATATGGGTCAAGTTTATACCTTTTTCCTATGAGAAAGAGAAACTTTGGTCCCACAGGGTTTGGGGGAAGGAACACGGCACTAAGATTAGATAAATACATGTCAGTCAACAAACCATACTATACAATCCAAATAACTCAGAAATAGACACTTGCCTCTTGTGGCCACTGGACTGACTTTCACAACAGACAAAGACACAGAAAGAAGAATGAAAAGTTTGTGGGATTCACCCTTAGGCAGAGCACCATTATAAAGACTATGCACTACATAAAGCTTAGAAAAAGATGGAAGCAGGATACAAGTTGTAAATAGGTTTTGTGTTGTAAATGGTGACACCCGTACCTCAAGTACATAATGAGGGCTTGTCTGTGTTGACAAGGGCATTTCCCAAGGATCAACATGGAAGTAGGCATTCCACCTGCAGAGTATCCCCTCATAAGAAACTGAATGCTGTGTTTATGAGCACCTTGAAAGAAGACTGGAAAAGCAAGCAGCTGTGCACCTTGTGAGATAAACTTCTGCCAAGCCACTGCACAGTCACCTGCAAAGCCACCTGCACAGTTTCCAGGGCTGTGAGCAGCTGTTGAGCAGAGATCCAATGGGAAACATGGATCTGCACCAAAAAAAGGCAGCCCAGGTTTGTGCAAATAAAAACATGGGTGTTTTGAGTCACAGAATCACAGAGTTGCTGAGGTTGGATGGAACCTCTGGAGGTCAGCTAGTCCAACAGACTGATCAGGCAGGTTCTGCTACAGCAGATTGCTCAGGGCTGTGTCCAGCCAAGTTTTGACACTCCTCAGTATCTATGGGCAACTGCTCTAGAATCTAATCACACTCATAGAAAAGATTTTATTTAGCATGGAAATTCAAATTCTGTCTTACCAAACATCTTTGCTGACCATCAGCAGTGTCTCCTAGGTCTGAAGAAAGAGTTCACTGGCAAGTATAGTCTTGATGACTATAGGCAGTGGGAACCTGACCACAGACAGGCTACCATGCTGATGTGTAAGCAACAAGTAGCTAAAAATCCTTTTTTTCCAATCAGTTAAACAAAAGTCTGGGAAAATCTACCTCAGTTTAGCTGACCTCAAATATTTTCCTGAGCACTGTAATTTATACAGGAAAGTACTGCCTTTTTGGGCACTGACTTTGCCACTTGACCACCCTGTCAAACTCACACTGGAGCTGCAGACACAGAATTCTGTAGCAGGGTCCAGGCTTCTGTCCCCAGAAAGAAATATACAAACCCCTGGAAGAAATCTGGGCATCAAGATTACAGAATCATAAAATCATTAACCACAGAGTCAGAAGAGGTGACACATGGTGCTCAGTAGCCTGGAGAAGCTTTTGTTTTGCTTCTTTCAAGCTCAAGAAGACCCCAAACTACACGGGGAGAAGTGATGGCCCTGATGGTGCAAGAGCCAATCCCCTGCTGCAGACAGGTCAGGATTTCATCCATGAAGTAACACTGTGAGCAGTGAAAGAGGGAACCGTTTTTATCTGTACATCCCTCTGAGCTTCTAAAACCCTTTAAGATTTTCTTTGCTCCTCTCAGTGCTTGCACAGGAAGGCATCTGTCCATCAGCGGCAAAGGACTCATTTACTTCACCACAAAAGGCAGTTTATTCCTTGGTAGGAAACATGCATGTCATTCCTCTGTTTCCTAAGCATTGCACACTATAGATGAACTTAAATTGTTTGGCTAGATAGCAATACAATAAGTTGAAAAGGTCAAAAGCACATTCACCAACTGCTGCTCTTGAGAGATGCCATCCTTGCGGGGCTGTCTGGGACAGAGAATGGCTGCCACTGTCCTTGGCCCTGAGGACAATTTGTTTTAGGCCTCCAAAGCCCCACTGCACAAACAGACCACCCATTGTATCCCCTGCTTGGTGAGGCGCTGGGAGCCCCTGACAGAGAGCAGGCGCAGGCAGCAGTGTGTCCACGTGGGTCTGGCACCTGGAGCTGGGGGCGATCTGCTCTGCACGGCCACTCAGAGAGGCAGAGAGCGGGTGCAAAACCTCTGTCTGTCATTGCAGGCACACTAAGGCGTTGCTTTACCTTCACTTTGCACTGACATGTTGGGGTGTTGTATTCTGTCTCTGTAGATTCACAGAGGAATGGGTTCCCAGGCTCTGACTGGGATTTCTGCGTCTGACAGAGGCTGTGATAACATGGACCCCTCTTCAGTAGCTGTTATTTCCTGCGTCCCTCCCCCACCCATAACTGTTCATCCCTGTCTCAACATCCCTCCCCCACGAGATAGTGGAGCTGTTTGAGACACCATAGAATCATACAACCACAGAACAGTTTGGGTTGGAATACACATTTAAAGGCCATCTAGTCCAACCCCTCTGCAATGACCAGGGACATCTTCATCTAAATCAGTTTACTCAGAGTCCCATGCAGCCTGGCCTTGAATGTTTCCAGGGATGGGGCATCTGCCACCTCTCTGGGAAAACCACGCCACCATCCTAGTAAAAGTTTCTTCCTTATGTCTAGTCTGAATCTACGCTCTTTTAGTTTAAAACCATTGCCCTATATCCTTTTGTAAAAGACCTGGCTAAAAGGTCAGTCCCCATCTTTTTTACTGGCCCCCTTTAAGCACTGAAAGGCCACAATAAGTTCATCCCAGCACCTTCTCTTCTCCAAACTGAAGATACCTAAACTGTATCCCTTTTTTTTGACCAGGTGAATTTTTCCACTTTACCAGCTTTCCAACCTGGCTAAGTGAGCAGCTGCCCAGACAGCAATGCCCCAAAATTAAGGGAATGATTCAGGGGGTGGGAATGAAAATACAAGCTGCAGGGTGGGCACAACGTATGCTTAAGGGAGCAAAACCACCAACACCTCTCAAAATATGACCATAACATAAGACAGTGGGAAAAAGAGGGGAAAAAAGGAATGCAGGGAGAAAGTAGCTCATGAGATAAGCAGCACACCTTCCCACAGAGTATCAAGCTACTTTGCTGTTAACTTGAGGGATATCTGCCACTCACCAATGTGCAGAGCCAACCTGTTACCTCTTTGTGGCAAGGCTTCAGGACATCACAACAGAGAGGCTGAAGGGAGAACCCTTCTGGTGACTGTTTTCAGAGCAAGAATTCAGCAGCATATGTCCAACTCCCTGAGTTGGCACTCCTGGAGAAATGTGTGCTCATATGCTGTGCCTTGCTACTAAGCCCTTGATTTCAAAATATTTACAGTGGCTCTGACTGGAGTTGTTTTACAACTTTCTAGTCCAACTACTCCATCTAGTGTTTAATCTTCATAGCTTCACATTGTTCAGAACTTTTTTGTATCCTTGTTAGCAAGTCTTGCAATTGCATCGGTTTCTCACAGTAATTGATGTTTTGTTTAAAGCTTCAGCTTTTGGAGACAAGTGATTACCTGAGAAAGGAAGCTTTTTTTTGTTGTTGCTTAGTTGCTTATTTTGAGCAATTTTCAATCTCTATGTATTTTTTTAGTAGAGCATGAAATCTTGATAATGTACACCTTCAAAAGTCAGCTAATAAAAGTTCTTCCAATTTTCTGAACAATTTTTTGTTGATGAAACAAAACTCCTACCCTAACTGATTTTGGAAGCTCTGGGCTGTCATATGTTAGAGGCTGGATTCATACCTGAACTATTAACATTGGTCCCTTCTGCCTCTCCTATTTTAGAGCTGGTAGGAATCAGATGAGCCCATGGATTGCAATTATAGAAAGAAGTCTCAAGACACATTCTCAGAGCTCAAACATCAAGTTAGAACTTAGTTCTAAGCAAGTTAGAAGAGGTTAGTGATACAGATATCAATTTACAACAAGGGCAGTAGTGGGTGCAGGGAGGAGACTGCCCATGTCTCTGTCTAACCTTACCCCACAGTACTGGCTCAGATCTTAGCTCCCTCTTGGAGGCTGTGAAGCAGCTTCAGCCCCTTCCCCAGATTATTCCAGTTATGCTATCCCAGCTCAACATCTGCTAGGCTGCAGCTGCCCCACACTGGCAGGATAAAACCAGACTGGTGTTACACTACATTGGCAGTCTTTCAGAGGTCACTGCTGAGATAATTTAGTCCCACCCTCAGAGAATTTAACAGCCTGGTCACTGGAAAAGGACAGTTGTGTTTTCATAGCTACATGGGGAAGCTTTCAGTAGGGAAGGATGCTTTTTGGCAAAGTTATGGGCTACTACTTCCCGTGACATTCATATGTCCTTCTGTTTATGCAATACTAAATACTCCTGTATATGGTTCTAAAACTAAATCCAGCTGTTAAATCCAGCTGCAGCTTGTTTTCAGGACTGTTGTCATTAATTAAGTTTGGCTTCATCAGGAGACCCCACGTTGTTACCAGATGAAGAACTGTCGACAGCACTGTGGTGCTGCTAATCAACATTCAGGGAGAATTTGGGTGAAATCTCCCAAAGTAAAGACATGTTTGCACTTTCTGGTACCAAAAAAACAAAAACAAAAACANGGTGACATGTTCTTTTAACACTTGCCATGGGATAGTTCAGCTTTTCCTGGTAGAGAACACTTCCAGAAGCACAAGTAGAAGATCAGTGCCTAATTTTTCACAGGAGATCAGGGGACTTAGGAAGTTACAGCCATCGGTTCCCAAAATGAAGGCAAGGGCAACCATCTGGTTCAGCTTTACTGCTCAAGGGGTGCTTCTCAGCTGAAGACAGCACTTCTCCATATTCCTCACATCTGCTAGGGTCCTCCTTCCAAGCTCATGGAAGCAAAGGTCCCTACCAGCAAACAGCTCCAGAGGGCAGCTGGCCCTGGAGCAGCCCCTGGTGTCTATCACTCAGCACTTCTGTTCCAACCCTGAAATTTGGTATGAAGCTTTCAGCACAATCTAGCTACAAAACACATGGAGCAGGACAAACCAAAAACACGTGGCACTGCAGAAGCACCTACCAAGAGGGCTCTCCTCTCTTTAAACTCATATTGGTTTGATAGATCAAGAAATCCTGCTCTCCTGGCACTAGAAACAGGAGAGATAAGACTGAGGACGTGGATTTAGAGCAGTGTAATGAAGTAATAGTAGCTGTGCATAGGTACAGTACAATGAAAAAAACAAGTCTCATGGCAGAGATATGCCTGGCTTGTTCACCTATCACTGTAGACACTTCCAACACACCCCCTGGCCAAAGTGACTGCTCTCTTCCCTTGATTTGGAAACAAACCCAACCACTGCAGAGTCAGTACCTTCCCAAGGGACAAAGAGATAACAGTCATGTTGGACTTTTGTTGAATAAAGTTCCTAAACAGAAAAAGAGCAGAGTCATTTCTGCTGGCTCTGAAAGTGCAGGGTCTCATTTAGTAAAGCCTGTTACTCCCATCCCATCCTCCCATGGAGCAGTAACTTACTTGTTTTGAAACAGAGTCCTACCCAGTGATGGCTGCACCTTGTACTGAAGTCCTGCTCAGTATGTGAGAAGGTCCTATCAGTGAAGAAAAGATAGAAGGCTCCTCTCTGACAATAGGTTGAGTAAACTTGTAATGTATTTCAATGTTTGCCACTTAATGCAGTTGACGATCTCCTAATACTTGCAAGTCTGTCAGAAAAATATCTTCAGAGAAGATTAAGGTATTCACAAATTCATGCAGAAAATCTGCAGTTAAAACTGCAGGCAATTTCTTTTCACATATGGAAATGTCTATTTCTGATATTTTTAAAGATGAATTTAACTATGGAAAGGCCAGCTTTTGAGGGGGAAGAACTTTTGTTTTTCTTCACTTTTTTATCTTTTTCAGATCAGACTTCATTGTTTCAAAAAGGGATCTCGATTTCAATAGGCTTTTATCACTACAGAGAAAAAAACATTTCTACCAGGAGGTAACTTTTAGGTTAACCCAAAATGCTCAGCTTTGCTTTTTCAGTTTTGATAAGAAATCTGGAAGATTTCTGTAAATTTTTGACCTCCACTTATACTTCCTAAATTTTTGATGTGAATCAAAAAAGAAACATAATTTCATAATGACTACTCTGTCTTCCTGATCTTAGGCATGATATTTTACTTATGTGTGATGTTCTGTTTCAGGCTAAGGTATTTATTCAGGGCTCCCTAGATACCATCTTCTGTAATGGCATGACACAAAAAACCCAGCACATGGCTGCACCAAGCAGTACCTCAGCATACAGCAGGTCCTATTAAAATGATGTTGTTGCAAAGACCCTGCTGGTGAGTTTATGCTGTCCCTACAGCCACCCTCAAGCCTGTAATGAGGACAGGACAGGGGTGTTGCCCCAGCAGAGCCTATAGGGAAGTTGTATGCACGCTAGGACAGATAAAGATTATGGACAAACAGGCTTTTTAAATGCAAAAGAATTGGGTTTGATAAGCAAAAAGTGAATGTTTGCCACATCCCAATATACAAACAGAGCATCTGGTGTGGAAGCAAAGTGTATTCAGTTTTAACAATCTGCTTATTTCAAGGCAAGACTGAGCTGCTATTACATTACGGCAGAGTATGAGTCTGGCCCTGCAGACACATCTCTTCACAGGAAAGGTGAAGAAGAGACTGCAGGGACTGTATTGTCAGCAGGGGCATAGAGCAGTCCAGGAGGAACAGATTCATGCAGTCAGGCAAGGATTTGCCTGAGGGGACAAGCACCAGGGGTCAGAAAAGCTTAGGAGCCTGCTGAAGTCTGGTGTTTGGAGGCGTCTTCCCAAATGCTCTTTTTTGTTAGAGTGTGAGACAGAGAGGACTCTCCTCCTGCTGAAGGTGGATATTGAACTCTTCCACAGACATGGTCTGGGTTTGCTTTTACAGACAGAAATGCTTTTAGCTTAAAAAGCCATATAGTCTTTCTTTAAATATGTGACTGTCCTTCCACGTAGACCACTTGCCATTTTTGAACATTGTGCATTTACCTAACACTGACATGCATAACAGAGAATATGAATTAAGAACAAACTAAGAAAAAAGTGGAAATAATCAAGTACATTTTGGAC
Source organism: Scytalopus superciliaris (assembly GCA_013400415.1). NCBI lineage: Eukaryota > Metazoa > Chordata > Aves > Passeriformes > Rhinocryptidae > Scytalopus > Scytalopus superciliaris. Next base: position 34,360 of record VXBX01001375.1, read on the forward strand.
ATAAAGCCAGCAGACATAACGAGCTGAGTGCACCGAGGAGATTCCTCAGAAAAAAAGCCTTCAAGCTACATAGGGAAAACAACAGTACTTGTGTGCAACTGGGACCTGAAGAGAAAAACCATCTGGGTCTTTGAGCTAGAAAGACCAAATGTGAGACCATGCAGTACTCTGTCAACTGCATGAGCAACCCTGAGGGATATTTGAAGACAAACATTACTGTTTCCACAAAACATATTGAAATTCTCTTAAACTCAGCTAAAGGGCAAAATTCTGTGCTATGAGCACTCTGTAGCCATTGGTCCTCTGCCTTGCCCTAGGTGGGTGAGACACCCCTACCTTCAGTCCATGCTGGCCTCCACAATGGGGGCTTACTCAGTTCAACTGGGCTGTGTTTGAACACTATTTCCTTCCCCGGGTGATTTGACTCTTGAGTGAGTAGAGATTACATCTGTACTGGGGTGCTTGATGAGCCAGCAGTCCTGGACCTCATGACATCTAGGGACAGACCCAGGCTAGAGCACACCACAGCTCCTTTGGGCTCTCACTGCCTGTGCAGAACAAGCTGTGACAGGGGATAAAGTCTGGCCAAGTTTCACCCCAGCACAGGAGTAGAACATGGGCAGTTTGGGAACCTGGGGGTGAGGAGCTGCTCCTGTATCCCAGGACTGGACTCACGAGTGACTGAAAAGTCCACACAGAGTAACAGATTTTTTTTTTCTTCATCTCTTAAACCAAGGAGTGGATGAACCTCCCTAGGTCCACACAGACACCTCCTTTATAGAAAGGACATGCTGATGACACCCCAAGATCTCTCCTTTCTTTAGATATCCCCTCAGTTCCCTGTGTCTCAGTCTGGACCTTGCTTCCATGCTTCCTTCCCTGCAAGAGAGGGTTTATTTTCAAGCCTTTCATATTTACAGGTCACACAACCTTCCTTCTCTCCCCTTCATGTCCCAGAGCAGTTTTACAGGTTGGTTAGAGATGAAGCAAAATCCTCAAAGCCAGTGCTAGAGGCACTGTCTCTTAACCACTCCCAAATCCAAGCTGGGAAAAGGAGAGAGTAAACCTGTGTTCTCTGCCTGCCTTCCCATGCATGAGCTCCCCGGGGCACCTCCCAACCCCAGCAAGGAACAGACAGTGTCCAAACATGCCACACATGGTCATCGGCACCAGCAGCTGCACAAGGTGTGGACCCTCCATGGAGGTCAACAATCGCAGTGCCAGATCCACACCCAGGGAACAGCCTGATCATATTTTGTGGCTTGTTTTCCTTTTTTCCTACTTCATGTGGTTACATGAGACAATGACAGACAGAGCAGCCATCCTCACATCTTCTCCTTATGATACCCCTGAGACAAACCCACTGTGTATCCTCAGGCCATCAACAGGCTGGTGACAGAAGACTGGGGACAAGGCTAGGTATCTCCCTGCCCAGAGGAGCCCACCAACAGAAGAGTCTGAACTAACTCCTATAGCATCTCACAGTTGATGTTACTAAGCAGTGAAGGAATACAAGAGGAAAAATTTCTCTCAAGCTCTTCCTCCTTGTTCCTATTCTTCATCTGCATATTACCACTTTCCCTGTCTGTGCTGTGGTTTTCACTGAGCACAAAGACTGTGTCTCTGAGGCACCATAGTTATGGTCCAGGTGGAAAAAAGTGGAGGTTATTTTGTGGGTGTGTATGTCTTACACTACTGTGCAGAGGGCAGGTTCTTTGAACTGAGTTAGAACAGCCCAAGGGCTGCTCTGGTTTACACACCAGGAACTCACCAACAGCCCTCATGAGCTGAAGCTGCAGGTCAGGCTTGCATCATTAAATCCCTTTCTTCCAGCCACATATCCACCTCCCCACACTTAGCCAACAGCATGTAAAACAGATATAAGAACATCCATGCACAGATCTCTTGTGAACACCTGGTGCTGGAGAAGACTACAAGTTAGCACAGAAAGAGTAAGGTTCATTGGGATGGAAAACCACCCAGCCAGCAGTGCAGACATCTTCAGTTTAGTCCCAACCCCTCAGTTGCCATCAGGATCTCTGGGAAAAACCAGAATGTGGCTATCTGCTTTGGGGCAAGAAAAGTCACATCCAAGAACTGGCTATTTCTCTCTCCTATACTAGCTGCCCTACAGATTTTTCTTTAGTGATGTCAGCAATTTGGTTGTTAGACAGCAATGCATTTAACAGGAGAGTACCAACAGTCTCCTTAATTCACTTACAGACATACATGTTATTGACATACAGACATTTTGCAGGACTGTATTACAGTGGTCAGTTCATAGATTTAGACTAGCTCTGCTGTCACTGGTGTGAATTTCCATTCATCCTAATGAATCAAATATGTCCTAGAACTCGTAATTATTTTTCCTTTGTACCAAAAACACACAAACCTTTAATTTCCTAGTAAATTCAATTTATGAATGGAAAATAAGTGGACCACAACTTCTTAGAATGTTCTACAGAAATTGCTGTTTTCAGGCACAACCATTATATGAGGATTTAAAAAAAAAAAAAAGCCACAGAACCAATATAGCAGTGTAACAGTGTGTTTGCTTGGGAGCACAGAGTACACAACTGTGTGTGTTGCAACACAATCATCCTGAATTGCACGGATTTCGTGCTTTTCAAACAGAATTCATGACATCTGGGAAATATTTCTACAAGAATAAATAGGCACACAATGTCCTGAAAGGTAAACAGCTCCTTGTTTCCCCAAAAGCTTCCCAAGTCAGTCAGTACAAGTAAAAGCCCTTTAGTGTAAAAAAGGTGCTGTCATTTTGTAGGTACCCCCTACCTGTTCCATAGAAGTAATGTGCGTGGGAGTTGGTGGACTTATTTATATCAAATTTACTGAGATGGACAAGAGCCAAGAGAGTAGCTGCCCCCCAGTAGAAATACTTCATGCAACGTGCAGTATGAGTCACGTGGCCGACACGCAGGTTATATTTGCCTTACGCGTTATAATGTAAATTATTTGGTTATAAGTCAATCTTAGGTCATGGCCCAATTCACTTCTACCTCTTACTCAAGCAGTTACTGTGGAGTATTTCCTTCTAAAGTGGAAAAAATGCATATTTTTTCCACTCTCATGTCAGTTAAACATAGAGGTTTTAATTCAAAAGTTTGAAATCAAATTTGAACTTAAAAAAGCTACTTCTGCTTCAAGATGTTCAAGGGATTTTACACCCAGAAAAGAAATGCATGGTGCTTTCTCCCATTATGGCAATGAAATAGAATAAACATGATCTCAAATACCCTGAGAAAATGTTACTGCAGTACAAAACTGTAAAAATCTGGTCACATTTCCTGAAGTAAAATATTTACCTCAAATGTGCGCAGAACTTTAGCCAATGCTCCAACTTCTTCTTTCAGAGAGAAAATCAAAGAAATAACACCATTTTTATTTGGGGAGTCTTCAATGTACATAGATTCCTGAAAAGACAGAAAACAAGACATACAAAAAAGAAAGATTTACATTCTGAAGTAAGTGCTTTTCTCCATTTCCCTTTTGCATGGCATCAACGACATAAAGAGGGTATAAAACAGCTTTAAATAGGAATCAAGATAACTTGCTGCTCTGGGGCTGCTCTGTTTTATGATGGTAGAGACACAAATCCCTTCTTTCAAACTAAGGCCCTAGTGGGAGCAAGGCAGTTAAAAAGGGCATAAAATAGCCTAAGCCTAATATTATCTCTGTCTTGCTTCACATGTCAGGTATATCAAGCTCAGGGAAGACTGGAAACATTACTGCACTTCGATTTCAACTGCACTGGAAAGTACTTCCCTTGGGCTTTCTTTTCATTAGCACTCAGAATTAAGCAGAGCAATGTAGATGAACTCTGTGCAGAGATGCAGAGCATGATCTCTGTTTCCCTGCAGTTCTGCTTGTACCTTTGAGGTATCCCCAGGAGAGAGGACAAATTCACAAGAGCGATATGGAAGGTGATTTAAAAACAAAACAATGACATCAAACAAAGAAAATGCAAGAAACAGAAAAAGGAAAAGACGTTGGAGCAAGCATTTAGATCTTTTATAAATCCCACGGTCAGTAAAGACTCAGGGCAAGATGTGTTTTCGTTTATGTTTGTTCCCTTTCTCTTATTGATTTTCTGCTCTGCAAATTCCAAAAGGCAATCTCCAGTGTTCTCAAGAAAGAAGGATGTTTATTTTACTTATTTTCATGGTTCTCATTACTAGAATGTCTTTGCATGTCTGAGTACATGTGTTTCTTTTCATGAAAGTCTTGTTAAGCACGGAAGAGCTATTTAATCACGTAAGAAACTGGAAACAGAGTCCTGGAGTAGACCCAAATTTTCCAAACTATCTGGGTATTTGACACAGCCTGCTGAGATTTCAAGAATCACTTAATTTTTCTGATATCAGAGTAAATTTAATACACAACCATCACAAACTTTTGGGAGTCACAAAAATGTTTTATTTACTAGTTTGTTTTATTTTTTTTTAACATCTACTGGCCTTGGGTAAATTGACCCTGATTGGCATTTCAAAGATCAAACCCAACATCTGCAACACAGATGGGTCCTGGTGTAACAAGTCCTGGGCCAAAAGTTGATTCAAGGTACCCATTTGATTTTTCTTTATGATGATACATATTTTCAGTCAGAGCCCGTCCTCATTACAGCTATTGCTTAATTGAACATATAAATCAGAGTATAAAAAGTCTCAGTACCCAAATATTGTTCTCAGCAAAGACAGCCTTTGTAGAAGACAAATTAATAACCAAATCCAGTTGCCCTGAAGCCATGGAGTTCTTGGTGGGACTACATTTCCAGAGCTATGAAGAACTGCCTTCTTTTGTAAAGTAAATAATTGCTAATTCTTAAGGCTGTCTCCATGCTGCCTTCAAGGCTGTTGCTGACCTGAGAATTCATTGCCAGAGACTGGCAACATATTTTTCTATTTGGCTTTATTTCCAGAAGCTAGAAAAGGTTTTCCAAATGTTTTCTACCTTTATGGGGAACCTCTGTCGGGAACTATAGCAGAAGTACTGGTTTTATGCCCCATAAAGAAGATTGCCTCCTGTTCAATTGTGACAATTCCCGCAACATCTCTGTGTCTGCTGGGTCCTCACTGAGCCAGGGATTCAGCCCAGCTTTTACATGATGAGGACCAAGAGGAAAAGCAGTTGGAAGTGGTGTGTCAGCTGGCTAATGAAACCCATTTACACCTCCAGCAACCACAACGGAAAATGATGACAGGAGTCTGGCAAAAGTCAAACCAAATGTCTGTAGTACAGAAATTTTATCACAGTGTAACCAAAACTGTCATCTTAAACACTGTCCATGCATTGCTTTGCTCTTCTGTTTTCATGCACCAAAGCCAAAACTGATCTTAAGGACAGAACTGTACTACACCAGTCTTCCCAATGGATTGAGAATTTGGTTTTCATGGTCTGAAATGAAACTGCTTTAAAAGACATATAGTTAAATATTTAAAATACTCTTGACAAGTCATGCTGTGAGAACCAACCTCTATGAGAGATTGACTTGAATCTGCATGACAAATGAAGAATTTGCAGTTTGGACACTTGTAGGGGATATTCTGCAAGGTTTAAATACTACAAGGCAGTTCTGATGACAATTGATCTCTTTATACAATGAGATTACACAAAAATGCCTTCAAAAACCTTTCCGAACGCATTGATCAATAGTTTTAATACATTGAGATCAGCTGCTTTTAATTTGTCCTCTGTAATTTTCCCACTCTTGTAAATTGATTTATATTAGTTCTTAAAAGTAAGACGCATTGCAGTGGGAGTAGGCACTGATACTGTAAACAGCATCATACTTGCTTAATTTCTTGCACATCTGCACATGCCCTCAGTTCACTGGAAGGTCTTTTTACAAGCATCAGTTCATGCCTGAGTCTGTCCACAGGGGTGACAGCTTTCATTTCAAAGGGAAAGAAGACTGAAATTATTGTTTTCCTGGCACCCAATTCTTATCAATATGTATGGAGGCAATGTGCATCCGCACACACTGAGGACAATATAAATCAACACATATGCAAATGGAGTGTGGAATAAATTAAGCTCTAATTTTCTTCCAGCTACTTACTTTTTTTCCCCCCCCAGAAAGTAAAATAAGAAGCAGTTGATGAGCATGAACAATTATTCCTGGACCTAGTGCAATCTCAAAGATAAGTGATGTATAAATGCAAGGACAGGTTTACCTGAGCACCATGCAAATCTTCATTTTTAGTTAACCACTTTGCACATAGATCAACGTTGCCTTCCTGACACCTGTGCAATGTTTGGGCTCATTAACATAATTCTGGCAGCTTTCTAATCCATTTCTGAAATGTTTAGATAAAGCCCTTTGGAGTGAATTCCAACACTGTTAAAGCCAGAGAAAGTTTTTCTTGCAGTTTCAGGATTACAAAATTTTTCCCTCTGTGTTGTAAAGTCCAGGGTTACCGGATATAAAAAATTGTAGGAAAACAAATGGGAAAATATTTCAAATTAAATAAGATTCCTAAGTTACTTGTGAAAATGGAAGTAGCTTCCAAGTCAGATTTCTTAAGATGTTTAAATGCTGATCTCTCCAAAGGTGTCATTGGAACCAAGCAATTACACAGCTTAGGTAAGTGTCAAAGCGAGACCCTACAGAATTGCTGTGGGAGTTCAGCCTCAGCACACAGAAGAGTAGGAAACCAGGCTTCCTTGGCAGCTCTTAAAAATGTTTGTATAAACTGAAGCCCTTTTCTTGCATATCTTGTGCAGCTTGTCCCTGGCTTCAGCAGTGTTGCATAGGACATATACATGCAGAATTTGGTCCTAATAATTAACCATGCTGGCCTCAGGTTACATCATTTGCCCCTGCAGTAACATTAGTTCCTATAATCGAAGGGCACGGGCTTCAGGACTTTCCTGTTTCCCAAGGCAGAGTTCAGTCAGTCAGTAAACGTTAAAAAGGGGGACATCAGAGTCACAAAACTTAACAAGTAGCTCCACCAGAAGAGCACATAACTTCATCTGTTTTCCTCTAACAGAAGAAGATACAGGTTCTAATAACTGCTGGTCTTTTCTGCTTCTTCTTCTCTTTGCCATGTATGCAAGGATACTGCTGCAACATTTTATTTACGTTCTTATTGCACTCTTGTGAGCACAATTAACAACAGACAACTACGGGAGCTGCCAAAAGGGTGGCAACCAGACACTTCAAAGCATCAAAACAGGTCATGTTGATTCCTCCCATCTTGGGTCACACTGGGTCTCAGAGAGTGGGAGACAAGATTTGCAAGCATAGGGGGGACTGGAATGAGGCAGACAGGTCCCTCACTGCAAAAAGCAGGCACACAGACCCCATCACCTACCTGGAAAGGATCGCCATTCATTTTGCAGTGCTGTGAGTCCATGTTGCAGAGGCAGCAATGCCCACACAGGGAGACCCCTCCACTGCAGCAGGTGAAACTTTCTGACTAACTGCAGTAGCCAGAGCTCTTTGCAAAGGTATTTAAAGTGGAGCACGCAAGGCAAAACATCCCCTCCCTCCCCTGCCCCAGCTCCCTCCCCTGGACAACGTTCCAAGGGGGCGTTCTCCCTGCACACCCACTCCACCCACCCCTGACACACGAACAAACCACGCCACAGTGGCCATCCCTTGTGAGTTCCACGCCTCTGCAGAGCAGCTCTCCAGCATATTGTTTCTATCTGCACCCAGCGTGGAAGGGCAGCATGCTCTGAATTAACAGCCTTCCTCCTCCTGATGAACATCAGCTGTTTCCATTTCTCCACATCAACACATCGCTTTCAGTTCAACCTCCTGCCCATCCATTCCCACCACAGCATCTGTGTTCAGCCTCAGGTGGCTTTCTTATCTGAGGTCTCTCCACTTGAACAGACATCAGATGTTCTCCAGGATTGGCTCTTTGGATGTCAAACACCAGGCATGGAAGGCTCTGGCCCAGCACAGTAGCTGAGGAATGTCTCCTTTGATAGGACATTTTGGGGTGCATCCAAGAGGTCTGAGAGCAAAAGACATTGCTCTGCTCACCAGATGTTGGAGAGAGACACCCAGTGTAAGAGAAGCATGAGGTAGGAGTTAGATGCATGAACCTCACATTGAGATATGAGCCTGAACATGGAGAAAGGGAAGAAGGTAAAGAAAGAAAAGAAACGGGAAAGAGTAGGTCAGAGCTCTAGGGAAGGAAGAACTAGAAGGAAGAACTTGAACGGCAGATGTATGCACACCTGTGCATAGTGTCAGTCATGGAAAGCAACACAGGGGACAGTGGGAGGAACATACAATATTGCAGAAAAAGTTAGTAAAGCATCTATGTGAAAGAGCCCAGATTTGATTTAGAAAGAGTCACCAAAGCTCCTTCTTGCCAGCAGGACTTCCCAAATTCTCTTCTTCTGGAGTAAAGTGGTGTGTGTAAGGGTATGGGGGTGTTTGTCCAGTCCTGTTACAGTAGGAACATCAAATTGCATCAGTATTGGTTTACCTTCTACCATTTCAGAGTCCAAATTGCTAGAGCTTCCCTGTCCTCTTTGACATAGTAGGTCAGCAGACCAAGTACATGTTCATCCCCCTGCAGTGATATTGCTAACTGAAATGTCCCACTTGGGTTTCAAGTTGTGCCATGTGCCTGATTCCCAGCCCCTGTATGAGCACCTGAGCTTTGAATCTACTACTCCTGCTCTGGGCTCTTGCTGCAGCACCACGCAACCCACTCCTTTCAACCATATGCAGATCTGCATTGATGTCTCACATTGTTTTCATCTAAAAACATGCATTCTCCCCCTGAAACACATGCTCTCTTTGGGTGCACACGCACACCACATACATCCCTTCCCAACTATGCTGCTCAGCCATAGCTAACAGGGCTCTTTGCACTGAAAGTTGGCAGGCTCCCCTGGCTGGCATGATGCAAGTTCAAAGGGCCACGGACTTTGGCTGCTTTTCAGACTGCTCTTTCCTGCCTTTGCCTTTAGCCAGTATTTGCAGAGTAGTGGCTTCTCTGGAGCTGTGTGTCTTCTTGTCTGGGCAGGGATGTCCCTTACTGTGCAAGGACACTGGGCCTGTCTTTTCCCTGCTGGTTCAGAATGACCAAGTCAATGTGAGGGAGCAATAGAAGTGGGGGGTGGGAGGAGATGGACTTTGTGGTGAAAACAGAAGCTCACAAAAAATTCCCAAATGAGGATTCTGTGAGTATCTCAGACGGTCTGTGTGTGTGTGTCTGTGTGTCTGTGTGTGTGCATGGAAGGGGCAGTCCCCCTTTTCGATGTCCTGTATGCGTTTACCAGAGGTCTCGGGGTGCTGCATCCCTCCTTTGCGCTCCAGATAGGCTGCATTTCCTCACACCCCAGTCTGCATCCTGGTTGCAAAACCTCCCGGCCATATCCCCTCTCATTACAGACCCTGGCTCCCGGAAACCTTAATGCTCTTTGGAGGCGCCCCATCCATCCCCTGCCCGGAGGATTCTCCCCGGCTCCCTCCCTCCGGGGCGGAGTGGCCGGGAGGTGGCACTGTGTCCTCACGGCAGAGACCGCTGGACGGAGCGGGGGCATCGCGGCTGTCCCCGCCGCCTGCCCTCCGCGGGGAGTGGGGGGCACCCGCCCCCCAGGCTGAGCAGGCATCACCCAAACCCTCTCCCACCCCTCCTGACAGAGGACCGCCGCCTAGGAGGCGCCGGGAACAAACATACCCACCCTCCCCCCCACCAGCTCCCAAAATTTAACTCTCCGATAAATGTCNGGGTTTTTTTGTTTTGTTTTAGTTTTTTGTTTTGGTTTTGGGGGTTTTTTTGTTTGTTTTGCAGCCCTATATGCAAACTGTCACTTCAGGTTAGCACAAGACCTGATGTAGCTCATTAGCATGAGCTGTATCTAATATGCTTAAAACCTCTAATTATTTATTATGCCCTAATTGGCAGCCCAAGAAATGTCTGCAAAGTGATGAGTGTTCATCCCAAGACGCCTTTCGAGGAGAATTCAGCAGTGTCCCTGGTCAAACGTCATTTTTAATTCTTCATCGGGGCAAAGGCTTTATTACTCTTGTAGACGATACAATGCCAAGAAAACCCGAACAACTTGCTGTCACAAAAACCAGCCTCCCTTCACCCTGGGCAGGATAGGCAACAATTACTCACGAATACGGTTTAATGCTCAAAGTTCTTCTTTCCATAAAGGGACTCTCAGGAAGAGACGTTAAAGTTTATCAAGTATGCAAAAGTGTAAGCAGATTCTCCTTGGGGAGAAAATAATTTCCCTGACTTCTGAAAATAGCAAGGTTTTGAAAATTATATTCACATAGAAACTGTTTCAAAATAAGTTTACCTCCCCGGACCGCCCCTCCTCCCNCTTCGGGCTGCACCAACTATTTATTTATCTTTATTCTTTCTGTCTTTCTTTTCATTCATTATTCTCTCTCCCTCTTTTTTTCCCCCCTTCCTTGTGTGTGTGGCTTCTCGGTCTGATCTGTAGCTTGTTACCACCCACTGCACGCTCTCTTCTGCAGCCGAGGTGTTTCTATACAAACTTCAGCGTCCAGTTGTCATATTAATTATTACACTGAGTAATGACTGAAATAGTCAAAATAAGGGGAGACTCAAGAGAGCTTTTTCTTGCTGCTCAAAGATTCAGCAAAGAAGCCTTGCAACAAAGCACTAATTGGTCCCCAGAAATACTCTGACAAGGCATGGAAGATAGGTTTCATAAAGCCCAGCAATTGTGAAGGGGGAAAAGATCCTTGAATAGACCCCACGCTTCTTTTCTAAACTCTCTTGCTGAGCAAAAAATGGACTGCTTCTTGAATACTGGACTGATCTTGAATGCTATACCCAGCAGAGAAAAAAATGCACCATTTATTGTAAGTTTTTTTTCCAGCTATTCATGTGTTCTATGTGGAGAATAAGCTGGTTTTGTTTACCATGAAAGACCTTTTACTTTATTTTCACTCTTGGGGGGGAAGCTGGAAAGGGGAGGGGGAGGGCGAGAGGAGGGAGAGAAACACATGTGCCCAAATCCAGACGAGCTGCCTACTGTAACAAAATGGAGTGTAACAAATCCTACAGAAGTCCCGAATGTATCGATTCTTTGAAGATCTATATAGATTAACGACTTTCGTTCTGCTTTTCCAAGACAGCATTTAATCATAACGTAAATGGCCTTTAAAAAAGAAAAGAAGTGGGAGGGGGAAAAAAAAAAACGGCATAGCAAAGTTGTTTTCTTGTTCTTGCTTTGGGGTTTTTTTTGGTTTTTTTTTTTGGGTTTTTTTTTTTTTTTTGTAGGGTTTTTTGGGTTTTGGTTTTTTTTTAAAGGCAAGGACTTCAAAAGATCTCATGAGTGTGGCTACAATTTAGGCACACAAAAAATCACTATAAAATAATGACAGTTCAAGATTTTAAAACAGTGAAAAAATAAAAGACAAAAAAAAAAAAAAGGCGCCCAATGGAAAGGGCAAGGGCTATTCATCATTACGTTAGAATTAAGAATTTCAAAGTGCAGGTGCAGGACTGTGCATAGGAGCGGGTGGAGGTGGGGGATCTTGAAACAATATTTATTATCTATAAATCTGGCAGTCCCAGACGCCTTACTCTGCACAGTGAGTAGACAGGGGACCTGGCAAGATTGGCATTACCTCAGTCAATACAAGGGGTGAGTTTTTTCCCTGGCAGCAGTTGATGGAAAAGGACCATCCTGAGCCAAGGCTCTGCACCCCACCCCCCACCTCCCCTCACACACAGAGCTGGGGGTAGCCGAGTGGGTACAGGGCCACAGGGGCAAAATTGCATACAAGTTACACTTCGTGACCTCTGGAACTCATGGGTTTTGCCTTCGAAGAGCCCTCTGAGACTAGAGAAGGAGGGACCCAGAAACTCCAGTCTCATTCTGCCGTTTCAATGCAAAAGGCCAGGAATGTCCCTAAGTGGTGTTTCCAGAGCAGTTCTGGAAGTGGGCTGCTCCAGAAGAGTTACTCTGCTTAAATCCATATATAATTTACAGGGCTGAAATTATTTTGATATTTGTGTTACCACTCCCCAAAATCACAACACAGAGCTGGTCATAAAACAACTATTTCCAGTGCAGACAATCCTGATGTCAGACAAAGGATGTTGAAGAAGCCGTCCAGAAGACGTGGAACTGAAGAGGGAGAACTTCCTAAACAGAAAATACAAGCAAAGATTTTATGTTGCTGAGCTCTGGCTGTCCTGCCTAAGACAGAATAAAATAATTTAAGAAGTTTCACATGCAATGAGACAGCAGGCTAAAAGTCAGAAACTCAGTGTCCAGTGAAGAGGGCCCTGAAACAAGTATGTCAGAGGTCAGACCATACAGAACAACATCACTTTTTTCATCACACATGCATTAAATGCTGCCATGTTAAAAAATTACTAAAATACTAGTTAACAGGTGCACATTAAGGTTCTCCTTTATCATGTTGCTGCTTATCGCTGTTTAAACATACATGCACAACCAGGGTCAGGGATCCAGTGGCAGATGAGAAGAAGTGATTTTTACAGCTTCAGGCTGCTGTAATTGATGTCAGCAGCAGAGCAGGGCTTACTTTTGCACTCGTTTCCACTGAAACCTGAGCATGGACCGTGCATGAACCCCTCCTTCCACGCTTTAGAGCTGGTATGAGCACCAGGGATTAAAGTCCTCTATAAGGCACTTCCTACAGCCATAATGTCATCCATGGTGAGACTGTCATACCATGTCCCTGCTCTTGTTAATGGGTTAGAAGGCACACACGTCTGAGTTTACGGAGTGGAAAAGGGTAGAGAGAAGGGGAGACGAGACAGAGTTGAAGGCAGAAAATGTGTTAAAGCTTTCAGAAATACTTGGATATGTGAAAGGTAGGAGGGCAGTAAGAGAAGGCCATGTCAGGGTCTTCGCTGCTGCTCGTGCCAAGAGCAGGGCCACCAGCATGCCCCAGTGCTGAGCCTGGCCACATCTCCCAGGCTGCCTATACCCCTGCAGCCCCCAGGGTCAGTGTGACTCCCCCATTGATGCCAGCCTCAAACTCTCAGGACCTCAGGACTGCTTTTCCACATTTGGCCCTGAGCCACAACTGAGACTTCATCTGGGAGCAGGGCTAATTTCCCTTGCACAGGCCAGGTCAGTTCTGACTCCCCAGCAACTGCCATTGCCCGCTTGGAAAGCTGGCGACCTGGTTCCACTTTGCAGGGTGCCATGGGCGGGGCAGGGCTCAGTGAGTTTCCCCGGCACCAGCAAGCAGACTGCGTGGTCTGAAAAATGGGATCTGGCAGTGAAGGGCGAGCTGACTCCACACCTGCTTGCTCTGCCCAGCACACCCATACTTTATGCTGTCCTATGAGACAAACCTCCTCCCTCCCGTGCCGGACCTTGGCAGGGACCGTCCACTTGGGACGCGCCCAAGAGGGGTTTGGTTCTTTCTCTCCAGACAGGCTCGCCCCATGGCGCTCAGCATTCCAGAGGGGTAATTCGAGGTGACTTCTCCTGAGAAGTCTGCTTTGCCCTGCTCTGCTCTGAGCCTTCCTCCTCCTAACACCCAGTCGGGCTCACCCGCCGTTGTCGCTGGCTAATAGAGCCATCAGCCCGTCCGCGGGGCGTGTGCGGTGCCGGGCACACGCGGCTCCGGCCGTCGGAAGCGGGGGGAACGACAGCCCCCGGGCGGCGGGTCGCAGACAGCCAGGGAACTCAGGCGGGCAGCGCTCGCTGAGCCAAGGGAGCTATACCATGAAGTGCCGGTGCTCCCCAGTTACAAGAGAAAACCGCCCTTGCGTGGTCCCGCAAGCAAAGTTTCCCTTCCCGGCGGCCGCGTCCCGGCCATGGCAAGGGCGCTTCTCCCGTGGGCATGCACCGGTCTGCCTGCCCACGCCACGGGCCGCCTCCGCGCTTACACTGCCCGCACCGTGGCTCTCCCTCCCCGCCAAACCCCGGCAGGTGCCTCCAAGGTGGTCCCAGCCCTCCAGAGCCGCGGCCACAGCCGGCGCAGAGGATGCCCCGCGCATCCCGGTTCTGCCCGTACCCCGGCTCCCCCGTGAGCCACCCCCTCCCTCTCCCTCAGCAGCAGCGCCCCGGCTCGCACCCCATCTGCGCGGGGAGCGGTAGGACACGGCAGCGAACGGCTCTGGATGGGGGGACTCCCCCC
>VXBX01001375.1:53948-69349 GCA_013400415.1 Scytalopus superciliaris
GAGGAGAGCGGGCACCTGCCCAAGGCGAGGCGGGCGCGGCCGGGAGCGGGGACACACACGCACATGGGACGCCCTGGCTGCTCCATAATGCAGCGCGTATTACTCAGTGCATTCAGGGATTAGCTCAGCTTGAAGTGTGTGGGGATTCTCTGTGTCTCCCCGCTCCTTGCCTCTTGGAAAGGGGAGCGGGGAGAAGAGCTCCCCACCCCGCCCGCGGCCACCACCCCGGTTCGTCCCAGCGCGCAGCAACTTCTTGCTCCCAAGCGGGCTCGCTCTTAGCGTGTCAGCCCGCACAATGCGGGGCTAATTCCTGCTGCAAAAGGCAAGTGGTGAAGAATCAATCGCAGGCTTTATACAATCAAAAGGGATGATGGGCTTGGGGTTGGGATTTCTTTTTTTTTAAGTTCCCTGCCCCAGTCTGAATTTCTCCTGCTCCTTACCCCCGTCCTATTAATAATCCCATGCAGGCGATTGCAGACCGAGGTAAAGCTATCATTTGTATGCGCCTGAAGATTAATTTCCCCCATGTACCAACTCAACGGCATAGTTATCTCTTTAACAGGGAAAACAGTTTGGCTCCATTGTCGGGTTGCCAAGACCGCCTTTTGAGAAAGGGAGCCCGGCTAGCCTCTGATCAAACTCAAAGGTTAGTTAAAAGACAAAAACAGCTGAAAATCTTCATGAATAATGCTGTTTCCTCGAGCCCAGTGTAGTGCAAGCGCACATTTCAATGCCAGAGCATTTTGTTATGCTGCTCGCCTAAGTCAGAATTTCACAGAAAAGGCAGAGAAGAAAAGCTCCAACAATTAGAGGGGGCCTGTCAGAAAACATTAACGCCTTCCTCGCCCAGCCTGTCAAGCGTGCTGGAAATAAAAAACGGGCATAGCGAATCGCACCTCCACCCTCCGGAGCTGCAGGAGGGAGAGGGAGGGGGGTTTGGGGACAGAGAAGTAAAGAGAGAGAGACAAATGGACAGGCCCAGGCAGTTAACAGTCCCTCTTGGCTTTTCAGTTCATCCAAACCCTGGAAAAAGAACGGGGAAAGACCTGCAGCTGGATGTTCTCACTTGATATTCATCCTTCTGTTTCATGCTCTAGAATTATATTTGCTCTCAGGACTATCACAGACATACACTCACATTGTCTCTCTGCACCCTCAACCCTTTCCTGCGTCAGTCCTGAAAAGCACAAGGTACCTGGTGAAACTGCAGCACGGCAGAGCTGTTACCACTTTTCACTTCCTTCTCCCTCCAAAGTCTCAATTCTAAGTTTCCATGTCTGTGGCCATGCAGTTGTCCAGTGTGACTGACCTGCAGCGGGACTGAAGCACCTCATGTCAGAGAAGCTGTGCTTATGTATAGCACCAGAGCTATCTTATTTAGATATTTTTAGGAAAATGTGTTTCAAATGTCCACCTTTAACTAGCCAGATCCACCACCCACATGCTTGAATCCTTTTCCTTAGTTAAATACCTATTGACAAAGACACTAAAATATTTAAAGCTTGTCCTTCACTGATATTCATTTCTGTAAGTGAACATCTAGACCGACTTTCCTGACTGATGAATGGATTTTTACCTGAGACATCTCTGGTCCTTCTCTTACTGTAAGGAAAACCTCAGACCATCGCTTAAATACTTTTTTCTTTTGCCCTTGTTATCTTCATTGTCTCATTGCAAATATATGTATATGTTAATATCTGATAAGGACTAGATCAGCACTGTACAGCTTCTATAGCTAGCTTTCTGCCAGGTGGTAAAGAATGGGGGAGAGTACCATTATGTATTGTAGTATTTGTATGTACATTGAAAAAAAAAAATAAATTCCAGCAAAATACAAAGTGACTGAAGAAAAGGAGTATCTCCAAATCTGATCTCATGGACTGAAGCTATCTAGATTCATTGATGGCTATGATTTTGTCGTGACTCAATCCATTTTCGGCTGAGATCCACAAGCGCTAAACAGAGACTGTAAGTAGTTCCTCTCAGGTTCCTGGGGATATGCAGCATTGGGAAAACATGAAAAAACTGGAAAGATGGAGTGGGTCTCTGACCCAGACTCTGCTTCTGCACAAGGTGCTCTGGGAAGAGCCAGTGCCTTGTTTTTCTGGGGCATCCATGTTTTCTTTTATCTCACTGCAAACAGGATTCAATTCAGTTTTTATTCTTTACCTAATACCCAGAAAGGGACAGTTATGTATCCTAAAACATCAGAGTAAACATCTGTATGTTATCTGGAAGTTTCTTGGGAGTAAAATTCCTTTGAAATTGTCACCCACCAGGCCATATGCTTCAATCTTCTCTTAGACCCTGTAAACAACTACAACAGTCAAGTTGCAAAGTTTTCTGTTGGTCACTCACATTTTGCAGTAACATGTAGCTTTCTTGCTTTCTGTTTTTATAAACTTCCCATAGCACTGGGGAAGGAAAGGTAAACTTCAGAAAGACTGCTATAACCAGCCCCAGTGGCATAATCCAGGCCTTTGCCATAGGGGTGGGGATTGTCTTCTGAAACGGAGCCCAAACTCATTTGGTCCAATTTCACAGAAGCAGATCACAGAAAGAGCACAGGTTCCAGTTTTGGGATGGGGTCCTCCTCCCTCCCCACCAGTCACACCACTCTCTTGCTCGCTTTCCTCTCCTGCTGCTGGTCACAGCTTGGGGCTATTTTAATTTGCACTTACTGCACTGGCAGGGCTATATTAGTCTGGAACAGGAAAGGAAAAGCCCTATATTAGTAAAGTGTGAAATGCAGTTTTGACTGAAAAGGGAAGCCATTTTGACAGGATTATACCGTGACAGTGCAGATTAAAACCCTGCCATATGGCCTAAGATAGGCTTGCTCTTACTTTCAGGTAACAACGCACTGCTAATGAAGTGGTGATGACATTTCCTAATGAAAAAGAAAAGAAAAAAAAAAAGGAAAAAAGCCACCTGTATGTGAAATAAAGACAGTCAAGTGAAGGGAAGACATTAATCGGTGCTGATAATAGTGGAAGTCAGCTCTCTTTTATCATTGCGGTTTCCTTTGATTAGGAGAGGGAATTTGTTTGATTTGTTATAGAGTAAACAATAATTCATGTGTGCACTTGTAGAAGTGAACACAGTGCTTCTGAAAGGGACCCGACTGACAGCGCAGGAGAGCAAAGTCCTGCATTGCATCCAGGACAAACACAGCCCAGGCAATAGCACAGAAAGTTTCCCCACCCTGCTTTGTCAAGGACTTGCAAGAGGGTGATGGAGGTTTTCCCTGAGCAAGGCAGGAAGCCAGCCTGCCTGCTTAAATGTCAGTTACATTTAACCCCATACTTTAGTGTCTCTCTTTATCAGAGATCACTTTTGCATCTCTGAGGATACAGCAGCAAATGATGGTAGCACCAGTTGACACAGAACCTACAGTCCTGCCACTACTGTGCCACTGTGGGACAACAATAGCTTTAAAACAATAAATGGAATAATATCAGATTGTTAGTCTACAAGAAAAGGGTCACTGGTAATTAATAACCATCCTTTGAGATTTTCAGATGAAGGATGTTCTTTAGAGACTTAAAACTTTTAATTAAAGTTTCTAAGCAGTATCTGTCTATATACACTTCCATGCCATACAGACTCCATTTGGAGCAGTTGATCCAAAAGTCTGAAGAACAAACAGTGGGACACATTTTGCTTCATCCTGTTTTAACTTTCAAAGCAAACCCCATTTAGATCTAATGTGCATCATGTGAACCTGCCCAGCTATAAGCCCTGAGCTAGCAAGGCCATTTACAGTGCCATATCAAAAAAAGCACAACTGTATCTCTTCCATCTCTTCCTGGCCGTGTTATTGTTAATAAGAACTCCATAGCTGCATGTAGTTCTCACAGATTTGGCATGCTTGAGGATTTGAAGTTTTAATTTAGCAGCAGTTAAGGTTCTAGTCAGATGTATGTCTATGGATGAGCCCAGCAGCACTTTGTATTTTCTGCTCTGAGTTTTTTTGCTTCCTTCTCCTTCACTTCTTTGGTCTCATGCTTCTCATATCTGGGACTGCACCAGCTTGAAACTTATGCCCTGAATCAACTTCCAGGGTAAATATCCATTTGTAAACATCTTCATGCAGACACACTCACATCTCTCACTACCACAATACATATGGAGAACAAATGTAGATTGCAAGGAGACCAGCAAACCAAGAAGAAAGCACAGACAAAACCTTCAGAAGCATCTAATTGCAGATACTATCTACCTAAATCTAAATCCCCATGGTCTTCACCAATAGTTTAGGTTCTACCTCTTAGGGACTTGCTGGTGAAGATGGTGGCCAACTTCTGTCTCCAAGGCCATCAAACCTGTAGAAGATGGGTAAAAATGCTGGCATTTGTCTCTACGTGTGCAGAACGAAGGATGGCATGGACCTACAGTGTCACAGGATGCAGTACAAGATGCTGTGGCAGAAAGCCACAGAAATCATGAAAGGAAGAGAGGGTTCCATACCAAACAGTTGTGCCATGTACTGCTGGGTGGAATATCAGCACAGAGTAGGGTTGCTGTTGAGCAAAATGAAAGTGTATAGAAAGAGCAGTGCTGGGTAGATGCTCCTGAGACCCAGACAGTGCCAGCCCCAGGAGATTATCCCATAGCAAGCAGCAGCACTGCCGGGCTCCCACAGGTCCCTCTCCTTGCGTTTATGTATATGTCAGAAGAGATGTATTTGTGCAAGTGGCTTGTAGAGGAGTCTGGCAGAAGTGTGAGACAAGCACAGGAGGATGATGGCTTTATCCTTCATTCGTCTACCTGGTCTCTTTCTGAACCTGGATATATTTTCACCTTCTTCAACACCCTGTGGCATTAACTGTGAAGAAATTAGGATGTACAGACCAACAGAAACAAAACAGTTTCTGGAGAAAGTAGTGAATGAGCCTCTTTCCCTTCTCCCCTGCTCCAAAGTTGCATGTCAGAACACCACTACAGCTATAGGGGCAGGTGGTAGGACAATGACAGGTCCACAAGGGGCACTCTGCTCAGTTTGGGTTGTCCCTTGGCTTCTCTGCATGGCCAAATCCCGTCTTCTTGGCACTTCACTTTTAGTTGCCACTACTCCTCTCCCTCTGTGTGGGGAACTGCTACTGACCAAAGGAGCATTTATAAATAGAACAATGTTTAATTAACACAACAGTAGGACAGACTTGTTGAAATACTTCCCAGACAGCAGGCAAGAGTCCTGACAAGGAGACTATTATGGGAATTTTAATGAATCCTTCCAGAGTGGGACAGCTTCCATACACCTACATTGCAATGACTAATTTTGTTTGTGAAAATTGTATTGGTAAATGATGCAGAGTGACAATAATGTTGGGGACCAGCAAACTGAATAAAGTCACTGGGTGACTGTGAAATACTGTCTACAGAGACAGCAGAGTGCTTACTAAATGCAGTGCAGTCATGGGTCCAAGTGCCCAAAAGCCCACGTCAGACCCAGATACAAATGTAGTTTGCATAAGGCAGGCAAAGAAGCAATTAAATAACCCAAACAAGGATCTAGCTGTGCCAGATGACACCACAGCATGAAAAGAAACAAGAACTGAACAACTACTTCTGTGAAACACGACCAGGAGCATGTGCCTTATTAACACCACTGTTAAATGCATGCCTGCTAGCTGCTCCTGCTGTAATTGAGACTACTCACAGATATCCTTGTCATCTCCCTTTCTAAGAAAACAGGAAATTAAAATTGTCTGCCTCAGTGATGGATCTGTGTAAGTTTCCCACCTATGATACAGCAGCTTACTTCTTCTAACAGGGATGTGTGAAATGTGAATCAAGGGGCACTGAAAGGACAAGGTGTACAGTGTCAGTGCATTCCCTTGAGCCCACATCCTTCTAGGTCTGTAAACTATTATTGATCCTCTAGCACAGACATTGTACACCACCAGTAACCCAGTGGCCACAAACAGTAAGTATAATGAGCTCAGAATTTCAGAAACAGCTTCTTATCCTTAAAAATTTTAAGAAATGAAGCTCCCAGGAAGACAGTGTGTAATGGCAAATGGGTTATTCTTGAATTTGTCAGTTCAGCTGTCCACTGCTGCACTGTACAGACAGTAACCAGCAAGGAACATTCTGCAGACCCTCTTCTTCTGACTTCATCATTATACATCTGAGGTTCTTTTTCCCCAATGACCTAGATTTTAATAGATGGATTTGAGATATACCTTATCTAGCCAGGAAGACTGGGCACAACCAGTTTTACTCTCTAGTTTTGTAATTTTCTTTTCCTTACAGGCATGTGACCTTCTTTTCTGCAGTACAATAAATTAGGTGAGTGCACATTAAATATTAAAACATGTTGTAATGCATTCCAAACAAAATTATGTTGGAAGGTTATCTTTGCATGGAAGTGTGTGCTAGAATACTAAGAAGACTAGTCAAATGCATGTTTTGGTGTATTACTTTGCACATTCAGGGGCAAAATTATCTCTGAAGTGTTGGGCTTGACAACAACATACACAGCTGACCAAGAAAGTCAGCAAAATTACTGCTGAAAATTTCAGTAACACATAAGAATTTCACTCAGCTGCAGTCAAACTTTTCACAGTTTGCCATAAGCCTTGGTTTGCTGAGGAAAAGAGATGAGGAAGGAGAGGATATGTTCTTTCTATTGCTACAGATGCTGCACTCAGAGGTGCAGGTTGCAAAAACATTGACTAATTTTTATTCACATGCATCTGTTTCCTGTTGAATTATTCCTTTTGAATAATGTGGAGTCTTGCCTGTCAGATTAACGCAATGCTTCACCCCCAAACAAAAGTGCTGGCCTCTGACAAATCCATCTACAGCACACCTAGCTCCATCGGTGGGCATATTATGAAAGGTAATGAGCTTGACACTCCCCTCAGCTCCAGCTGCTGTAGCAGCATGTAATGAGCTCTGCTCTATGGACTCCGACGCTCACACTAAAACACCATTGAAAACTGAGACAGCATGCCACTGAATTTAATTTACTTCTTAGCATCAGCTGGCCCCAGATGATGGAAGGTCATCTGGATGGAGGGTCAAGTGGGATAAACAGCTCCAAATCTCCCTTCTGCCCAAGAGTTTGGAGCCAGTAAGCCCCAAGGCAAGCAGGCATAGACCTGATGGGGGCACATTGGCTGAGCAGACTCCACAGGCAAATACCTTTGGAGCATCTGCTCTCCCAGATGAGGAACCCCTCCCACTGACTGTATCCCATCAGCATTTTCACAGCAATTTAGAGAAAATCCAAAGCAAAAGGTCAGGCTCTTTGGAGGAGTTAGTCTGCCATTGTACAGACTTCTTTTCTGGTAGAGTAACTTTCCTACGTTCATAATATCATACTGTATTTTGCTTCTAAGATAACAAGAATTTTCAGATCGCAAAGTATCATCATTCTGTTTCAAGAAAGTGAAGCTGGAGGGAAGATTTGAATAGTCCGGAAAGGGCCAATGCCAGAGGCTGCAGGAAAAATGTAAGAAAAGGGGAGCGTGTGCTGATCCCACTTTCAGTGATGTATGGCTCAAGGATGTGAGGAGCCAAAGGCAGTAATACTGTATTTAATTCCTCCCAAAGACTTTTTGATACCATGGACCTGTATAAATATGTTGTAAATGACTCTAAACTTTGTGTGTATTTAAAGTTCAACCTGATCAATGAGAAACCTTAAAAGGTTCATTTGATATGTTCAACCTAAGGGTTGGACCTGCCTCTGCTGACAGAGACTAACTAGCCATCCCATGTGCCAGGGAGACCAGGGCTGAGAAACACCAGCCTAGCAGGGGAGAGGTGCGATTTCCCATGGATAATGCTCTTTAAGGATGTCCGAGCCTTAAACCCATGGATGTGAGTGTGAAACAGCACAGCCAGATTCAGGCCTCTGAAAAATGTAAAGCTGCTAGTGGGGATGGGGCCCTGGGGCATGATGTGCTCCAGGCAATTTCTGCATCAGCTCTTCAAAGACACAGCTATTGAATTCAGTGAGACCACCTGAGGAGTAGGAAACCTTCCTAAGAGAGTAACATAGGCAGAATCAGACCCCCAAGGAGTGAATATATGTCTTTTAAAATTTATCTTACTGTGTGGTGGCAGGTTTCTAGCTGGCTTGTGTGCCTGCATGCTGCTCACATGTCTGTACTGCACGATGTTTATGCTTGGCTCGATGCAGCCCATACTTGTGCATGTTCCTTCGCTGCTCGCAGCACACCGGGGGCTTGGTACAGGCCACAGACAGACATGTGGGGCTGGCAGGGCCCAAAGACAGAGCTGCACAGCTACCTGCATGTGGGCAGGCTATGTGGCACAAAGACAGGTACCATCACTTTTCCCGCATTCTGGTACTGCATGGACTGAGCACGAATTTATGCCCCAAATGTTTCCCTTTCTTCAGATATTGCCACCTCTTCCAGCATGGACAAAGACTTGTTTGTGAGGCTGTGCTCCTTTTCTGTGGAGATGACAGGTGGGAATGAAAGTTTGATATAAATATACCCTGATTTGAAGTGGGTCGTGAGCAGGATCCAGCCTAATTTTCCACCCTGAACAAACAATTTTATTTCACGCAAAACCTTCTCTAAAGAGAATAAGCTCAATTAAGAAAACCACAACAACACAAGTTTTAAAAAATACCGTTGTTATTGTTCGTTTGGGTTTTGGGTGGGCTGTGGAAATTGATTTACGAGTCAACCACTTTTCTCTTTTCTTGCCATCTCTCGCTTGAGTGGTTTGTAGGCCTTGGCCCTTTCTTTCACTCAAGGAGAATAAGGTTGTCTATGGAAGAGGTCAGCATTTCAAATTGGTGGAGTTCAACTGCACAAATGACATAGAACTGACAAGAAAAGACAGGGGGTTTGGAGGTCATAGACTGCATAGGTCCTGGTTAGGGTTTTTGCTTTGTGATGGGACCTGGCACCAAAATGAATTAAATAACAGGCTTAAGGACTATTGAGGGAGGGCTGAATGCAAATCAAAGATAAGTAGAAGTTTTCTTTCCTAAAAGGGGAATAATTTTTTTCCTTACCTCCCCCTTTCCATATCTGCACAGGCAAGGTCTGCATGTTAAACATGATTTAGCAGGCATTATTCTGGAGCCTTTTCATCAGGTTTCTGCAGTGATTGCCTATCTTGGCCTATGATTAATGATCTGCTGTGCAATTTGGAGGCTATAATGACTCAACAATCCACACACAAACTATATAGTCGCATTCCTTTTGCAGATTTGCCAAGCTGTTACCAAGGGGCCCACAACCAAGCAGGATTGTTAGAGAGATAGCTAAACATTTCTGCAAATGCCATTCTGCCCTTATCTTGCTGAGAAGTGCGTTGGGTAGCAGGCTCATTTACAAAATTCAAAGCCTAGATTTTAGTCGTTCCTTTAAAAAAAAAATCTGGACTGAAATAATCATTAAAAAGACTGGTAAGAAAAGACCCTGGTATATGGCCTCTCAGTGATTATAGGGACAAAATACTTTCTTTGTTTCCAAATTTTGAATCTGATTAATTGAGGCCTAATGCTATTAATGCAGTTTGAAAGAGAAAAGTTAATCTTTGGAAACCCTTGCCATAGATGAAATCTGAAAATCTAAGGAGATTTTGAAGCGGAAGCTTTGTCTTCATTTCAGTTTCTATATAGGAATAGGTTATGAGGATTTATTTATAGATTTCAACTGGATCTGTATCCATTTAAAAATTGTCTATAGAGTAACCGCTTTATAAACTTTTTTTTTTTTTTTTAAACTTTGGTCCTGATGAGATTCATCTTAGAGAATCTAGTTTCTGTTTGTGAGGCTGTTTTCAATACAAGTAAATGCAAACAGGAAAAACAAGGACAGCTATAGATGGAGCCTGTCTTTCAGACAGAAGTTATCCTATGAAAAATAATTTTAGAATAATCTAAAAATGTCCCTGTTTCCATTATTAATTGTTAGATGCAGTCCAAATAATTCAGTCATGACCAAAAATATTTCTGGTATTAGCTGGTTGCAGTCACATTCAGTTCAATAATTCATCTTGTTTTGGTTTCCATTCTTTTGTAGGCATGACAGGGTGAGAACTAGAAGGGCATGTCCATCCTGTACGTCATCTAGGTATTATTACTATTATTATTGCTATTATTATTATCACCATCATCACAATACTTGTTATTATTATGGAAGTGCTTGGAAGCTTTAAACACTCTAATAATATTGAACCATCATAGTAATACTGAGTCCTCATGATGAATGATATCTTCTAGTCCAGTACATAATGCACTAAGACCCTGATTACAGAAAGCCTTCATGGTTCCATATTTAAGTGCAAGTGTAAGTGATTCTCTACGTCCAGGCTTAGGCAACTACATCACAGTTTAGTCTATGTCCAGAGTGAAGCCTGAGATGCCTCCAAACTATTTGGGAAGAAGGCCTTTCTCTGGTCCCTCTGTAGGCAACAGTAATCTCCTCCCAGCTCTGATTTCAGAGACCAAAATGTTAGAAGGCACCTGTTTAAATAAACATTTTTAGTACTATATAAAAATAGGAAATATATAACACGCAACTTGAAGACTCAGAGCCATCATGGTTTCCTACTGATGTGCGACCCGAATAAGAATGGAATAAGAATGCAAGAAGTCCGGCTATGAACTCATTCAAGCAAAGTAGCATTTACCATTCCCTGTCTTTATACAGATGAAAAATTTTGTCTGGGAGCCCACAGATCATTCTGAAAAAGATGAAAAAGTTAACAAAAAATGAATGCTAATCTAAAAGCATCTTTAGTTGCTTCCTATGTGACTGGAACTTCCTCTGCACTTTCACATCCATATGAGCAGTAACTTGGATGGGAGCAAGACAAGGATGTCCACTGACATCAGACCTCCACTACCCCCTTTACAAAATGGGACTAAGAGGGACACAGAATCTCCAGGACAGCCGTGTCCTTGGCTTTTCTACTGGAACCAGCTGTTACAAATGTCAGATGTGCTTCCTGTGAGACAGCCAACTGCCTCCTAGGCAGTGTGATGAGTTCAGCCTGATTTCACACCAGTCACCACCTCTCTGTCTCTTGTGTTTAGTGACCTCAGTTTGAACTGTTGCTTAATGGTGAACTGGACTGAGATTTTCAGAGATCATGGGTGAGTCTGAAGACCATGGTGTCAGCCTATTCAAGAGGGAACATTTCATGAGTTTTATTTTCTTGAAGGACATTTTCAGTGCTTTCCAAAAACCAAGCTCCTTCAAGGTATCTCTCCCTCAACACTCAGAATTGCTAGTCCGTTTTTGAAAAACTCTTTCACAAATGTTATCATATTCCCAGTTATCTGAACGAGTCAGCTTCACATTTGACATGAACCATATACATCTACAAATTGAACTGGAATATAGATTAGAAGATGAGTTGTCTGTTAGGTTTCTTAGCACACCACTATCCAGACAAACTGGAATTATGCTAGAACCATACCTTTTGAAGCACTTTGGCATTTTTCTTTCCAACTCAGAGAAAGATGAACAAACAGGAGAGATGGGGAGATAATTTATACCCGTTCAACCTTCAGAAAAAGTTTGACTGAAATGTGGCTCAGATATTACCATTAATTATTAGCAAGGAAAGGACAGATTTCTTTCCTTTGATTTCTCAATGAATGCCAAGGCATTTCATACACTGTAAGTTCCTAATTAGTGCTTGTCTACCTATGTTTGTGCTCTGTGTGCAACAACCATAAGGATAGACACTAAAGAAAATACTGAGAAAATTAGTCATTCTTATTGAAAGTGGGTGACTTGGCCATATGAAAGAGACAGAAGCTATGTTTATATGGACATGCCATACCAAGGTCACCATCAGTTTGCATACATAATAAACTTAATTGGTAGACAGAGTTTATGTCTCAAGAATGCCTTGCATATCAACACATGAAAAATAAGAATAACTCCAGTTTCTCTTATGGCAATTTTTTGTAGTCCAGGTGTTCCAGGAGGAAAGACTCTGTTTTCAGTGATGGTTCAGCACTCCTGGAGGCCAGAGTTCAAGTGTTGGGATTCAAGTTTTAGGGAAGTTAGAGACTTTTCCATGTGTCTGCTAGTGTATTTTGGAATCTGAGAATTACTTAAGACAGACCTCTCCTCTGATGAAAGAGAAAGTGAATTTTGTATCTTCAAGAATGTGGACAAGTGTGCAATTTTACACGTATCATTGAGATGAGATTAATTTCATTGGAAGCTGAAAAATTTGTCCCAGAATCACCCAGAATTACTTGAAGTGTTGGTATATATATCAATGGCTAGTTGTCAAACTAACACACAGTGAATATCTCAGCTAATAGATCATTTATTCAAAATGGGTCTAACGAACAATCATGCTGACTATTGGCAAACAGTGTCTGACAGTTGCAACACCATTTCCGTGGGGCTTTTTTCAAAGCTGAGATTGTATAATCTGACACAGGCAAGCAGGGATGATCACATCTCTTTCTAGGTAGGTCTGTCTACAGAAGAACAGCTTGCTTAGAGTTGTATCACTATGTTCACTTGGAAACTGTAATTTTTGATCAGCTTATGGAATCACATTTAGGATGAGTGCTAGCAGGTTGCAAAGACAGGAGCTAGAAGTTTACACTTGTAAATAAATAGAAAGTATTGAATGATCAGTCCCTCTATAGAGAATCCTTATCTCCATGCCTTTTTAAAAGTTATTTGAGCACCATTATATGCTAAAAATAGGTTAAATGGGGTCATAGGGCTAAAATAACTAAGAACTTGGGGGAGACTTTGTAGGAATAAGAATGCCTCTTTTCTACACTGTCTGTAATCATGCAGAAGCACAAAAGAGTATATTCCAGGAATCTTGGCCTTCTGAAATACATTTGCTAACTAAATGAAGGACAAGACAGAAATCTCTATTATGCCATTGTGTACTCTATTGGTTGTAATAGGAACTGTGAGGCTGACTTTCCACAGACCAAGGTGCCAGGTTGTGCTGTATTTGCTTTAAGCCAAGCACTATAATCCAGAGATTAATAGAATAAATATCAGGGGCAAAGACAAAGTATTTCTCAAAGATAAGAACAGTTGCGTTATAGAGGTTGGACCAGAAATCTGAGCTTCAGATTACCAAGTTAAGGGATCAGAATCATATAAAGGGTTAATATCGGGCCCCTCCAGATGTGAACTTCATTAATTTAATCTAAAACATCTTGAGAGATAATAATACACATATTTTCAATTACAACAATTATTTAAACAGCCCTAATCTTGCACTTCATGAAACCATTTACATTCACTGTAACATCAAGCTCTGCAGGGGAATATGTTAACAGAGGAAGTTTAGCATCTTCTAATTATAGTATTTCTATAAAACAGAAACAAAACTGAGTTTTGAAGGCTGAACTGAGAGCAGGAACTACTCCATGGGAGAGAGAATGCGGGAGCACCAGGGCCAGTGGCAGATAGATGGGTATACTATATTGTACTTCTCTGGGCAGACACTGGCACACATGTTTGGGAACAGCTGTATTATCATAATATGTGTTTGTCATTTTGGAATAAGAGCCACTGTCATTGATCAAGTATGTTTCATAGTTATAGGCCATAAAAGAGAACTACTATGTTGTTATATGCTCTGATCTTCCTGCAACTTTGACACAGCTCATCAGAGAGTCACAACCCAAAATCATACACAGAACAAATATCAGCTATGCAATATTTTCAGTTTCTTGCTCAAAACAAGAGAGGCAACTCTGACCTTGGCCGTCTGCTGTGTAGAGAGAGGAGCAAAAGGCAGCACAGTATTTACCCGTCGGTCAGACCTGAGGCTATCTGAAAGCATCAGTCACATTTCACTACCAGGGCTTTGCTTCAGCTCTGAAGGGCTCCATGGTGCTCACACCACAGGCAGCTACCTCAGGCTGGCCTCCTGCATAGTTCTGTGAAGCTCAGCTCTTGGGCCCATCACAGCAACTTGAAGGGTACAGCTAAGAAATGAGTCCCCTGGCCAGGACATAATGTTGGTATACTGAAGCTTTAAAGGACATGTCAGAAAAAATAGTGTAAATTTGCAGACAGAAAAACTTCAGATTATTACTCCAGACATGATGCTGACACTGCATCAGTGTGTTGTCCTCCATGGCAATGGACATCATGGATACATAGGTGGGACACTCAGCAATTTTCAAGGTCCCTTGAAATTCACTGTAAGTTAGGCACCACGTTGCTTCAACTGTCTTTGCAAATCCTGACCTCACTTACATTTTCTGGTTTTCTGATAAGATTTTCCAACCAGTGACAATGACTTTACTGCTTTGCAACAGTAACAATCTGCAAGTAATATGATGACAGGAGGCAAAGACACCAGTTTATGCTGGAACCGTTTGTATGACATGTCAGAAAAAGAACAAAGATAATTTATATCAAGTGAGACTTGCTGTAAAGAACTTTCCTGACACATCATTACACTCAATCACCAAAGTGTGTCTGAAATTGTTTGGAGATACAGCATCTTAATTCCTTTTTCAAACTTAACTGGGTCACTGACTGTCTATAGCTGACAAACTGGCTGCAGAAATGCAAACATGAAAATAAGTCCTTCCTGGAATAAATACCCATGTGCATTGAAACGCAGCATCCACCGCACTTGATTACCTTGACCGTTTGGGGATGTAACTTAGTGGTGCCATGTCTATGCTGTACAGGTGTATTACTGTCCCCCTTCCCAACCCTACACCCCTCTCGGTAATAGGTCATTTGATAGCGGACAACACAAGAAGTATGGTGGTTCTTGTAAGGGCTGTGGCACACAACAAGAAATCAAAATCTGCTTTAAAATAATTAATTGATCTTTTGTACAAAAGATTTCCACGTGTAGCAAAGGCTCATCCATCTAATAAATGCTCCCCAACCCACCTGCCAGTGGAAAGGCTCAGCAGTGTAAGAGACTGGGGCTGGAAGAAGGTGATCTCTTTTTTTCAGATTGCAATTGTTTGGGTTGCTGATCCAAGGTAAATGACAAGGAATCGAAAAACACCCCCAACACACATATTTCAGCTAAAGCAAGTGCTTGGGATTATTTTTTCCCCCTCTGAGTCTATTTGAAGGTATTCTCTGAAGTTGACAAGCACGTGTTTTGGAGACCATTGAAAAGTTTCTGCCATAAATAGAGAAGGCAGCTTGGCTTAAGTGTTGCTAGGGAATACCTGGCAACAGGCAACAATAGTCCTTTTAGAGAGCCCAGGGCAAACAGTGACCGTGGTAATGGGGTGGGCTTAAGGGAGGCTCCTTACCCAAAACCCCTCCACTCACACTGCGCCTCCAGCCCTAGGCTGTGTTCCGGAAATTCCCTGCACAAAGCCTGCCATTCAATGGGAGGTGGGCCCGTGCGTGTGCTTTTCTGGCAGGGAGGGGGATTGCAGAGGGAGGGGGCCTTCTTGCCAAAAAAAAAAAAAA
>VXBX01001375.1:69415-118477 GCA_013400415.1 Scytalopus superciliaris
TTGCAAAGGCTAAGAGAAGCACAGAAAGTGCTAAGTTTGTAAAAGAAGCTGAAAAGGTTCAGAAAGGAGCATAATGGGGCCAGGGAATGCCCCATGAATTTTGAACAGAGAGCAGAAAAGAGACCCTAAAAAGCAATTAGTGATGCTGCTTGTCGATGAAGAGGGAGCTTGAAGGAGGTGGGAAGGCGCAAAAGGAAGAGGGCAACTCCAATCACTTAGTAAAGTATAAGGGAAAGCCGGGACAGGCACAGGGAGAGAGAGACTGGAACGTTTGGGAATTTTTATAGTAAAAGTAGTTTGAGGCACACGGCAAGGGCAGCGTCCAAGGAGTGTCTAGAGCCGAAAGCACATGCCAAGATGGGACTTGGCTTTGCCTCTTCTGCCCATTTCTGTAAAACCAGGGAAGCAGAGGGGTCGGGCTGCTGGCTCTCTGCTAGCCTAGGATGTCACAGGCTCAGCCTCAAATCCTCACCCATCCCTTCTCAGCCAAGGGTCTCTGCCTGTCAGATGAAGGCGAGGTGGACATTTCCAAAAGATCTCCAGTCTCTCTTCCTCTGCTTTCCTCACCTCATTGCATTTCCAGAGCCATGCATAGACGCCTATTTAGCCATACATTCCCTGCATAAAATAAAAGTAACGCTGTCTGCTCATTAGCTGGGAGTAGTTAGGGGGGAAAAAAGAAGGAAAAAAAGGGCTGTCTGAACGGGGCTGAATAGCTATAACCTTAATGGGTTGTCAGAAGTCTGCAGGCAGCAGGGTGAGGGGAGCCAATCCCCCTCTAGTCCTTTGTCCTAGACATTGTTTAGGATCAGTGGTAGCTCATTAGGTCGGGACAGTAATATTCCTAACGATCCTGTGGGGCTGAAGCTTCAGCATGTGTCTTCAGCTGTTTTCCTGATGTCAGTCTGATTCATGGAGAGGCATTTATCTCGACAGAGATCCTTTGGTGGAAAGCGTTATTTACCTTTCATAGCCTGATTACTAACCTTTGACAAAAGTTGCAGCTGGAAGGGGAAAAGAGGGAAGCTGAGAGTCCTGCAGGCAAGAACTGAGGTGTGTTATAGTGAAAGGCAAGCTGGAAAAGCCAAGTAGTGGGGTTTGGCCTACAATTTGACCCCACAGTTTGCCTGCTTGAATTTCAGATTCCATCTGTAAAGTAAGGATAATCATACATATTGCGTTCTGGTGCTCAGGTAGAAAACATAAGAGTGTGAGGTTTCCAGGCAGTAGGCCAGATAAGTAGCTAAATTAATATCTTTCCTGTATTCAGGGGGTCCTAGAAGGGCTGAGATTTTTAAACTGTAAATCAGAATATTTTTTTTTCAGTTGTGTATAATTTCCCTTATATCTTATACTTATTTTCAGCCTAGAAACATGAATCTGCTGAGGAAGGGAGAAAAGTTAAACTCCCACCTTCCCTCAGGCACCTCTGAGATACTGCATGCAGGCACAGGCTTGAAACAGACCAAATCCCCTGCACTGGTCATATGAGTTGTCTGACTGTCACAAATCCAAAATGACATATTAGTAAAGTAATAGAATTAAAGAATCATTAACGATCACATGGCAGATTTCTTTGTGATTAGGCAACACATTATATATCCACTTTCCAGTCTTGCCAAACACAGAGAGCAAAGTACATTGTCATTCTCTGCCCTCTCCAAGATTTTGCTTCTGTATTTAAGGCCTGGGGTTTTCTAAGGAAACTCTCAGAGTTCCATGCAGCTGCCCTATATCCCTATTAAAAAACAGCCAAACTAACAAATAATGATGAAATGATTTCCTTATTTATTTTGTGTTAGAAAACAGAGAGGACAATGAACTGCTCTCTGAAACAAAGAGGCAAGAACTACTCATCCCTTTCACTGCAGTAAGAGGATGGTAAGTACGTAAAGGTCAGCATACAGACACTGAAAGGTTCAATCCAAGAGCATGAGGCAATGGAAACAACATACCCAGATCCTCAGTGAGTGCAAAGCCCACTAGCAGCTGCCTCTGTGGCGCTCCAGAGCTGGAGCAGCTGCTGTGGGCATCCTGTGAGCCAAAATAGCCCCCAGTGGCTCTGTCACATTCCCCATGCTGAGATCCTGGGAAAGGATTTGTTGCCCCATAGGGGAGACACACAGAAAAAAAGCTTTTGGCTTCTCCACTGTGGCTTAGTTGTGACTGCATTTAGGTAACACTCTTACATGGAGTGAGTTGTAAATGAGCATTGTGAATGACGAGTTCTCTGCGAAGAACCCTCCCACCACCCCAAGGAGGGACAGAATTTCAGACCCCCATTAGTATATTATGGCAATGGAAGGCATATTCTGCTGTCACTGAAAAGCCTAAGCTTGAGCTAAAGGTTATTCTTCACAGGTTACCTATTTATAAGAGCATGAGCATCAAGAGGTGCCTGCAACCAGCAGAACATGTCAGAGTGAGTAGGCCATGCTTCTTGAATGGATCCTGAATGGTCTTCTAGATGATGGCCACCAGTAGAAATGCTGCCCAGAGGTGAAGCAATGAGACACATCAGCTGCAGGACAGATTTTGCTGAAAAACTTTGCTACCCCAGAAATATTAAATATTCCGTCCTATACCTCGTCTGCAGCTGAAGGAGGTGTCTGTGCCCAAATTCACATGAATGAATCAAGCTCAGCAGAATGTACAATAACGGGTGGGGTTTTTATCAGCAAGTTGTTAAATAACCAGCAGCATTACTATAATATGACCAAAATACTACAACTAATGGCATACATTCTTCTCTCTACCAGAACCAAGCAGAGAAAAAACAATCACCAGAATCACTCACAGATTTCTGAAATATTTCAATCTATTTTAAAACACACTCTGTGTGGCATTTCAAACAGAGGAAGTAAAAGGATATGAGGACAATGGTAATTCATATAGTTTTCCCTGGTTCATACCAATTTATCTATCTAGCAGGGTTTGAAAACAGCAGGCCTGTAAGGAATTTGTGAGAGTTGCACTGAGTCTGATTGTGTGTAATTATAAGATACCAAAATGATAAAATTTTTAAAGTTTGTCAGAAAAAGAATTTATCAGAAAAAGCATTTATTTCTAATATCTAATCTAAATCTATCCTCTTTAAGATTAGAGCCGTTCCTCCTTGTCCTGTCACTACATGCCCCGGTCAGAAGGCTCTCTCCAGTTTTCCTATAGGCTGCCTTTAGATACTGGAAGGCTGCTCTAAGATCTAAATGAAAAAGTACACCTCAGAACATGCACCCACCCATACACACCTCTGTGGGTGCTCACATACTCACAGGCATGCATACACACCTGAATGCACGCACATACAGATAGATAACTATGTTTGTGCACACACCCACATAAGCATCCACTCACACCCATTCACTCTCGACCACACCCTGCACGCACACCTATGCACACTGACATGTGCAAACCCATATGAATACCCACACGTGTATGTGCACACATGCACACACAGATACTTATGTATCTGAACACATATGCAAAAACACATGCACCCACACACTGACAGAATGAGAGTGGTGAGGCAGCGGAACGGATTGCCTGGAGAAGCTGTGAGTGCTCCATTTCTGGCACTGTTCAAGGTCAGGCTGGATGGGGCGTTATGTCCCTGCCCGTGGTAGTGGGGTTGGAATTTTTCAATTCTGTGATTCTATGACTCACCTTTGCACAAACCATACACACGGCCGCATGTCCACGCGCCTGTACACTCATACATGACATACCACTGACTCTCATACATGTGCACACAGAGGCGTGCACAGACATACACACTGCCCCCGCACACGGACACCCCCGCGCCGCCGCCGGGGCAGCACCACGGACAGCGCCCGCCACACCGCACCGCACCCACCCCGGCCCGCTCCGCTGTGCCCTCTCATCAGTGGGCTTCCAGCCGTGACGGAAAACCATGGGACTTATTTTGGCACTGAGAGGCCACACTGGAAATGCTCCCATTTCCCAGCAAAATGCACGAGATAAAATGCCTGCTGAGTCCCTTTGGTTTCAGTGGGAATAATTTTAGAATCACCAGGTTTAAACACGGAAAAAACATGCCTACCTGGAAACCATTCCTACAGCTAAGCACATCAAGATGAGTTTTATTTCCACGCTGCACCTCAGGGCAGCAAAAGCACAGGTATTTTCCTCACAGTGGCCAAGTGTTCTTATGTATATTTCTAATACCTTGTGTGCAGCTCAGCAATAAACCCCATAAAAACAGTGAATCTTCTTTTGCTCCAGCATGAAGCCACAAAATAGCTTCTCCCTTAGCCAGTGAAGACTTCAGAAGTGATAGCCTGGTTGAGATGACACTCCTAGCTTTCAGGTGAATGTGGCTGTGGTTCTTGCTGAACACATAATGGTTAAAGCACACTTGGCATCATCAGAACACAACAGCTGGAGTTCAACAAGTCTTCATGCTCACTACTTACTGTTTCGGCAGTAAGATTAAGTGAACCAAGCCTGCTGCTGGTGATTAGAAAAGCAGATTCATGTGTGTTAGAAGGATGACATACAGCATATGTATAGAAATTAACTCCATTACTGGCAGGCAGGTCTGAGAGACATCAATTAACTGAGAGTGACTGGCTGTAGGCTGTGCTAATACTGCATTGGTCTAGATGTAGTTCACAGAGTTCTGGTGACAAGTTTAATCTAACATCTTCAAAATCCAGTACTCAGTCAATATCTTCATTGATTTTGTCCAGTGACCATGAGACCCTTCACAGTGCTCTGCGGTTGCCATAAACATCTCAAGAACCTCTTGAATTAGCAATATTCATGAGAAATACAGGTGTATATGTGCCAGATACAGCCCCTTCACAGCTGTAACAGATCTGACAGTTTAAGTGGGCACCAGGTAAGACAAAGGAAGCTTTGTAGCCACCCTTTTATAACAAGTGAACTGCTCATTCCCCAGGTCAGTATGAAATAGGGGCAGAGCTCAGGGGAGTACAGTGCCCATGGGGCTGTACCTCCCTGTGGGAGAACACTGCCACACAGACACACTTACAGCAGGATCAGCAGCTTTATCAGCCTGACACACACACAGAGGCTTCTCCTTTCAGCCAGGAGTATTAGCTTGGGCTCAGCAGTCTGTCAACACATACACAGCCTTGAACTAGCAAGTTTCAGAGCCAACAGGATGTCTTTTCACTGAACTGCCTCACAATGCAACCATGATCTCTGTCACCCTGTCTGAGGCTCAGCCAAGCATGCAGAGTAAAAGACTGTCCCTCCTGCTTTGTGCTTTCTGGTTGTTTCTTGAGGTACGGTGTGAGACAGGGAAAAACACTATTATCTGTGACCAATCCTAACTTTTTGGATTTCTTTGGAATCATCCTCCATGACAAACATAGTACTAGATACTGTGTACACTACTGTAGTAAAGTACTGAGTTTATTACTACATTTTTATTTTCAGACTTGTGACTGTCACTTATCATTTAGGTCTAACTCATGGCATCCCCACAGAGGCTGAATGCAGGCAGTTCAGATCTGGGCAGCAAGGGATGCAGTGTGTGCTTGAAAAGCCCAAGTTGGCATCTGCTCAGAGAGGAAGCAAGTTTGCAGTAGGCCAATCCCTTAAGTAGCTTATATCCTCCTCTCTGCTGCAGCACAGGGGGTTTGATGCAGTAAGGACTCCAACCCGTCTGCTGATGCAGAGACACTCTGGACTAATAAAAGGTCAGGATGTTCAGCAGAAACATAAGAAACTAAAGAGAAAGATCTCTGATCTACATCATTGGAAAGGAGAATTGAACACATCTTCCACAGGCAAAGGAGCAGATGCACAAACATACTTGGAGGTCAGCATTACTCTACTGTGGTGAGTAGCTGGCTAGTGATGCAGACTCTGACATGTCCAAATGAGATTCTATGCAGCCTGGCGAGCAGAGCACTCAAGTTACAGTTTGAAACCCCTG
This sequence comes from Scytalopus superciliaris, assembly GCA_013400415.1. Classification (NCBI taxonomy): domain Eukaryota; kingdom Metazoa; phylum Chordata; class Aves; order Passeriformes; family Rhinocryptidae; genus Scytalopus; species Scytalopus superciliaris. Next base: position 75,342 of record VXBX01001375.1, read on the forward strand.
ACTGGAGCCAAACATCCTGAATATTACAACCTGAAGAGTGGAAAAAGCCTTCCGTAATTTTAGCTAATCTATTCCTACCTAGATAATTCACTGGCAATTAAAATATCATGATCACAAACAATAAATTATATTGCTGACTGGTACTAAGAGTGGCCTACACTATAGGTACTGTCTACAAAGTAAAACACAACACAATGTTAGGATGGACTAAAACTCACAGTTGGTCATCACATAGCAAATGTATTTCAGTTTTGAAGTTTTGTAATTCCTGAATACAGATCCTGTAGTGAGCTACAGAAGAGACTTTAATCCTTTCCTCTTAAGAGTGGCTGGGCAGTTGTGATTTGTAGGGCTCACTGAAAGGAAAATAGTGAGATGAACAAGTATGAAGGCCTTAAAAGACAAAAGATCATCTTCCAGCCCAAATAATTAGTCAAGAAACTTGCTACAAAAGGAACAAACATAGAAAAACATTTTAAAAATAATTGTGGGGAAAAGGTGAATCCTTTTAGAATGAATGGCCAGTAAAGTATTATTCCCCGAAATAAGATAGGAAGTGATTACATGAAAGAGATGAAATGCAATTTTAGGTAGAGCCATCTGAAATGAACCAGAAAAAATGACCAGATCAAATTGCTAGTTTATATTGTATGTAACAGTGTTTGCCACCCTAGCTGTGATGGTGGTGTGTGCTGCCCACTCATCTTATCTCCACATGTGTGCATGGTGGCTGCACAGAGCCAGGCAAATGTGGGAGGGCCTGTGCCAGCTCTTCAGAGCTCATACCTGGCCCAGACCCACCCCACACCTGTCCAGTTGTGTGGTCTGACAGACCTTGAGAATGTTCAAGCAGACACCCTCATCTAACAGTGCGGACCTAAACTTGTGTTCACCAAGGCCTGTTCAACAGCCTCCACTGTACTCTGACCATCACAAGGCCATGGCCTGAAACATGTCAGGAACTAAAACACAGCACCTCCTCACTGGCTGCTCTGTATCATGGGACACTATGTGAACACACTGGTGAAGAAAAGGAAAACCTTGTCCTTGAGTTTGAATAGCCACAAGGACATAGATGACAGCAGCAACTGCCAATGGGTAGTCTCTCTCAACAGGGAAAAAACCCAGGTAGAAACGTCAAGTTAGTTTTTTTCTCTTGGCTGTTGCATGAATAAATCCTTTCAGACTAGGACAGTTAGATTCTGAAATAACTACTTCTTGCAGAGAGAAGAGGGACAGATTTGCTCTTTCTCCTTGCTGAAGTAATTGCTGCAAAGGTGGGCCTTTTCCTGCAGACTCACCACTTATTAATAGATTACGTAATTTCCTATTGACGCTGAGGGCTGAAGCTGGGCCATCTTTGCTTAATTTTTCAGTGCCAGTTTAGAAATTTTATTTATGAAAGTGAAGTTTCTCTGTTACTGCAATTTATCTGTAGTAATATCTGTTCAATGGTGACCCATCACTACGGGACAAAAATTTCATCTCTAATTCTTGCAAAAGACTGCTTTCAGTAGCACTGAAGGAGAAATTGAGGAACCCCATATTTTGAGGAATACCAAACCATTCAAGAAGCAAGTCATAAATTGTTGTTCAGCTCTTTTTTTAATGAAGGATGTACAGCAGCTTTTAATGAAAGAAATCACTAATGTTTGCTGAAAATTGATTTTTAAGTTTTCTTGAGCTTAGCAATATTGTTACTAAGTTTTGGGATTCTTTTTCTTGCCAGAAATTCAGACTCCTCCTCTACGTCTCTCTCTCCCTTAAAAACATAAAATTCATAGCTTTTTTAAATAAAGACAATAAGTGAACTTGGAATTCAAAACCATTATATCAGTCAATGGCACTGCCTATCTCCTCCAAGGAGAAATTGTGTCTTCACTTTGATGTCGCCATCCCCCCAAGACTGACTTTAACCACATGAAACCCACCCTTTTTAAAGTTTCTCTTGGCTTGCATCACTCCCTAAGAAGGAAAATACTCTTCCTGCCCATCCTTTGTAGTGCTGGCTCTTTCTTCTGTAAGATCATTTTGAGTAATTAATTTTTAAAAAGCCTGTCCCTGTATTTGCGCTGTAAATACACACACCACATCAGAAATCTCCTTTCAGTACATTATGCTAAGCTTAAACAAAACTCCTGATTTTGAAAACACTAGACAGGACATTGTAAATCACCACCTTTGAAAGCACAAGTCAATGCCTTCCTTTTGCTAAGTACACTTGTAAAACTGCACACAGACATTTTCCAGAACTTTGAACAATTCAGTCTCCTGGTTAGATGAGAAATGGTTTGCATACACCTGTATGGAAAGTGATATCTAATCTTTTATGTTTGCTATTAGAGAGTGCTCAGGTCAATCAACAGGTAATAGTGGTAACTCTTATTTTCTATTTCATTTTACAGTCAAAGTTGAGTATTTGTCTTTGAAAGATTGGAGAAGTTGGTTGGCAGTGTCAGGGAATCGGACTCTTTTTATCTGTGTGCTTGTTATGAGGAGGAGGCAGGTGCAAAGCAAGCTTTCTAACACCGTTGGCAGCAATAATCCCCACCTGAGCATTGACTGGCCACCTGCTCTTCAGGCACAGAGATAATTCAGGCTCTAAGTTAGTGCAGTTCTAAGACTCTGCTAAGTAAAGACTCATAAATGGCTCAAATTACACTAACATCAGTGGATATGACAATATATCAATATTTGATCACTGACAGTGATTTCTTCTAGATGCACCTCAAGGCATGCAGCCCAACCTGAAATGGCCTGACCCAGAAAATGCACCTGTGGTTTATGGAGGACCTGTTCTAAGCGCTGTTGAAGATGGCATCTAACTTCCCTATAACCTTCATGCCATGAGCCACCCAACCTGTGACTAGAGCCAAGGCACCCTCAAAGCTATGGAATGTTGCTACTGTCAGTAGTCAAAATCTGTAAGTTTTTCACACAGTGGCCCTTAATTTATCATTTTTATGGAAAATTACTTTCCCCTATTTAGTGACACATCCATCCTAAAATACACAGGGTGAGTTGTCTGCCAAGAGGCACAGCAGACACCAAAATGCAGAGAAGTGCAGAATAAGTTTGTTAGGAGGCAGCAAAACTTCTCTTATACAGAGGGAAAAAAAAAAAAAAAGAAAAAAGAGAGGGAGATGAGGCTTGGCCTCGTTCTTCTGTTATCTAAATTGATTCATTTATTGCCTGTGAATTACAACTGTCTGCATGACAAACATTCCTTGCTTCCCAGTCCTGATATGATGCCATTCCTCCCCACTGATTGAAATACCAGGCTTTACTCTCCTGAGATATTTTAAAGCTGTACATTGTGGAGGTGCCACAAAACACACGAAGAAAACCATCTGTGGCAGAGAATCCCTGCAGAAATGGAGCTCCACATTTAACCTGCTGGTTTATTTGTTCCTTTCAGAGAAATACGCTACTTTCCACATGAAGACCTGCCTGCTAAACCCCTGTTTACATCCCTGTCACTTTCCTGCAGGGCAGCCATCCCTGGGCTAAGGACAGGTGGGACTGGGTGAGCAGTGCTGGAGTCTAAGCTCAGCTGAGAGGATTGGAAGAAGGTCTGGGAAGGAAGAAATAGTCAGTAAACACCTCATTAGGGCATAATTAAGAAACAGGCTGGTTTTACATCTATGCCAGTTGAAAATGAAATAAGGGCATTGGCTTCTGCAATTTTGCAAGGGAGAAACTTGTTCACCATATGATAGACACGATAAAAATGAAACAGTAAGCAAACTGATCATTGCTGACTCTTACATGGACCCAACTCAACAAAACCTGCCAAAATCTAGCCCAAACTATTCAATTCCCCTCCTCCACCACCAGTTAGGAACCTGCAAAAACTCGAACCTACTGTAGGAACTGCAGGTAAAGCACAGAATTACCAATACTACCTTTCACAGTGCTGTTGGCTTCTTTTATATGGTCTGGGATGAGCTGCAGCTCTCATTGTCACCACAATGTACATACATATGGAATAGAAGAGTTAGATGAAATGGGGGGNGAAAATGAAGCTATTTGGTGAAAATTAATGACAGAAATGAACTGCTGGTGAAAGATGGACTAGCAAGAAATTGCAAGGTTTTTTCATACTCTTTCTCTCCAAATGGTGCAAAAATAATTTTAACTTCTGGGTTTTTTTCTTTTTAATCAAAGCATTATCCATTTCACCCCACTCTTTCAGGCAAGGGGAAAAAATAAAAGAATTAAAAAGAAAGAAATCAGCAACTGTTCTGCTGACAGGGCTATAAGACCTTTTGATGCTACTATCCTCATTTCCTGTAACACCTTCAAACATTACAAAAATATTGAAAATATCTTAACAAATCCACTTGAAAAGCCCCATCAATAAAAAAAAGTCATGGTATCATGTTTTCTAGGAGCTCTAGAAACTAGCATTTGTTAACTTTGCAAATACTGTTGGTCAGCACTCTGTGTATCTCCATGCACCTCACCTGCTTATTAATATTGTGAGTTCTTTTGCCAGGGCTTATCTTTCATTTTGTATATACACGACACCTCTTCAAAACAAGTGCTGCTAGTGGGTGATTGAGGATATGAAGGCAATAAAAGTACAGGAAACTGCAGCAACATTGTAACTTACATCATTCCTCAATCAGGAACAAGGCCAAGAATATTTCAGCATATTCAGGAGGAAGAAGAAGAAGAAAATAAGAAAACAGCATGCATAGAACAGCTCTACATTCTGAATGAAGAGAGTACAGTTACTACATGCTGGATTTATTTCAGCACAACATAACAGCTTTACGCAAAGTGGTTTAGATGGAATTCCCAGGTGACTTGTTGTGTATTTAAATACTGCCTGCCTAGGATTTAAATAAACAGCTTTTATATTAATTAGAAACAAATCCTCTCAATTGGAAGGTATTAACTGTTTCTAAATTGCACATACAACACTTACTCAGACTTTGATTCAGTTATGTGCTTTTAAACTTGTCAGTCACTTGTAGTCTAATATGCTATAACTACAGTTTTCAGAAATGCAATAAAATATTGATTCAACTGTTTTAATCTTTCATCAATGGGCCTAACATGTAATTAAGTGCTAGGAGCAAGCAGTAGCTCATTGCTAGCATACCAGCGTGGGAACATGTTTACAGCCTAAGCCTAGCAGAATTGTTTTATGCATGTTTTGGAGTAATAAACATGCATACTATGTCCTTGCTGATTTTTGGTTATAGTTTAATCAAAGACACCCAAGACTGCCCAAGTAGGGCCCGAATATAAGCTCTTCACTAACCCAGTACAGCGATTTCACCAGGTGGGAACATGACTCAGATGCTTCATATTACACTGATGGCAACACGTTTGTAAAAGGGCCTGTGGCTGCTAGAAAGCACAGGGGATGTTGTTAGATCCAGCTGATAGTGGTAGTGCAAAACCCCCTCCAAAGGCAGAGCAAAGCTCCCTTCTTAAATTTACAGGGTTATTTAGCTCTGAAGTTTTTAGCACCTCACAGTCAACCCTCTAAATAAGATAACTGCCTTGTCTGACTCCTGGGAACAATGCTCTGCTTTTCTAGCTTTGACCCCATTAGGTAAATCCATATGGGTTTCTTTTCTGGCTGACTAGCTGAAGCAAGATGTTTTTTCCCTTGGTTTACCTCACGCCATTGAAAAAAAGCTAAACAGATTCTCAAAATGTTTGTGATCAGACTGAATAGGCCAAATTAATCCTTTGTGCTTGCAGCCTGTTTTTCATTAATTAGTGGAAACCCAACCTGACAATACTCAATATCACAGTCTCCAGACTAAGAGTGCTTTGCTGAGATAAATGGAGTAGAAGGAAGATGTCAGTTCCTGGCATTATCATCCTCCTGTACAATAGCAGCTTGTTTGTTTGCACAGATGATAGTGGCAGAAAATACTTCTCTTTTTTAGAGCCCAGCACATTTCAATGAAGTCATGTAAATAAAATATACAGACCAAGAACAATTGTAATTGTCCAGCTCTTTTGGGAAAGCTCCATAGTCTGGTACCAAACTCCTCTCTTTTGGTTGCCTTCACAGACAGGTTCCTAGGTGTATTTTCAAAAGTATGAATGTACAGTACCCCTTTTCTAGGAGCACCTTTTCTCTCTCAAAATGTACAGTCATACCGAGTAGGTGTTATCCCTGATCTTGGCCTCTCTTGAATGAGTGAACACCAATTACAGCTGCTGAGTAACCTGCAGCACAGCCTGGCACAGCTCTTGGCAGAGCCAGGCACACACATTACCTGTGCTATCAGCACCAGGTATCACAGTCCCACACAGAGACAACAGCCAAATTGCTAGTGAACATGCCCGTTGTCCAACACCATAGAGTCACAGACTGGTTTGTGTTGGAAGGGACCTTAAAGACCATCTCATTCCAAGCCCCCTGCCGTGGGGATGGACACCTTTCACTAAGTGAGGTTGCTTGAAGCCCAGTCCCACCTGGTCTTGAACACTTCCAGAAATAGTACACCCACAACTCGTCTGGGCAACCTGTTCCAGTGTCTCACCACCCTCACAGTAAATAATTTCTTCCTAATATCTAATCTAAACCCCCTCTCAATTTAGAGTCCTTCCCCCTTGTCCTATTACTACATTCCCTTGTAAAAAAATCCATCTCCAGCTTTCTTGCAGGCCCACTTTAGCAGCCATCACAGCTGACCTTGTGCAGGTGGGTTAAGCAATCATCTGGCTCATCTCCCTAAGGCTTGAGCAGACTTCTGCTCCAGCCAGCTGTGAAGGTAAAGATGACCATGAGACTATCACTTTTTCTTGATTTTGTCCCTTTTAAAATAAACACAGAGGCAAAAAATATTAGAATTCCTTAAAATGGCTCCAGCAAATTTTTTCAAGTTAGGAGTAGTTATGAAAAAAACCCACAACCAACTCAACAAACTAAAGAACCCAGCAAAACAAGACTAAAGTCAGCCTGTCTCCTTTGTAACCTTCTTCCCTTGCTATGGAAGAATGAAAGTTTTGCTTCACTCTGAGGCTTGAAAACCAAATCCCTATGGGTTTGCAGATTATTCCCCACACAGAGTGATCAAAGAGCAAGCTGTGGTTCTGAACAGACCACAGAAATGATAACCAGAGCCACCTCTCTTCCAGCAAGGGTGACATGCTGCAGCTGCCCCAGCAATGCAGCATGACAATACTTCCATCACACTTCCCAGTGGCTGGGGCACCTTCCTTTTTGTACCACACACGTAAGTCAATGTGACAGACAGCACATTTATCATCCACTTTGCTCACTTGCACCTTGAAAATAAACCACTGTTTCTCTTTTGCAAGGATCCATTTCTTCATTAGCCATATTTTCCTGGGCTCTCACATTACTTCAGGACAGAGTTTTGCTTACCAATTGCTGCACTCTATACCCAATACTTATTTCTGGCATACAGCACTTTTACAAAGCACTATCTACCTTAAGTTTCTACTTACTGTGGAAAGGGCACATCTCAGCCCACTTGTCCAAGTCATCTTCATTTAGGAAAAACTCTTCATACTGTAAATGGGTAATTATGTGGCCAACGTGCCTGAACCTCAATTACAACTTGAATGTTTAACAGCTGGGAGTGGGTTACCTCTGGAAGTCTTCTCTACAGAGTCTTTACTCTCCTAACATTGTTTGATCAGTTGTATGAACACACTAATCCAAAATGCAAGCAAGTTCTATGGCCAGATCCATTGCTAATAGAAAATTGGAGTCATCCTTGGAGAACCACTGATTTGTGTCCCCTAGCAATCTGACTTACACTAAATGAGATAAGATAGTTTTAAAGCTATAGCAGAAAACACAAGGAATTACTTACTCAGACTGACAACAAACTCCATTTTGTTTTCATCCTTCTCAGTGAAACATCCTCGAAAGACATGGTACCCAACAGGTGGTCAAAAAAAGAAGATGCCATCCCAGCAGCAGATCTACATTTTCCTCACCTCCATGCCAATCCTCTGCTATTTATAGTAGAGCTGAGATTAGGTTTCAGGCTTTATTCCAGTAAGAAACAGTCATCTGGATGCTTCTCTTTTAGCCAAGCAAAAGAGTTCAAAAAACTGAGACCTGAAGGCAGCTTACTCAGGTATCATTTCCTGGGGACCAGGACTAAAAAGGAGGTCTACAAAAGAACCTCACTATATCCATATCCATGCATCAAACTTCAGGCAAATCAGTCAGGCAGAAATACTTTGCTTGATGAGCTCTGCTGTCAGCTGTATTTAATGAAGGAGTGTCTTCTCTTGGACACCTCAGCTGATCGCAGTTACTGCGTTATCACACAGGAGATACGAATTCTCATGCAGAGCTTGACTTTAAGGAACATCAAAAAGTCACCTACTGGAAACTGTCCTGAGAACCATGTAACTGGACACACCCTGTATTTTCAAATTAATTAAATGCTTTCTTGCTGTCAAACAAAACTGAGTTTAGTGATTTTTTTTCTCAACAACTTTTTTTTTTTTTAAATTATTTTGATAATGCCAAAGCATTTTGTTTCAGTAAAGTTGTTCCAAAACATAAAAAAGTGCTATTTATTCACATGTATACACAGAAATGAAGATGTTACTCAAAGGGAATGAATTTCTGATTTCTGAGTTCTTCCTCATATGATCTCAAATGTTCCGTTTTGGCTATGTTTTGACACAGACAAAGTAAGATAACAATGTTTATTTACTGTCATCAAGTCAACATAACTACTGTAAATTCACATAGAAACCAAATCTGATTCACCACAAAGTTTGCTGTTATGTTATCTCAGGGCTCTTTCTGGGACAGGAAAATGTCAATCCTTCACAGCCCTGGCTGGAGGACTCGAAGCATGTCAGCTGAAGAAGTAGGATCAAAATGACAATCAGAAGGGTGATGGGTCTTGCTGGGATGACAGGCAGGGCATGCATGTGGAGCGAGCACATACATGTGTACTCTGTTGCCCCTAAACTCCCTGCTGTCCCTTTTCTTGTGAGCCAGCGGGGCACTAAGCCCGCTGAGAGGACTGACTTGTGCAATTTCAATGCCCTTTAGTGATGCACAAGAACAGAGCCGACAGGAAAACAGAGGGGATGGGGCATTGCAAGGCTGCAGTTTATTTGCATAGCCCTGAAGCTCATGATTTGCCCACAGCACATGATTAAGGGACCAGAAATTACAAATTTTTATACTGACAATTCTTTATAGCAAGCATTCTAAGGAGGTCTCTTTCCAGGGACTGCCACATTCTAATTTCAAAACAAAGCCATAGATGCCTTCAAGGTCTTGCTTAGAATAATAGCAATCCCCCAGTAGGGTATTAATCAGAGGGTACACCAATGTGTCATCCCAGACCTGTCCTACTCTCCCTCCATTACTTATTCATACAGACCTTCTGCAACTTTACGGCATTGTGTGGACTAAAGAGGTAGTAACAAGCCTGTAGTTACCTGGAGGTTTACCTCAAATGCAGGGCAATGACTTATCTAAAATCTGCTTCTGTTCTCAGTGACTGCCAACACACAGGTGACACAGAAATCGTCAGGATGGGCCACCCTCCCCAGCAACACAAATCCCTTAAGTACTGCTTCCTTCCACCACAAAATGTCTCCAAAGCTACCATTCAAGAGGGAGCTTCCCATGAGGAAGACTCAAATGTCCCCTTCTCTCCCTCCCAAAATTATCTGACATGTCTATATTCAAATCCTTAACCTTTAACAGCTCTGTTTGTGGTAATTAACAGTAAATACTGAAATGCATCTCTTCATAGCATTTTCATACTCAAAAGTGGCACCAACAACTTTCTCCTAGTTTAATCTTGCAAAGGAACTGTGCAAAAATATGTAATTATTTTCTGAGCTGAAGAGATTAAGAAATACCCACATGGCTCTAATGTAGACGAATAAATCAGCACACAAAGATAGATTAAAAAGGCAACTACAAAACCATACATAATAGTAATAAGCATGTGCTGAAGTCGGCTCTTTTGCTTGTAAAGACATTTTAACTTCATTTAGAAATGCCTTCCCCTATCTTTCTGGATACAAAATGTGGAACATTCTAAAAGAAATCCCGGTTTGCACGATCTAGTTTGCAAAGGGAGCTACTAGGAAGCACATTTCAGAGACCATATTCTTCTTATGAGTCACTTTCTCTGCTGCAAAATTATTCCCATTATAAGGGGTTTTTTTAAGGTAAATCACAATTAAAATGGCCTCCTTTGCTCAAATTAAAACAGGAGTGAAATGAAGAATCTGACCCATTCCTCTAATTTTACAGGCTCAATAGTAACCTAGCTATGCTATTCACTTAGAGAAACCATTAATTTTGCAATGTGGCTGAAACTAGAAGGCCTCAGCTTTCTTTCTCTCACTTTCCCCCCTCTTTTTGCTCTTTGTCTATGCACCTGTTTGCACCACTTTACCATCCCATTTGAAAAACTTTGGGTAATCCTCTGGCACTAACCCTGGTGTGATAATACTCCTGTTATTCAGCAGCATAATTACAAAGGACAACACAGATAAAACACGTCTTTCACTTCTGCTGTGAATATGCCAGTTTTGCCAGTCTTCAAGGTGAATGATTTCTAAAACCTTCTGTATGTTAAACTAAACTCTTCACACAATGAAACTTCCAGCACCTTAGGGAAAGATGGTTACTTTTGGCACATCAAAGTGAATGCTAATGGCCAAAACTTTTACAGCAGCTTCTTTAGCAGCAGCCCCTTCTCAAAAAACCCACTTTATTAACCTTGAATGGACCTGCCTAGGGACAGTTCAGTATTAGATCTTACTCTGTCAAAGGGAAGCTGCAGCAGAGGGAAATGAAACACTGGGAGCAGGCAGCAAGCCAGTGGCATAGGCAGAAACAATACCTTTAGCTGCTGCATCATAATCCTTTGGGCCTTGGTGATGTCACTGAAATTTATGAGTTGGGTATTGTTTGCATTCTTTTGGTATTTTTGGGACAACATTATCTAATCTTGCTCCCACAAGAATGTTTGCTACCCCCGAAATATGTGGAAAGCTCAACAAGACAATTAAATCTTGCCCAGTCCCCTGACCAGGGATAGGGAAATTCAGCATCTTGACATCCCCTTTTCTGTCCCACTTTGTCCCTCAGCAGGAAAGGCCAATATTTGCTGTTTTGTGTCTCAGAGCAGGTTTGGACTCATTTGGACTGGTAACAAGGAGAAAGAGTCCTGGTGGCTTGGGTCTCTTCTCATGAATTCCAAACTGGTGGCCGCTCTTGTTAAACCCACAGGAGAATTTGCATGGTATCTTATGTGGGTACAATGGCTCAAACACAACCCAAGAAGAAACCTATATTCTTTCTAATACTTGCAGAAAGGCAGTGATCATTTCCAAATCTTGTCATTTTCTTCTTGAGAAAACAAGGTATTTCCTCACAATGACAGCTGTTTGGTATCAGCTAACTTGGTTTAACCAAGATGTTCAACATTCAGATCAAATCTGCTGATCAAGAGTTTGTAGGTGACAGGTATGGATAAATAAAAATTACATTATATTTTCTTTCCATGCAGCTACAGCACAATATTTAAAACGTATTTATAAGCCTTTCACAGAATCAGAGAATCACAGAATATGCAGATTGGAAGGGACTCTCATTGAGTCCAACTCCTGGCCCTGCACAGGACCATCCCCAAGAGTCACACCATGTGCCTGAGATGATCATCCAAACACCTCTTGAACTCTGTTAGGCTTGGTACTGTGACCTCATCCCTGGGGAGCCTGTTCCAGTGCTCAGCCACCCTCTGATCACCACAGAGAAGAGATCAGTGTCTGCCCTTCCTCCTCCTCTCAAGAGGAAGTTGTAACTGCAATGAGGTCTCCTGTCAGTCTCCTCCAGGCTGAATAGACTGAGTGACCTCAGCTCGTTCCTTATACGGCTTCCCCTCAAGGCCCATCACGATCTTTTTTATCCTCCTCTGGACCCTCTCTAATGGCTTAATATGTTTTTTATACTGTGGTGCCCCAAAATGCCCACAATATTTGCCCGTCTGGCGATGCTGTGCCTGATGCCCCCCAGGACAGCCCTCCTGGCTGCCAGGGCACTGCTGAGTCAGATTCCACTTGCCATCCACCAAGACCCCCAGGTCCCTTTCTGCAGTGTTGCTTTCCAGCCTCTTGTTCCCCAGTCTGTATGAATATCTGAGATTGTGCCATCCCACGTGCAGAATCCAGCACTTTCCCTTGTTGATGCCTGGTGTAGCACTTTGACCTCTGGGTGGAGATACTCTCTCCTCTGGATCAAACACTTACCAGTCTTGTGTACAAAACAGAAGATGAGAACTCAAAAGGTAGAAGAGCAAAAACTTTGTGGAGACGATAAGAAGGCTTCCCTGACTCACTACATTCAGAAGATGAAGAGGATGCCCAAGACAGCCTTCAGTGAGAGCCAAAACCAAAACAGTAGTCCTGAGTAAATTCCAGGATGCTCCCCTAGAGCTGTCTGAGGTAACTCAAATGTCATTAGCTGACCAAGACAGCCTGTGAGATCAGGCGTTGAGTGGTTGTCTTGAGTGATAGGCCCTCATCATAAGAGATAAAACATTCATTTGATTCACTCTTGCATTAACCATGGGATTAAAAATGAGTTTCAATGCCTGAATCAAGACAGAACCTATCTAGGTTTGCAGTTAGTGGTCATGAGAACTTGAAATGCATCAAAATCATCATCTCAAAGGGAACAAAAATAGACTGTTACATATCAATTCCATGAAGAGTCTTCCAATGTCAAGAAAAAATAATAACTTCTGCACAAAGAGTCAAAAGAGAAACTTTATGAATTCTCTGTACACACACTCCTCAGGTGAAGGATGTCAGTTATTTTGTAGATGGGCATATTCTCAAAGTTTCTATATAATTAGGATAATTTTATAACAGTTTGGAATCTCACCAGGATAGAAATTGGGCAAAAGTCCTCCTAGAACAGACCTGATTGTGAGAGATCATTCGTTCCATGGTCCTAGCCAGCTGGAAATACTGTGAATAGCCTCTTCAATGATATTTCAGTCTCCTGGTTTTGGACCCAAATGAAACCAGGAAGTGCTGAGAAATCACAAATACCATTAAAAGACAGAGAGGGAAAAAGATTAACCAGACTTTGGCCAATCTCCAAAACTCTGCATTTTAGTTTAGGACAAAAGTGCGGGCTGGTTCACAGAACAGTTTGTCTGCCTTAGTTATTTCACCCTCTAACATGCTATAAAGTGCTTCTGCTTATCTTTTACTCCCTTATACACTTAGTGCTGCTCATATTCGTTATACATCAGGCAACACGTGTGCAGAAAGAGAAAGAGGACTGAAACCATGGCAAGACTCCACAGCTAATTTAGGATCAGAAATAGTGGGCGGGAGAAGCTGATTCCAGCTGCAAGGGGTTATATGGAAATATCCCTTTCAATTTTTCCAAGTCTTGTCCCATGTAGCACTGTTGGTCATTAGCTAGAAATAATAATATGTATTATTGATCAAAAATGAAGAGAGAAATTCATTGCATAGGTCAGTTGAGACAAAAAAGAGAAGTTTTTTGTTCTGGTTGTTAAGGGAGAGAGGGGCCCAGAGGGGTCTATTCCCCCTCACCCAGTCCTGTGTCCTGAGAGTCAGACACAGGGTGTGAGTCAGTAGCAGCAAGAAAAAAGAGCTACTTACTCCTTAGCCTCCTAGGTTTTAAAATAGCTATTAAAATGCCTTCTGAGCACAAATCGCAGTGGTGTTCTGAACAGATTGGTGTCTTCCCTTACATTTAGAAACACTCCTTTCAGGTGCTGAGCAACTCCTGCACCCTCAGGGTACCTTCAGCACCCAGCATCAAACTGCAGTGGGGGCACTGCCTCAGGATTTGAAATTGTCTTGTAAGAACATCTGAATGGGATAAACTGGCTACACTAGTGCCCACAGGGCTCCTGTGTAAGTACCGCCACAGATGCTGAACGTATCACATGGCACTGCTGAAACAACACAGACTGGACAGACACATCCAGAGCAGACAGAGGCAACATCAATAAAAATAGGTAGAAAGCATCATATGATTTTCAGAAAAATACATTTTCTTTTCCTTTTGGGAAGAGAGGGGGAAAAGCGAGCTGCACGTCCTTTAGAAACAGTGCTGGTATTATTCACGCTGCCAACCAAACCACTTAAGCTACAGAACCTTTGCAGTACCACAAGTGTAATACAAAAAAACAACCAAAAACCACTTACTTCCTTTTTTTCCCCCCCTGAGTATTGACATTCTTGTGCAGTATTAGGAGAGCTAATTTAGCTTCCAGTTCTAAGAATTTTTGAATCTATAGCCAGTAATTATTTGCATTCAGGGGTACAAAAGAGGAAAACAAAGCCCACAAATTCTAGCACATTCATGTGGGATTGGGAGTTGAATTAGGATCCTCACACCCCATTGAATTATCGGCCCCCCTATTAGAGCCTTATTAAAATGGTAATGATTATAATGCCAGTCATAGGCAGGCTGTCGCACCTGTCAAAAAAAATACCCCGATTATCCTGTTCATTCAACTGTCTGGCATTCGAATCCGTGTCTCAGGTTTACTGTTCTGTGAAGTTTTTCTTTTTTTTCTTTTTATGAAAAAAAAAAAAAAAAAGATACAAGAACAAACACTTCCACAAAGGTGATAAAAAAAATCCCCTTTAGTTTAGCACATCTACTACCCATGTGGTGTTATGGTATCTAGGACAGCAATCTGAGGAAATAGATACTATTTCACTGGATTTCTCTATAGTGAGGAAGAATACAGAGAGCTACACTAAAATCTCTTTATACAAAAGAACATTGGTTTTTAGAAACAAAAAGAACAATTGGCCTTCCTCTTTCCACACACACATCCCCTCCATTTCTACACACAGCCAGGATTAGGTTAGTTAGAGCAGTAAAGTCTTGCTTCATATACAAAATAAACACCTCAGATGGTTTAAAGGGACAGTCTTCAAAAGATCAACATTAGTCCACAGGCTTTGCTATGGAAGAAATTGTATTAATTTTCTCCTTTAAAATTAGCGAACATATAATTCAAAATAAGCCGCACAAATCTAGGCTCTAATCCTGAACACATTCTGTAAAAGGACACTGGGGCTTGGAGACTTCAGACAGCTTTCAATTTAAAATCCTACAGGGATTATTCCAATAATCTGTTGTTAATAGCAAAACCAGTAATTTTAATAATAAAGATATATGGATACTTGGCTTTCCCTGAAGTAAAAAACAAGTAGAAACAGCATAGACAAGTTCCTGAGAATTTAACTGATAATCAGGTGGAGAGAAGATTAAACATTTTCCACCCTATTCAAAAGATGCCTTTTTCCTTCCCTCTAGCCCAGTTGTATGAGTTTGTCAAATACCACAGCGTAAAAGAATGTCAGTGGAAGAGCATTTAGGGGCTGAATGCCTTCAATAGCATCTGAGACAGATGCTGTGTCACTAAGTGCCCCGGACCCTTTTGGGAAGTGGAGCAACCAACAAAAGACCGGTTGGGTTCTGTTTGTTTTGGTTTGTTCCAGAAAAACATTTTTGATGAAACATTAAAAAAAAAGCTAGGGTTTTCTTAGCATTGTGAATAAAGAGGTGTGTAAGAACTGCACTTAGCAGGCATCAGCTTCTGCATGAAGCACTGTATTTGATCCTGTTTTCACAGAATTAACTAGGAAAAAATCCCTTTATTTTAGAAGCCCACATATTAACTTGCATAATGATTCCCATTCTAGGGTAATAGGGATTGTAGCTGCATTTTGGTAGAAACAGCCTCTAAATGCTATTATTTAAGTCATTCATTGTGTTTCTAAATACAATTTTTCTGAGCTTACAACATCTAAAAGAATATTTTGAAGGTGAAAGGGAACAGAATTTGATAAGATGTTGTACTGAAAAACGAGAAGAAATCATAGAATTGTAGCCAATAAATGAGTGAGGAAACAGTGTGCAGCTGTTGCCTATCACCTCCTTGGTCTGAACACAAACACACATTTTTATTTTTGGACTTGATGCTCCTCAATATTCTGTTTTCTGCCTTTTTTAGATGACAAATACTTAACAGTAGGTACAGATGCTGCTTGTTTGGCACCTGGAAAGGGAACACTGTGCATCAAAGATGACTTCAGGTTCTTTAACGGTGCAGGGATCCCATTTTTAAAAATCCCAGTTACCTCCATGCAAGTAGAGCTGGGCCAAGCTCAGAAATCCTGTCTATAAATAACCACAATCACTTTAACTCAATCACTCACGTGATCAGAGATACCTGAACAATGTGGTTGAACAGTGAGAGATAAGCAGTCTACACATATTTCCGTTCTCATCTCCTAAATTCAGGGGGTGACCAGAACGCTGAGGCAGCCGTTGGATCAAATTTGTGAAGTTTGCAGGTCAGTTGAGCATTTGCAAATGGTTAAGTATGCTCTGAGACCACACCACTAAACTCATAGCATGTGCCACCCTGACTGCTGCCTACTTGCTTTTTCCTGCCTTAACTGACCTCTGTCAGCTCAGAGTTCCTTATCCTTATCCTCATGCTCATCTCCTTACTGTCTGAGTTGCTGGAATGAGAGAAGCTACAGAGGATGGGGAGACGGACAGGAGAGGTGCAGGTGCTGCCTGAATGTTTCTGCAGGGGGCAGATTGCTTGGATCAAGTGAGCAGCAGCTGAAGCAGTGGGGCCATAAGCTGTTTCCCACCATCTTAGTGCACCTCTTCTCAATCAAACAGCTGAAGGAAAATACAGCAATTTCTTCTGAGAGCATTACTGAGTGAAACCTGAAATTGATTAAACACTACTGTAGCAATGGTGACTAACAGGTCACTTCACCAAAAACTCACCAGACCAGAATTTGCTGGCCAGCATTCAAAATATATTTGCAGGGATGCCCCAGTTGCTTCCTCCTCTTTGAGTCATTTCCCTGCTTGAATTTCACCAACATTCATGTGGTTCTGTGGGTTTTCATTTTCAGTGAGTGAGTGTTGCCACCCCTGTTGATGTGGTAGCTAGAGAAACTATCCATTCCTTCAAAAAAATCCTCAACCAGAAACAGACCACCTACCCATTATTAACCGGGGTTACCAGTTAAAAATGTATGAAGGGGGTCACATGAATGGAGAGCAGTGTGCATGTTTTATTAGTTCGAACAACAAGGGAATAGATGGATGAAAGATAAGGTAATGATTTGTGACAGGGGTCCAAAATTTGATTTCAACAATTAAATTATCCTTCTAAGAGATCCCCAAGGAAATCTATTAAAATACCATCTTCCCCTATCCCCAAAGTATACAAAAGCTGCCTAGTAACTGTCCAGTATCACTGCCTTTGTGACATGTTGGATGATTCCCAAGACAAAAACCATATGCTGTCGGATGAATGGTAGAGCAATCAACAAGGCAAGGCTATTCTTTAAGTTACTTGCCCTAAGAAAAAGAAAAAGAACAAAAAGAGAGAGAAACTAACAGCTATGCCACAAAGTTTGCACTAGAACATAGGGTTTGGTTTTGCTCACTTGGTTTTTCACCAGATAATCAGAATTACTCCCAAGTCACAAAATTGCACCCCTAGAAAGTGTGAGAGGATTTTCACTATTGAGTCCATAAAAATGCTGCACCAAAGGCAATGTCCCATGTTCAGAGGAATATGCAGCAGCGAAAAGTGTCTTAGCTAATGCTTGATCATAATATTAACCCTTTCATCAGTTCCCTGGGACTGTTATTGAAGTCTAAGCTTTCTCTTCTACCATTACTCCTTAGCTATCTTCCTATTGTTGAATCTGAGGTTACCCCTACTGCATAAATCTTGCTACTTAAATCCAGAAGTTTCAGATGTGAAACATGGAACAAAAGAAGGTAGAATAAACTTCTGCATCATTATAAAGATAAGGGAGATTTTTGGTTTGACTTGAGCTAGATATAACTTTTTGGGCTTAAAATAACATTTGCAGCCAAATGCAGAATGCAAAGCAGGACTTTGAGCAACACGGGACTTGGGTTCTTACATATCTATGTTGCATCTCACGTGCCCAATTTACTTATCACTGAAAAAATTATCTGCTGAAGATAAGAAAAGAAGGTGTGATGCAGATGTGGCATTTTGAAATACCAACATGGTATCTGATACAAGAAATCAATATCCTGTACTGATGTGGTTGGTATCAGGGACAAAGCATGCTTCCAGTCAATGGCTCAATATTGTTCAGGATACTTCCCTACAAGTTACTTTCATCCTAAATTATATTAAAACCAACCAGCTTCCAGTCATCAACTCCCTATACAGTTAAACAGTATGTGTTCAGATGTGATTTTAGAAGCTATGAATAAAAACCATTTTTAATGAGAAAGCTTCACTTTGGGAGGAAAGTATATCTGTTCACTACTTTGTCCACACACATGCTCCAAATTCACAAATCTAGGCAGTCACGTAACTTGCATTGAATTTCTTTTTCAGAATAACAAAAACTCATCACTAGGCAAATGAATAGTTTAAGTTTAGGAAGATGCATACAGTTTAGTCTTTGCAGGACCTGGACTTAAGTGACCTGGTATCCAGATGTAGAAGTTCTACATACAACTCAGGGGGGAGCTTTCTGAAGAGCACCAGAATGCTTTACCTACCCAAACTGGAACATTTTCAATACCAAGGCCTTCAGGTCCATGCAACTAATGAACAGTGTCCTAAAACTGCTGCAAAATTCAATAACAACAAAAACAACAAGAATTTTTTTTTACGTACTGAGATTTCTCTTCTCTTAGGGAAAACCTCCAACTTTTAGAAAAATGAGAGAAATTTCAGAGCCTGATATCTATAAATTTTCCAGATAAGCTTTTCCTTCTCTTATTATGATCCTGAAGCCAAAAACCCAGGTCTGAAAACTGCTTAAACCCTTCTTCAGTCTGGCCCCAAGTCTAGTTAGCATTCTGTTCAGAATATCCTACTTTGACTGTGAAAAGGAGCAGTTACCTCTTTCATAAGCCTTTTGTGGAAGTTGTTTCATAGAGAGAGGAGAAAAAAAAAAAAAAAGAAAATAAAACAGAAAGAAAGAAGGAAAGAAAGAAAAGAAAAAGGAATATTCTGCCCTTGAAAAGCTTGAATAGATGCATACCATTACGGCTCTGATAGGAGGGACTGGGACAACTACCTGAAAACACAGAGGCCAAAATCCACTCTGATTTACTAAGGTCAAGATTTTACTCTGTTGCTCCACAAGACACATTTACACATAAATTTTGACACGCTGCTGCCTAACCCCAAACACAGGCGGGGTCCCCGTTCTAGTATTTGTAAGGATCCCTAAAAATTTATTACCATGGGTGTGCCCATTTAAGTGCTGGTATCTGGAATACATTTAGGTTACACCTAAACCTGCTGAGACTCCCTGTTGTGATGTTCTCGTGCTTATCTTGTCTGCAGGACATGACAATTAGTGATCTCTGTTCCCATCAGTAACATGCAAAATGCAGCAATGAGTTATCTCTAGCTAATATGGTTCCCCACTTTTACCAGTTTTGGTTTCCATTCCATTTTTCTTCTTGGTCTTACTTATGCAGCTTCAGCATCCCACTTGGAGCTGGGGGTGCTCTGGGCCCTTGAAGTTACAGTTTATGGATGTAGCTGAGTCTATCACTTAACAAATCCTGCATATGGGATGCCTACTGTAGCTGGGACCTTAACTTGATGGTACTTATTTTATTGTGCTTCATGAAGATTTTACCACCAGTGATGACTCACCCAAGAGTTATACATGGTAATTATCAGGACAACTGGAATTCAAGGTTTGACTTCTCACAGGTGTATATACCACACAGGAATGAAATGAGTGAGATTATTCAAGCCTAGTTTCAAAGTAAGACTAGATCAGTCTCATTAATTTATACCTAAACCATAAATAGCACTGAAGCATACTGGAGGCAGCTGTTTTTCTTTGAATATTCCTGCTTTTCACCACGGGAGGCCAGAAGAAACACCTGCCCTGCTGCAGTATCGATTGGGTGTAACTACATGATACATAACTAGGAATTACATACAGCCCACTTTCCAAAGTTAGTCTTTTGTGATTGCAGTCGATCTTATTGTGATAACAGGAAACACAATATTTATAAAATTAGTGGCTTGTGACTTTTTTCAAATGGCAGTGATCACATAAAATATGGCCGAAAAACATCCATAGTGTTTTCTATTACCTTTGGCAGTGGAGCCTGCTGCAGATCTACACCCAAAACTGTTGTCAGGAGATACACATGCAGTGCTTCTTGGTACTTTTATAGTAGCCTGGGCCACACAGTAGACACTGATCTGTTGGGAAAAAAAGAGTAAAGCAGTTAATTTTTTTTCCTATTCTGACTATTTCAACAGGTAAAAAGAGAAGTCTCTAGTTGATACACAGTATACAGTGGAAGAGGAGACCATTTCTGAGTGCTTGTACTGAAAAACATCTTTGGCTATGACTGAAGTTTATGACAGACTTAATCCTCCAGTGACAGACAAAAAAAGAAAAGTCACCTTTTTTTATGAATAATTTTGTCACCTTGTAACTTCCTGGCATGTTAATATGACCAGGAAGAGACTGTAGGATACTCACAGGGATTTCCAAATGTTTCCAAAAATTTCCAGATCAAATCCCTTTGACCAAGATTTAGTCATTAGTCCTTACTCAGACAAAATCAACACAACATAAACTCCATGAAACAGCACATGGTAAGGGAGAGGTGGAAGAGTCCAGCAAGATCTCTGCCATGTGACGAGCCAACATCTGATGGCACTGTTATGGATTGTGGCCACAGTGCGCTCTCTCTGTGTCATCCAAAGAGGACCATTTGGAGGAGGCTTGGGGTGCATTGAACATGTCTGGGCAGTAGCCAGCACACAATAAATGAACGTCTGTTTTGCCCAGCATTCAAGCAGGCAGGATTCAGCCCAATGATTTCTGATGTAGGGAAGAGCATGACACTGTAGAAGTAATACACAAAATAAACTAACACACACACACACATGCACACTTTGGCTTTGTTTTTCATCTCTCACTTTTACAGTATGACCCTGATAAAGCCACTACATCTTCAGATCTGATGTTTCCAGGTATAAAATATCCATTCATTCTCCATTTAGCATAAGAGAGGCTAAATGCTAACCTAAAACAAATAACAAGCAGCAGATGTATGCTTCCAGAGAGCCTTTTGCCAGTCATGTTTCCAGTAACCAGGAAAAATTGCTGGCTATTCGCAAGAATGGAAGGAGGGGAGCTCACTCAGGGGCACCCTGTCCCCGTACCTCCTAGATTCCAGCAATAAAAGAGCTGCCTCTGCCTCCATGAAAAGCCAAGGGATTGTTTCCAAATCTGTGAGCCAAAAGTGTGATTATACTTCTTTGGACACACCTCCATTTCCCTGGTTGCTCCTTTCTACACCTCTCGTTCCAGCAGAAATTTCATTGTCTCTTATCTCCCCTCCACAGGATCTTTTCTATTTTTAGCCAGACCAATGTCAGGATTTATTTCCTCTTCTTTCCTTCCATCCAGTCCCCCTCACCACAGCCCCTCCTCCCCCTCCACCATTCTGTGTGTTTGCAACAAAAATGTAAACTTCAGAAACTATTTGTATTTCATGGGCATTCATACATTGTGCCAAAACGATGGCCCAAAAGTTTGGCGGGTAATCTCAACCCCAGAATTCGTGAGCTGATGATGAATGGCTGTGAAGCCTTTGTGATTGCTCAGGCTCCATTGTGGCTGGAACAATGGAGGAGGACACAAGTCTGGCTCAGGAGAGCAACGGATAAAACTGTTGGGGAGAATGGCGGGCTCCTGCCGACATGACCACTTGTTGACATTGAAAGGATTCAAAAACAAGTGAGCAGAAACAGAAACGATTCTGTTCGGCGAGGCTATTAGTTGCAACGTGTGGCAGTGGAGCGGTCACTCCTGATGTGTTTCCTCGCTAATGAGCCCTGAATGCCCTATTAAACTGGGATGCTATAGGCCCAGCGCCACTGGGACAATGCTATGCATGAACGACTCCCCCAGCACCTATTGGCTGCCCGCATGAAGGAAACAACTGGCAACACTCAGATTTAAACAGGGCTGACAGTACAGTTAAATGATCATTAATTAGAGTTGCTGAACAGATAGGGACTCAAAGCAATTCTTAATGACAAGATAACAGTCTAGTATTACTCAGCTTTGCGCAAGTTCAAGCTTGTACCCCATCTCAGTCTTTGTACTGTACAGAGGGGTGTCAAGTTGATTTTGGTTTTGTTCATATATTCACAAACTGTAAGAAACCCTGGCTGTGTGTTGAGGCAGTAACAGAGATTATCATATGCAAAAATGAAAACAAACCTGTGTTAAAAATAGATTTTGTGCAGAAAAGCTCACACTACAAAAACGGAAAAGAGAGTAGTAAAAAGAATCACTCTTCTATTAACATGCTTGTAAATGAATCTATAAGGAAGCCACCACTCACCCTGTTTATGTGCTCTTTCATAAGCTTCTCTCCTCAGTACTTAACACGTCTATTCATCCAACTTCATTCCAGCCTTACAGCTCAAACCCCTGGTTTGCTTGATCAGTTGCTGCATTTGGAAAAATAAGAGAATGCAGCATCAAAGTACTAAACGTTAGAAACAAAAGGTCAGAATGAGAAAAGACCTCTCTGGATTGAGGGCATCATCCCCATCCATCTTTTGGGAAGAGCTTTTCCCCAAGAGCACATTATGGCTTAATGACCAGCTTCTGGGCTGTTTGCATCATTCTGTGAAACAACATGTACAGCCCCTTCTTGCAATAGGATATTGGAGTAGCATGAGTCTGATTTTCTACAAGGAATCCTGTTCCCTGAGGATTATTGTTGACTATATATAGTTAAATATATAGATAGTATATAATATAGTATAAAATGGTTCAAAAATACACAGTATGGTTCCTAAAGACTTACAGGCCCAGGGCACTTGTGCAAGTTCTCCCACTAGGGAATGAAGTGGTGAAACAAACAATGTGCATTGGTGACTAGAATAGTAAAGAACAGTATTTGGCAGTGAGCTTTCATTTTGCATTGTGGTTTTTGTTAGAACATAATCTTAAACTGTGAAAAGTATACTGCAACAGCCACTTCAGTTCCACAAGAGGTTATGGAGGAACATATATATATATGCGATACTGTGAACTAAGAATAAGTTTCTTGATTGAATCATAAGAATACATAAACTCTTACTAGTGCATTATTCTGAAACTTTTTATAACTCTATTTGTACATTTTAAGAAACAAAGATATCTTAGAGAGGGAGGTAGATCATGGCTATGACAAGATTGTTGCATATGGTTGAGAAACTCACTTTAGCAATTATTCATACTTCATATGAATTTCTGTGATATGATGTATTCAGTGCAACATGATTACATTCTATGATTCTTAAAACCATCTCAATACAAGAAGTCCCTAGTCAAGAGGGTTTCTGAGACGTCGCTGAGTGCAACTGTCAAGGAAACAAATTTTTGCTTTCATCTCTTTCCTCATCATCTCTATTGAAGAGAAAAGCCTTTTTAAAAGAAATAACTATGTCATGGTAGGTGCTATCATATCATCCAAGAAATGTGTCATATTCTTATCTGCTCTTAGTTTTACTTTTTTTGTGGTAGATTTTCTGTGGTGTTTTTTCTTCTTTTCCTTTGCAAATTAGGCAGTGAAAGCTTTACTCTAAATGGAAGATCTTATGGTGTGAGCCATCTCAGTGACTATAGTTGAACGAACTGTAGACTGACAGTTTCAGCACCATAAAACCACTATCTCCTTCACATGCAGGCTCTGCACATGTGGTGGGGGTGGGGGTGTGTGCAAATGTGCATGAACTTGGACATACATCTTTGTAAGCCTTGTTATTAGAAGGCATATGTTCCTGTAATAACAGGAAAAGAAGAAAAAAAACCCAGACATATGGAAAACTGAAGCATGTAGTTTCATCACAAAGCTATATCCCTTTCAAACACTGAATATGGACATAGTAATGATGTTGACTTTTCAGACATCTCTGCCTTCCCCAGACCATGCAATCCAGATTCAGTGTTAGTTTCTCTGAAGGTAAGGGAGGAAAATGGCAGTCAAACCTGGGATGATGGGAGGAATATGGTTTTCTGTTTAGCAGCAGGGCAGTAGGCACTGCTCTACAATCACTGCTGAGGTGCAAAACAACTTGTGAAATGGCATAGTGCTTAATGGGTGCCAAATCTTACTTTCTAAGTGTAAAATTTTCCCTGCCAAAGAGGAATTGGAAAGGTACTAATGCAAAGGATAGTACTACTTTTCAGGTAATCTTACTTTTCAGTGAATCTTATCATGTTTCACTGATCAATAGGATGGGTAGGGAGGAGGATGAGGTTGTCTTCCCCTACCTCCCTCTTTATGTCCCCCTTCTCCCTCAGCAGTGCTGCCAGCCTCCCTTCCAGCACATACAAACTTGGCTGCAGAGGGTGATGGACTTACCCATTTTGATCCCAGGACATGGTAAAACTCACTCTGACATCATGAGGTTGGGGGTCTATTTTACAGAGGCAGCAGGTGGTCAGACTCTTTGTCTGGCAGGAAAGGCAGCCTATCTACATCAAATTCCAGCACTGAGATTCTCAATCACGTCTGAATTTTCAGATGTACCAAGAAAATCTGTTCATTAATTTCTGACTTCTAGGCATTAAACAGCAAATTAAAGTTGTTTGAATTAACAGTAAATTAAACTAGGCCCTAGACAGTAAATTTCTACATTTGTTGAACCTGTCATAACACCTTTTTTTTTCCTTTTTAATGAACATATTTTAGGTACCTCCCTGGAACTGTGAAATAACAGGGTTGATTGACAAAGTGAAAACATAGCCCAAAAACCTTTCATTATTCTAAAGAGATTCACTGATTTTATAATTCTCTGGAGTTTTACATCATGTATTCTGTGGGACTTGCCACAAGGCAGGTGTAAACGTGAGGGACTCTGTGAGAAATATGAGGGGAGGGAGTGACATAGAAACGGATTTGACTATTTAGGGTTTTATTGCCATTTAAAATTTTTTACAGAAAACTGAAAGACAACTGGGTCACTGGGCACTTGCCTCAGAGAATGTGTAGATCAGCTTGTTGTGGTAATATTTGTATAATAATCCCTGTTTTACTTTTCCAGTTCAGGCCTCCATCACACAGGTGGTTGGTTGCTGCACTGTCCAGAGGTCCCAGTGAGAGAGGCCCCAGGATGAACATATAGGCTTTATTATGTTAAAGCCCACATAATAATTACATCCTCTTCTTGGTAAAGGGATTATTGAAGAGGAGTATTGTGCATTTGCTATTGTCTCTTCCTCCTTTGATGCCTGGACTGAGCTCTCATTAGGCCTAATTGGACATTTGCCCTCAGTGGAGGATATACCTGTGTGTTCTCCGTGCCCAAGGACCACCTGGAAAACGGGATGGCTCCTTCGGGGAGGCTTTGGGGCCACATTGTGCTGGCCAGATGAAAACCTCTGAGGGCCAGCACATGGCTGACAGACCCCCAGAGCAGGGGCAAGGGCTGAGACTTCAGCAACAGCAAGGCAGAGAATTGCAACATCCCAGAAGCCTCCTTGCTTGGTATGGAGAAGGGGAAAAATGTCTGTCTGAGCACAGTTTGTCCCAATGGGTTTAATTCTTCACTTTTTGTAGAACAGTGTTACAGCTTTCAGGTTGGACTATGCTTTGTCCATGGCACTCAGGCAGCCTGTTAGAGTGGGCTTGTTTATGACAAAAGCAAACAAACCTTGATCTTTTGCATATGCTGGGCTCCATTTTAGTTGTTAAGAGCAGGATAAATAACATTGCATTCCAGGTAAGGTGGGAGAAAATGTGTGGCCAGCTTTCCTACTCACCTGATATATCTCTTACACATCTTCTCTGTTGATATAAACCTTGGTGTTCATTTATACTCTGTCTGAAATGAAAACCAAAACCAAAACAAACTACACTTTTGTCAAGGAATATTCAAAGGAATGTCATGTCAGCAGAACTTCAATGAAAGCAAGGAGCATTGAGATGCATAAAACTATAATGTCTCCAATCCCACATACTTCTGTACCATATGGCCAGAGAGAAGCAGATGGGCCAGGTCACAGTGGGGGAAGAGAGGGAGAGACTTGGGATTGTTATCTGACCCTGGGGGCCAACACTAACAGGCTGTCCCCAGTGACCAGGCTATTATTATCAGAAAGAGATGATAAGAATGTGATCCCCACATTTATTTGCCCTCAGGTAGTTCTCACTCGTGACGTCCCATTAAAATGACTTTTTTTTTTTTTTTTTGGCGTTGCAACAATTGACTAATAAAGAAGCAGTGAATTTCACTGCACTTGTCGTTTATTGATTTTAGATGCAAGTTATTCCTATCTGTTTAATTGACTAATGTTCAGAAAGTGGCTCATCTAAACAAAATAAATTCAACAATAAATAATGCAAAAATATGTTTTTAAAAGCTATTATTATTATTGTTGTTACATGGCAGTGTAAACATCAGCCCAGCGAAAATAAAGTAGAACAGCATGATTCCTGTCAGAGAAATCCTGGGATATCTGATATGATTTCAGCAGGAGATTTCTATGTTACTGTTTCTCAGTGAACTGCCCAGTATTAGCAAAAAGAAAAGTTCCTGAAACTATTCAATTGCAAAGGATACTTACCTAAACATTTCATGGAATAAGTTTTGGAGGTATTATTACAGGAAAAAACCCAAAACAAAACAGTACAAAATTGCATGAAAAGTACTTGCATATCATAGTTGGAGACAGAAGTCAGCTATTTCTGGTTATGCTTCAAAGATGCTAAGCATTTCACCAGAGTTGCAGAAAGGACCCACGAAGGATAGTCACACTGCAGGTTCTACTCATGAGTAAGCCTATCTGTGTTGAATTTTATGGCTGTTCTACTCAAAGACTTTACAGCTCCCCACTGATGCCCACCTGAAGAACTATGTACCACTATTCTCAACTTTGCATCTAGGAGTCCTCACCAGAGGAAAGCTCAGCATCAGCTCCATGGTGCAGAGCTCCTGGCCTCTTGGGTCTTGGCAGCAGTCCCCCAAATCACAGCCGTCCTTGTTCCTATGGTTAAACAGGGATTTCAACCATGAAAATGAGGGACTAATGCTCTTGTTAGAGTCAGGTCCCCCTGTCCCCACAACAGTTGGTTTCAGATGGCTCTGCAGGACACCCACTGTGCCCAGTGGAGGAGTGGGTTTCATGAAGTGTCCAGCTCTCCTTTGGCATCTGGGCTGAAACCAAACTCAGTTTATACAGACCATTCAACAGCTGCCAGACCATCATGACTTTTAGTGAAGTATGACCTTGGCAGCCTCAGACTGGTTAAGCAGAGATGAAAAATGCCCTGAACTGTCCCTGTCCTCTGAGACACTACAGAGACCAGGTTACACGTACAGAGAAACTGCAACTGCAGAAGCATAGGCCATGCACACTGCCCAAGCAACAGCTCCCTAAACCTGTTCCTTTGTGTTTGTATTCTGGTGCCCTCTCATAGGCCCCTACTAAAAATACAAGCAACTGAAGCATGTCCATTACCAACTTTCATGTGCTGTCTAGAGATGTTGTGTTAAGTTTGCCATTTGCCACTACAGAAGCCAGTACTGACCATTGGCAGTCACCTGCAGCACTCCTTTTATTGGGCTGTAGGTGGTATTAGCCCATGTGTTTGCAGTGGGAAGAGCATCCCTCTCTCTCTCCCTCCATTTCAGCCTTGGTGTACTATGCATTCAGAAACAGTTGTGACCTAAGAATGCAATGTTTATTCCTAATGACTGAAAAAGATCACATTTCACATCTCTCTTTCTACACAAAATGAGCAAAATGATCATGTCACTGCTTGATAGCTCCAGCCATCTGGAACATTTACCAAGGTTTCTTCTGCCCAAGACTGGATCCTGATGTTCCTTTTGTGGAAGTTGTTTCATAGCTGTGATTTGGCTAAACAACAGGCAGAGAAGGAGAAGCCAATTTTATAACAGTGATACCATTTGCTCGTCTCATTCTAAGCTATTTTGTAAAACGAAGACTTTGCTGACCAGATATTGCTGTTTGACCTTACGCACAACTAACCAGTTATTATGGGCTGCAAAAGCAGGAAAGCTCTGTGTTCAGAATGTCTAAACCTTATTAAAATGGCCATTTATGACAGTCACTCTAATTAAAACAGAGACTGATTACTGCTAAATGACATTACTAGTGCTCATAGAGCCTAGGCAGATCGTTATGTCTTGCTGAGCCTGGAGCTCTTACTGACCTCTATATGCATCCCCTCCTTCATACACCATCCTTAGGAATCTCAACACTTGGCACAGAGCCACAGAGATTTGGCAGGGAGAGAGGCGGTTTTCTATATAACCTTGTATTATAACACTTATTTCAGGTTGGAGATGTGCTGAGGGAAGGGGTGTGTGTCTGTGTGCATGTGTGCATCTACGTATGGGCAGGGACAGTGGACAAGGGGTAATCAAGCCCTTTAAAGAAAATTTTGCCCCTCCAGGATAATCTATACCATTTACCGGTGTTTGGGGCTGTGGGCTAGCTCTGGCTGAGCACACATTTTGCTGAGTGATATATAGCATAGTTATTCTTTGCAGACTTTGTGGGCTGGAATTAAACTTTTCCACAACTGACTTTCAATGAAACAAACATTCTTAAACTACAGGACCATGTAAGGAAAGCCCATTCCTCATCTGTAGAGGTGTCAGAGCACATCTAAGAGAGGAAAGAGGAGATGTTTGTTGGCTTGCCACTCCTGGATTTTCCCCTCTGCTGATAAATTTTTAAGCCTTCTACTGAAAATTAAAGCTATTCAAGGTAATTCAAATGTTTCAGGGATAAAAGAAATCCTGGACTACCTGCTATGAGCATGGGTGTGCAGTCACAGTACCTCTGGACCTGCCCCAGTGGAGCTGGTGACCTTGTTGTGGAGACACACAGCAGCTATCTCAGCCATACGTTGCCTGCTCAGACAGATGCCCAGCTCTCTTACACTTCTTGACAAGATTTTAGGGAGGTTACACAGACTGCCATATAAATACAGCACAGTCTCAATAGACTCCCTTTATTTTCAGTTCAGTGAAGGCTCATTTGAATTTGACCTCTTCTTTACTTTTGTGCTCCTTTGCCTCTGAAGTACTTTAGTCCAGTTATTTAAATTTAATCTAATCTTAAAAATAATATGAACCAGCTCTGGTTTGAATACCTGACTGGCTTACTTTAAAGATGCTCTTTGCTCTTCTGAACTGACTGCCCTTTCGCTCCATTTCCCCTACTTTACAAGAAAAAGCTTCCATTGACTAGTCAGACAGAAATATTTCTGAAAGGCAAGTAGCTAGATTTCTGGGAAAGGGAATGATATATTCAGAAACTTCTTAGAGATGACAAAAAGCTATATGAGGGTGCCAAAACTGTGGTCACTTACAAGAACTCTTTTAACATACATACAAAAACAGGAATGACAAAGAACAAAGAAAACAGTAGAGGTAAAGAGGGCAGGAAGACTAATTCCCCAAGTACTGAATGTTTAGAGGCAAAATGTTGGTCATTTAGTGCAAGTGATTTCCCTTACTAACCAGGAATGTGACAGAAACAAAAAGTTTAACTCTGCTCAATATACATTGTCCCAGCTTGATGCTCCAAAGTATGTTTCATTACAAGCCAAAAGAACAGCCCTCGTTGATGCTTACTTGAATGTCTCAATTTCTGGATTAAGCTGTCCCATTGTTTTGAAGCATAGTTATGGTTTAGAGATCAATGGACATAGACTATCCTAATCTACTATGAACAGCCTATAGCAGCAAAGGGATACTCTACACTAGAGAGCCATCTAAGTCTTCTAATTACTTCTGCTACTGATAGATTGGCTCTTACCCCCTTGAATTCCTTTGTCACTGAGGAGTTAAAATTCATGAGCGTCTATGCTGCTGAATGCTTACTCCAGTGATGCTATTTTCTGCGCCAAGCTAGCCATCACTGCAAAGAGTCGGAGGTCTGTCAGGCCATCTGTTACATAATAGTCAACAATCTCTAAAATCTGGGGAAACTGAGATGGAGAGAGCAAAGATGATGAAGGGTTTAAAGAGAACAGATTGCTGCCTTGCTTGGGCAGGGGGGAGAGGGAGGCAGGGAGAATGGGGGGAAGGCTGGATAATAAGCCTGATAACAAGCAGAGACAAACCCAATTGGCACAGCCAGCAAAACAATCCCCCCAAAATATTATTGCTTTCTCCAAGGAAGTTGACAAGGACACCAGACTGGTGGGGAAAAAATGCTTTGGGGTAGTAAAACTGAGGGAGGCCCCCAAAAATTACAGCTATAATTTAGGCATTGCCACACACAGCTTAGCACTGAAGATACTTTGAGAACATCCTCTAAATCAGAAAAGAAGACTACCCCAAATATTTCAGTCTCTCAGTATTATGCAAGATGCTATCTGCTATACCATAAGAAAGTAAGTGTAGTATATTCATTCCACCCTTTTCCTTTCCTCCTTTCCCCCTCCCTTTGTAAAGGAGGTATCTGTTGATTTTTAAGGCATCAGAATGGTGACAACTTGAAAGTAGGACTCAGCTACTTCATATTTGTCTTGCTATGTGCCCACATTTTAAAAAAGACTAACTATATCTAATGCAAAATGCTTTCAGAAAACATATTATCTATTTAACTGCCTCTGCAGTCACTGAAATAGCGAGCCACCCAGCTGCATTAAAACTCTTCTAATATGAACTGACTTCTAGTCTGTTCTGTTTGGTCTTATACTTTTCTAACTACTTCTATACCTCTCACTAATGCTTGCAGAGCTCACACTACCAGCTATAAGCATAATGCTGGTGTTGTCTTGATTTTCTTGGCATATGGGGATGTGCCAGACTAAAAGCACTGCAGGTCTCACCACCAGACTCCTTGGAGCTTCCTCCAAATGGATGCCCATTCTACACCAAGGTCCAACTTTTACCTCCAGACTCTCTTAACATGAAATACCACTGGGAATCAAAGTCCTTAAGGCAGGCTGAGGCAGTTGTTTCTGCTTGAACAGCAATGTGAAACAGCAATCAGATTCTTGGGTTTTAGTTCTGTCAGCCTTCTGTCTTTTGGGGACTAGTTCTTGACCCCGGGACTTCAGTGGCCTCTCACATCATAAAAGCACATGATCTTAACTCCTCTAAAGTTCATTTGCTTCAGAGCATCTCTTCAGACCAAACTGGAGTTGCACATGCTCTACTTTATTATCCTTCTGAGCAAATCACTTTTAAACTATAGCAGAAAGCACAATAGATGGCTGTTGAGGAAGGGAGAGGAAAGGGATATTTTCTGAATATTTTCATATAAATTTTCATATATAAACAACTAAAGATGTAGGGATAATTCCGCTGGTTAACTTTTCATATGACAGTAACCACTGCCAAAGCAAACACATCATAATGGAAGCAATTAAAATCTGTGTTCATGCACTCATTGTTGTTACTATAGGGTAAGGTGGTTCATTAGCTGAAATCCAAGTGTATATTGTAATGCATCCCTCTTAGTTGTATTAATGGATCACATAAGATAATGCTGACAGAAAGAAAAGATTAGCATTGTAGGTCTGATAAAAAGTAAACAGTAAATGCAGGCACTGCTGAACTGGATTATCATAGTGCAACATGAGTTGTGTAATAATGTTAGCACCGGCGCCTGCCTTAGAGCTGATGCCTCAGAATACTAACATCGAGCCACTTGATACGTGTTTGATGTCTAAACAAGTCACATCCTTTGCTGAGAGGAACAAATTGCAATGGGGACTGGCTGCGGAGCTCCAAGTCTCAGATAAAAATCTGCCCAGAAGAATTCCATACAAAATAATTGTGCAAAAGACTTTCTTCCTTTAATTATATGAAATACATGGTTGAACCTTTTTTTCTTCTTTTTCTTTCTTTTTTTCTTTTTTAAACATCCAAATAACTTGGTCCCTGCTCTAGCGCTAAAGCCTTGTCTAACATTTCGTGCTGGGAATGCAAAGCAGGACACCAAGTACAGTAGTACAAATAACACTTTATTTACAGTTTCATGGCTTTCAGATTTCCTGTCTCCATAATCACTTCCTACTAATTTCCTTCTGTTTTGTTTGAAATGGTAGTCTTTTCAAAGAAAGTGCCCAAAGAAACAACGCCTTTGTAAGGTTTGGATTAAATCACGGAGGTTTTTATACTTCTTTTTCTGTATTTCCTAGTACCGGTTTTCTGCATTAACAGAGTTTGTGCTGTATGTCTGGATGGTTCAAACAGGATCATGATAAGAGAACTGCAAAAAGGCCAGCAGTGAAGGGCTGAAGCCTCAGCTCCATTGATGAGCATCAGCTACAAACCAGCATCATTTGAAGAGCCAAATGTTTTAATGCTTGACATGAAAAACTTTCAAGCACTAACAATGACACTGGGAAAATTTGCTAATATCTGAGCATATACAAAACATTTGGATAAAATCAAATCTCTGTGTTGTAGGAAGTAAATAAAAACAACTACCACAGAAGTGCAGTTTCCATACAGGGAGAGTAACTCAGTCTAAAATTAAATCTACAGAGTATTTGACATATTTTTATCTGTCTAGTGATTTCAGTTGTCTAATAAGCAACATCTCCTACAGCTATATTTAGACTCCTCTACATTATGCCAAATTCGTTGACCAAAATGGGACAGATCCCAAATCCCCTGTCACTTTTCAAAATGCAGCTAACAATTGAAAAAAAAAGAAAAAAAACCCTGTGCAAAGTGATAACATTGAGTAGCATCAGTAGATTGTATCCTTACTGTTATCTCTTGGTTCTATCCCCAACTACTTGGCCAAAATTACCTGTATAAGAATGAAGGCATATGCCCCACTTCCACTGCTGACCTCTGACCTTCCCCTTCCTTCAGAGCTTTGATTTCTCTCCAGGCCTTTCAAACTTCGTTAAGTCCAGAATACTGTTAATTCCAGAAACTGAAGAAAAAGAAAGTTGTGTTATTTAATTTGACAGTTGGGTTATGTATAGAATTACTGAATTAAAAAATGCCTCACACATGTGGCAGTGCTACTGCTCATCAGGTTGCTTTCCCTTATTTAAGGGGAGAATTGACCAGCCAAGTATCACAAATAAACAATGAAGGTATGAATACCGAAAATGTTTGCCACTCCTTCTCACACTTTTCCAGGAATTGATCTGTTGATTTTACTTACACTGTAAGTCAATGCTTCTTTCAAGGGGCAACTTCTTGAAGGGGCAACTTCTTTCAAGGCCACCAAAACTTGCTAGGGGTTCAAGTACCCCCCTCATCAGTATCAGCCTGGAAGGACACTTACAATATGAGTTTTCAGAAAATTAGATAGTCATCTCCGGGCAGAGCTTCAGTGTCTCAGAATGTGGCTTTGACAACATGTAGTTAAGCTCTTCTTTCATTTTTCAGTTTGAGGGAAATCCTCAAAACATCCTACTTTTCCCCTTCACTGAGCACAAAAACACAGTTTAGCTCTTTTTGTCTCAACACCTCCTTCTTCACCAATTAGCCATTTCCCAATGCATAATACTAAACTAGTGGTAGGACAAGAATAACCAAAAATTCAAAATCTTATGGATATACAGAAATTCTGAAAGAAAGGAGGGTTTTGACATCTCTATGACTTTCCATTATACTGAGCTAAAATACACTTGAAACACTAGTCTTTCTACAGAGACACTAACATTCAGTAAGTTTCTCAGTGAGGTAATACATCAGATACTTACAGCACCATCTAAACTCTTTATGATCTTCTGGAGAAGACATGTAGACAGAGAAGAAAATATCTGAACAGGCAAGAATGTATGCATTTTTCAAATTTTTATTTTTTACTTTACTTTTCACTTAGAAGTCATTAACATTAATTTTTTTTTTTTGTCACCTCAGCTGTCTCTCCTAGTGCGCTCCTTTCAGCCAACAAGTCAGAGAGGTTTCCTGTGCATCCACTGATGTTTTCCTGTTTGAATCTCCTCCCCTCCCTTTCCCTGCAACCTAAAAAAGTCTCCTCAGTCTTCACAAAGTGCCATCCTTTCCTCTTCAACCAAACTTTTAAGGTCTTCTCTAATTCTAATGGGCCTGGACAAAACACCTGGCAGAGAAAGAAATGGTGCAACTCCCTGGTATCTGATGGTCTAGAACAACTCAGGGCATCCTGAAATAAACAGCCTCACTCCTGTCACAGAGCTTCAGTACTTGTCTACCCACTTATAAGGAGCACTCAGCTTTTGACTGGAAAAGTCATTACAATAACCTAAAGCACACTTACTAGTTTTGGAAGATCTAAGTCACACAGGAGATGACTACCATGCCTGCATCACCTTCTTCAACTGAACAAAGACCCGAACTGCCATACCCACATGTTCCAGTGCACCACAGCCTACACCAGCCAGCAACATATCCACAGTCAGGAAAGTGCTGCTCTTGAATCCACACACCTCATCCCCAACAGGACACATTAGGCTGTGCACCTTTTAACACAGTTGCTGAGTTTCTGGGCCAGCTTTGCCTCACACTCATTTGGGTTGACCCTCTCTGGACCACAGATCCTTAACATCTATTTAGAGGTTAGCATGAATTAAGGTAAGTAACTGTGATCAGTGAAGAAAATCCATTGGCACTGAGAGCATGTTTTCTTATTACTCTTGAAGCTTTACCAGTCTCATGTTAGTCAGACTGGCATACTGGCTTGTACATGTTCCTTATAGGATCATTATAAAACATTTCCTCTTCAGATTCAACAACCCATGTAGGACATGGCCTAGGATTGTGAGCTCTCTTAAAACTTTATGTTCAATCCTCTGTTTACTGGTTCTCCAGGAGTTAGAGAAGAAGTGAGATCAGTTCTCTGTCATTGTAAGGATAGACAGAAAGACTTTCCCAAAGGAGAGGTTAAGTAGGGGCAGGACTGATCTCTTAGAGACTTTTATCAACCTCTAATGGTATTTAGAACCCCCAGCAAAAGTAGTAATGACAAGTAAAAAACAAAAACAACAAACAAACTAAACTTACTCCATGTTAAAGCAGGTCTTGCTTACAAACAAGGGAGACCTTGTGTAGGAAAAACACATAAACACTAATGTTGTAAGGCAGAGATTGGGCAAAAGAATATGGTTTGTGTTTTGTTGGGAGAGAGATTGAGAAGGAATTGTGGAGTCATTCCATATGCTTCTTATAACCACAGAGCTGTGGATTCCCTCTGCTGCTCCCAGATTCACTACCTTCTCTGGTTTATACTTGTGCTTCAACTGACTTGATAATGTAACAATAGCATTCAGGCAATGACACAAAGAAAGGAAGACCCAAATGGAAAAACAGTCTCAGGCATAATCTGAAACTTGAGCATCCTACTTCAATCAACTCTTTATCCCAAGTAAGAAACTTGTAAGGTTGAGAGCTTAGCAAAACTGTTTAAATATGCCTTTCATCTGTTCAGATGCTCAAGAAACAGTCCAAGGCCAGAAACCTGGCACCCAAGGGAGCTTTTATCTAGAGAAAGGTGCTCTT
This sequence comes from Scytalopus superciliaris, assembly GCA_013400415.1. Lineage (NCBI taxonomy): Eukaryota > Metazoa > Chordata > Aves > Passeriformes > Rhinocryptidae > Scytalopus > Scytalopus superciliaris. Next base: position 110,867 of record VXBX01001375.1, read on the forward strand.
CAAGTCCGTACTGAATGAGGAGAGGGGCTGAAGCTGTGTGGGAGGTGTTTTTCAGCTGTGGAGACATGTAAACACTTTGCTGCTGTCCTAATATTTCACACCCCAGACCAGGCCACAAGACAAACAAACCGGGTGTTGTTTCAACTGTCTCATTTGACATGGTCTAACACTACAAGAAGTGAAAGAAAACCTTAGCACCCCCTCCCGCCCCTCTCCTTGGACCAATTGAGCTGTCACTGTCTGCACAGAAAGTGATTGTTCAGTCGAAAACACATTTAGGCCTGATGTAAACTGAACAGTCTTGAAAAGTGGAGTTTCCTTTTGTGCCTTCCCTCTAAGGAGAGTGAAAGGCAGCAAGAAGAGGGGCAGGAGGGAGGGAGGTGACCACTCTGCACTATCAGCCCTCCATGCTGCCTGTTTGTAGCCCGTCCTCAGCAGGCAGCTCCAAAGGCAGCCAGCTGTGGCCTTACCAGTGGGGTGAACAGTCTTGTGCAGGCAGTGACAGACAATTTCAGGAGGAAATGTTCAGAGGGAGCTGGAAGAAACTGTTGGAGTGATGGAGTTTCAAAGCCAGAGCTTTCCTAAGCGGGGTTTGCAACCTTCGGTTAAAGTTTATTTTCTGGAGGTTGGTAGCTTAGCAACAAGGAGTTTTTTCATTTATTTAATACCAACAGAAGAAACAACATCGGCATGTCAGAGTACAGATGTGTCAAGGCTTCAGGGGAGAACCACCAGGGAACAGCGATTTGCAGCAGAGATGAACAGGGAGACCCATCTCCAGCAACATGTGACTTTTCTTCACACATGGGAATGAGAATGAAGTTGTCAGGACAAGATCCCATTGAGACTGAAGTCACTCCCATTCAATTTTACCAACAGATGCCAAGAGCCTATTGTCAGTTTTAAAGACGTCCATGAAGTATCCTTAATGGAGTGGAGTTCCTATTTTGAAGGGTATCTCTGACACTAAAGCTCGCTTTAATTTTGGTGCAGAGTAATGTAATATATGAGACAAAAGAGAAAAAAAGCAGCAAGTCATATATGCAGGTTGCAAATAGCTGCTCTGCCATCATACAAACTGAGAATTTATATCTTGCTCTGTTTTTGGAGCATAAGTGAACTATTGATCTCTGCCCCCATTCATCTTTTCAGACTTCAGGTTCACTTTAGGTTCAATACTGAAAATCAACAATGAAGAAGCTGTCACACCCCATCACATCGTTTCCTTCTTTTGCTGCCTTGAGAACCTGCAATACACAGCCAGTATCTCTTTCTGTTCAAGTCAATAAATATTTTGATGGCTGAATACCAGTACACTTCACAAACTCTCAACAGAGAAAGTACAGCAGTAGAAAGCAAAATATGCCATAATTACTCACAGGTAATGATATCAGTTTCTCACTATATATTTATATCCCTCCCCTCTGCTGATGAATTCATTATGTACTAAGTGTTGAGCAACACAGGGGAAAGAACGTCTTACACAGCCATTCTGATGTACAGCTCTGGCACTGTTGCATAGGTCACCCTCTGCTCCAATAAGTTTTCACTTTTAAAAGGTGAGAAGCCAAAATTCTCCAGAGCTTTCCATTCAGCAAAACTTATGGCAAACAATGCAGGTGTACCCTATTCCAGCAGATGCTTGGGGACCACTCAGTGCACCCATAGGACTCTGCCTGCTCTCCATGTATCTGCAGACATGCAGTGAATAAGGCAGGACTCCAGTGAGAGAGGGGCTTTCACCATTAACACAAGGACAATCATCTTAGGCACTTTGAAAGAGAAGCAAACTGTACAGGAATGCCCTCTCCAGCTAGACAAAATTTGTGCAAACAGCTCTCAGACCACAGGTTGACACAGGTCTCAGTGACACTGGCAGCACCACAGGGCATTTGCACACAGATGATCTAGGCCTGGCAGCACATTAGAGACTAAGGCTTTTGCTACACTCTGCCACAAAGTTCTTCTTGTTTGGAAGTTGTTTGAGCAAGCTTAGTTGACAGATGTAACTGAGTGACTAGAAAACATAGCCCCCTCATCATATCCACTCACGGCACTGCCTTTCCCTGTCATGGAAAAGACTGTTTTTCAGCAAAATATCATGAAAAGACAGTAAAGTGGACTTAGGAAACCACTAGGATCAGCTTGCCAACACCTAACATTCCAATACCTTAAAGTGGACTCTCCTAAATCTGAAATCTTGTGAAAATATTATGGTTTTGTAATGCTGGGGGTGAGGGGGAGGTATAAGTGTTGCTGTATTGTTGATTTTAGCTTTATGTATTCAACTTGTCTCTCTTTTAGAGACACACACACACACACACACACACACAAATACACACCTTCCACTGTTTATGTGATACACAATATGAATTTTGTCAGGTTGCACAAACATTTATCCTGAGAAACCAAATATCTCTACTTCTTGCAAGAGCTCTGAAGAAACAGAAGGTTCCAGCAGATCTACAGTCACATCTAACCTGAGAAAACTGTCAATGCCCAACTTCATCTCACCTGAAGCTTTCAAAGGATCAGAAACATGGAAGTAAAAGCTCACACCAAAGAAATTAATTGGTTTCAAAACTTCCAACCTGCCAGAACAAAATCTTCCGTAAACAATGATCCATGCTATCAATAACTGAAATTTCAAGACCAAACTTGTTTTTCTTGAAAGGGAAAACTGTTTTTCTTAAGCTAATTCTTGATATTTTTGCAGTTCTGTAAAAGGACTTCACTTCTGCAGGAAGGCCAAAACACCTTCATCACTCAAAGCACAACTCAACAAAGTGTCCCCACCATGATGTAAGAGAGCTCTCTCACTAGTCAGTTAACTTCCTCAAAAGCACAGTCCAAATTATATGAATCAACATCTAAATTCAATTCTAGACTCAGCATTCTGAATTAAAAGTGACTCCTAGAACTATAACTATTCCATCTTTAAAAGGGTTGGTTGAGAAGACAAGAGAAAAGAAGGGCATGGAAGGAAAGAGAGGGAAACAGGACATCTTTGTCATAGTAAGACCCAGATTTGTCAAAATCAGTGATATTCACAGGATTAAAGAATCTTGCAGTCCCTTTCCTCTTCCTGATCAGCAACATTACACTCAGGTGAGCAAATACATAGCAGGAGAAGTAGTGATTCAATTAGCAAAAGGTTAAAAAGGACAAGGAAGAGAGTCTCTCATGGAATTGGAAGTTACTGAGGACTGGAGGGGCACAGTTCAGGTGAATGTCTGAAGGCACATAATTCAGGATTAAGAATGGGATTTTTTGTGTTAGTCAGGGACATAAATAAAGGTGACAGAGGAGACTGAAGTTCATGTGAGATTGACCAAGCAAGAGAGAACTATGAGCTAGAAATATGATGCAGAGGTGAAAAACATGAGGTAAGATCTGTCAAAGGTGACAATTCCAGTAGAGAACCCCTAGTAAGTAGCCATGGAAAGACTATTTGTGCTGATGGCTATAGGTCTGCTTACCTCTTCTGCAGACTGCTAGAGCCCTCTCTGATCACCCCACAGGACTCTGTGGTTGCTCCCGTGCTCTTGGGGGCTGAGCTGCAGGGTCAGCCTTGATATATCACCATTGACTAACCTTCCTGATTGGACTGCATGAAGCCTCAGTGGAGCCTCTACCTGTTGGCTCAGGAGCTGTATTTAAGCTCCAACACTTGCCCTTGGACCCTGCATGAGTGACATTGTTGACCCTGACCTGTGGACTGACTTCTTGGCTTGACCTCAGACCTGCCTCATTGCTATGGATGTGTCTGCAGCCATTGGGCCACATCTGACCCTCCCCTGGTCGCTGCTGGTGAACATGCCTTACTCATCTCTCTTCAGCACTCTGGGGCTTGCCAGTGAGCCCACTGCCCTGTCCACCCCACCTGTCCTGCTCTCACTCTTGACTCCTGACTCCCCCCTGCCCTTGCCATGTCTCCATGCAGGACAAAGCCACCCTGCAGCAGGTTCAGGATGATAACCAAAAGGGAGACTGACAGGGCTTGCTTTGCTCAGCCTTTCAATGCCACAGCTGACCTGGAGCACAGCTAAGTATCTCTAAGGTAAGCAGGTGGAAAAAGGAAGCTAAACAAGCTGGCAATGTTAGCATGAAAACAAGTGTCATTTGGAAATTAGTCACAGATTTTTTACCACCAAAGCATCCAGGTCTTGAGAGGCCTGTTAATCAGTGCAGAGGGAACAGGCACAACAGCTTTTAGATGGAGCTTGAGCAGCTCACAGAAGAGATTATATGACAGGGAGAGCAAGGGCCAGATCCAAGCTCTTCTTTGTGCAATGAGCACAGAAATGCTCAGCATACCCCTGGGATGGCAGCAGGCTGGGGAAAGGGGGATACCCAAGGAAAGCAAACTTCTTCTTACTTGTATTTTCATCATAATATTTGTGTTTTGTTTCCCTGCTTCCTTCTTTACTGCATATTCCTAGCATTGTGACTCCACCACATCTGGCTAAGGGGATGGAGGTAAAAGCTCCCACTTATCTTTTAGGTAAAATTCCACCCCCTCCTGTTGTTTTGTTTTGTTTTGTTTTTTTAAATATATATATTAGTGCAACCATGCTCATTTTAGGTGTTTCTGATTCATTCCTTGGTTCTTTACCTGGTGAATAACTCAGGTTAGGTACAGTCAAGATGCTCACTGCAGTCGACCATTTGCTCTGTGCTGTTCTCTCATGGTGAGATAAAGAGAAAGCCTGATCTTATATTTGAAATCCTCACTGCTTTCAGTCATGCAGTTTTAAATTGATTTTGCTAGGGAGAAAAGAGGGAGCGGTCTTGAGGGAAGTGTGGTCTTGTGTTTGGTGACTGCTGCAGAGCTGGAACAGCACAGAGAAGGAAGGGCCTGGTTTTTGATATCCATAGTAGGGAATTTAATTTAAGGCTGATGTGTTGCTGGTTGGAAATATGTATTAAATATCCAGATGCAAGAGAAATTGGTACAGAAAACAGCAAAATAAATACAGGATATTGGCTCATCTATGTAGAGGGCTGATTTCCTAAACCTGGCACATTGGGGATTCACTGCCTGCCCTGATTTTGTGTGTCACTGATTTGGCTAGGACCTAAACATAGAGCTTCACAGTTACTGAACCACTGTCCCAGACTCAGCCAAGGCTGAGCACAAAGCAGGCCTGAACAAACCATCAGGCAGACTACAAAGGAAAAGCAATTGTTCTGCTTAGCAGCAGCACTGTTTCTGCTACGCTCAGCATCGGAACAAGTTAATTTGGGAGCACAATCTTTTTAAAAGAAAGTGCTGCTCAGCCCAGCATCCCCAGGTTTCATGCAACATGTTGCCCTTTTCATCATGCATGAGCCATGGATGCTACTCACAATGTATTTTTTTACTAGTCAAGTAGTATAAAAGCTTCTGATAAAAATCAGAAACCTTAAACCTCTGGCTGGCATCTTGTAAAAACTGACATCATATTTGCCTGTCATCATTGGCTCATGAGGAAGTTTCTGCCGTGATTTAATAAGCAAGAGGAAGGATTTTACTGTTAAGACAAAGCAATAAACCGCAATATCAAAACACTAATACAATTTTGCTCCAGTGCCTTTGGTTTAAACTATTTGGTATTAACTGACCCTTAACAGAGGTAAAAATAGATCATTATGAGTAAAAAACATGCTCAAAAAGTACAGAGCAGAGCCTCTGAATGCATGTAAACTGTCCACAGCTCCATCCTGATTAACAGACCTGTAGAAACCACCAGTGTTCAGAAATTTGCCCCACAACAGTTAGGCAGCTCAGGAGCTGAGAACAGTAGCAAGGAGAGGGCACCTGAGCACACAGACTGACCATGCTGAGATCCCCAGTGCTCAGTGCAGGCCAGGGAGCCCTCAGTGTGGACAAACTCCTTTGGCATAGGGAATGGAAGGAATCACCCTATGTTGTAGTAGTTAGGGCTAGGCAAGTGGAAGATATCGTGTTGTTATGGAAAAATAGGGTTCCTTTTTAAAGAGCCAATTGTAATAAGTTTGTGAAGTAAGCAGACGGAAGTGACGCTGTGAACCTGCACTATATAATGTTGTGTCACGAGCCAATAAATGCTATTTGCCGTCCATCACATTGATGTCTGTGAGCTAATGGACCGAGCAGCCTGGGGTTGGCTGCCGTGCTGTTCCCGAACCAGGTCACCAGACCTAGCAAAGGTCACACCCTGCCAGCAGCACAGCACAGACACTCACATCCTTTCCACAGGGCATGCAGGAAAAAAGATGTGCAACCTTGTCTCCTCTTTGCTGTGGTGACTATCTTTAGATGCTTTTGCACTTTATGTGGGCAGTTAACATAAAGTAGAGCAATTTTCAACCCTCTCTAAGACATTCAGTGCACCCAGCATTGGACTGCCAGATAAGTAGCATGCACTTTTCACTCATTGCTGGCTTAAGCTATGAACTCCTCAGCTGAATTAGCTTCTCCTTTGCTACCCATGGCAAGCTATCCCTTAGCTGTGTACCACCGTACTTTATTCTCACACATTTTGGTATAACAACAGCACTGCAAAATGCCACCAAACGAGGGCAAGCAGTCCCTTGGACCCATTGCTCTGACCCGCCAGGGAGCAGGGAACACTGTGGGGAGCACAGAGTGAGAGGGTGAGAGCCCCTTCCCTGCTCTGTGTAGCAGCAGAGTCTAAATTGCTCCAAACCCTCATTCAGCAGAGCCAGCCAGCTGCGCAAAAGCTGAATGGAGACCTCCCAATGCAGCCCCACGGGCGGGTGTTGTGAGGGCAGTGGGGCCAGCACTGCCCTCAGCCCTGCCAGGGGACTGGCTCTGGAGCCATCGGCTGGCACGGTGGATGGAGCAGAGGCACCGAGCCTCCTGCTCGGGCACTGAGGACATGAACAAAACGAGGGCTGGATTTAGCACCCTCATTGAAATAGCACAGTATTTTAGCACCCGAAATAGTATCTTTTTTTCTTTTTCTTTTTTTTTTTTTTTTCCCAGTGAAACTACTGGCAGAGAAAGATACAACTTAGCATGAAAATAGGTATCAGAATAAGGCCCTAGCTGAATAGTCAGTACTCTGCATAATTCTCTCTTTTCATCCCCACAGCCTAGATCCTCTCCAAATATTCAGATCAAAATTTGCAAAGGAGCTCCAGCATTTTGGCCTTTAAGAGTAAAAGCTGGAACATTTGGATTCTACCTCCATTATATCTCTCTATTTGAATAAAATCAGCTCTCTGATTTTGCCATCAGGTTAGTTAGGAAGTCCCTGCCCCTTTTTTTCCTCTCTGTCAAAGATCAAAGAGATGTACTTACTAGTTAAAAAAAGAAAAGGAATATACTATTTTAAGGAATGCATTCAATTCCCCTATCTACTAACATTTTGTACATGCAGCATTGTACTCCATCTTCAGCATATGAAAAAAACATGTAAGGGGAAGGACAGAGAGCAAAACAGAAGTCAGGATAAACTGTGGATTGATATTAATGCCATTTAATGGTAAAAGCCTGTTTCAAAGATCCCATCCTGCTTTATGAAGTGTCTACATTTGAATCATGCATTGTTAGACAATGGAGAGGAGCAGCAGAGGAAAGTAGTCTAAAAACTATAAATGAAAACTACTAATTACAAAAAAAAA
>VXBX01001375.1:126998-175760 GCA_013400415.1 Scytalopus superciliaris
ACCCAATTGTTTTTTTATTTTTTTTTTTTTTTTTTTTTTTTTTCCTGAGGTCATGAATATATTTCTAAAGGTTATCCTGGAGGGACTGCATAGAAAACTCAGTCCTTGGGTCAGCTAGTAAGCAGTACAGTTCACCAACCCCACCACTACCACTGTTTTACCCCTAGGAAAGGATGTACAATTAAACCAGCATGGGCTGAGCCTCCAAAGACCTGATTGCCCAAGCTCTTCTGTGTGAATCACACAATATTGCATTCAGCACTACAACAGCATCTACATGTGCTGTAGAATACCCTGGGAAATTTTCTACCTTCATGAGACCGTGTTCCTTAGTCAAATTGTGGGTAATTTCAGTACTTTCAGTTCTTCAAGGGAGCTTATAAAAAAATGCTGAGCAACCTTTTACATGGGCAAGTAGTAGTAGGACAGTAAACTAAAAGAGGAGAGATTTAAGTCAGGTGTTGGGATGAATTTCTCTGCTTGAAGAGTGGTGAGGCACTGGAACAAACTGCTCAGAGAAGCTGCAGTTGTCCCATCCCTGGAAGTGTTCAAGGCCAAGTTGGAGGGGCTCAGAGTAACATGGTCTAGTGTGTAGCATCCCTGCCCATAGCAGAGAGGTTAGAACTAGATGGTATTTAAGGTCCTTTCCAATCCAATTAAAACAATCCTATCCTATCCTATCTTTGTAAGCCTGTTCACCTGAAGCTCATAAAGCACTTTGAGGTAAATTAACATAATGGAAGATTTAAACTGTATCAGAAACAAAATAAATCCTAACAATGGCATTAACCTACTGATGGTAAGAAGAAGGAATATAAATGCCAATAACAGCAAAAAGGAAAAAGAAGATATTCACAATATATAGCCTTTTGGTGTAATTAAAAAAACACCAAACTGTTATAATGAGTTCATTGATGTAAATGAAATCATAGGGTGATCATGGTGTGCCTTCCATTGTAATAGCAACTTACAGGGGTATTAAAAAGCAAACACAAAAGTTAGATATCAGCCAACCCGGAAAATTATTTCCAAGAGTTTTAACAGAAATTGAAGCAGTTCTTTAGGTCCTCATTTCCCAAATACTGAGGAAGCACCAGAGCTGGGAAGAAAGCTATTGTGCCACTGTTTAAAAAGGGTAAATGGCATGACCCAGGTAATTACAGACCTGTCAGCTTGACATCAAACTCAGGCAAAACAGTGCAGCAGCTGATAAGGGATTTGATTAATAAAGAATGGAAGGAGGGAAATATAATTAATGCCAGTCAACACAGGTTTATGAAAATAGATCTTGTCAAACTAACTTGATTTGTTTTCTGGATAAGATTACTGGTTTGGTTGATATAGGTAATAGACTTAAAATTTCTACTGTGTATTTCACTTGGTATCACATGAAAACTTTGATTAAGACACTGGAATGACACCAAACTATCATACTACTTATTCAGTTAGTTAAAAACTGGCTGACAGGTCTAAAAATGTCATTACAAATGAAGAACATTTATTGAGCTGTATCTTGGACCACTCTTATTTAACATCTTTGTCTATAATGCAGAAAGGAAACTTGTTACTAAAGACCACTGAGGGCCAGTTGGTCAGGAGGATGATATATTATTAAGCAGCTTTGCTGCTGATTCAGAGCAATATGGATCATTTAGATAGCTGAAAACAGGAAAGTGATGTGAGATTTGAAGTGACCAGATGTAAGGATAGAAAAATAGAAAGATCCGAGGGTCATAATGAATAGTCTGTTGAACACAAAATTCCAGCTCAGTACCACAGCCATCAACTTAATACAGTGTCACATAAATAAACCAGAAAATATTAATGAGGACTAGATTTGTTACCCTACTTCTGGCTGGAAACAGAACCCTTGAAGATGCTCTCAAGGCCTGAGTTCCTGACCTTGGACACTGAAAAGACTCAAGCACTATCCCTAAGTGTCCTGTCAGTACCCAGACTATGGAGAGCAGGGCTACAAGAATGGTGTCTCTCCCTTATTGTATTATTCAGAACACCTACTCAGCAAGCATTGCTTCCATCTGGAGCTGCCCAAGTTGACTAAAACACCCACACTGTGGCCAGGTCACATCCACCCACATTGCTCAATAGGTTGTGCAGTTCTCCATGAACATAACCGTGCTTTGGTTAGTCCCTTTGCCAGGATTCATAGGAGTTGCCAGGTGGCCTGGGTTGCCTCCTGTTCCCAAATGGAGGCCCGTGATCTTTTCTCCATATGGATGGTGTACAATAGCTATAGTTGGTATTACACATTTGTCAAGGTCTTTCAAAATCAGAACCTACATGAGTACCGTGTTACCTGGCTGGTCCTACAGGGGCAGAGGCCTGGAGTAGTCTGAGGCACATTAAGGGTCTTTTACGCGGACAATAGTTTTGGTGATGACATGCTCACAGAGGAAGCCCTCAGAAGTGAGCAGTGTCCACAAAGCCTTAATGTGATAGTGATGGCAGTATAACAGAAAAACTGTCAAGTCCCTCTTCACAGTCTACTTAAGAGGAGACCAGAGAAAAGCCATGCCATGCCGTGGTCAGCAGAGCAATTCTCAAAACTACACAGTTGCTGAAGAGTCTTTCTTTGTGACACTGAGCAATGATTGTATCGGACATGCTCTGAGTAGCAAAGGAGCATCAAGGCACCCTCCCAGCATGAAGATAGAGAGTTTCTCCAAGGGTCTTCATTTAGTGATTTTTTTCACGAGGGCAAGGATTAGGACAGGACATTCACTGACTTTCACAATTTCCTGAAAGACAAAACTGAACAAGTCACAACATCTGAGATGACAAGTTGGAATTTGCCCATTATACTGAATGGCTTTCAGTTCTGTGTAAGAGAAGAACAGGCTCATGACATCACAGAAGTGAAGATGTACTCCAATTGTTGTTGCAAATTCTATATGGTGTCCCAGATGCCTCATGGTGGAAAGAGATTCATAAGCACTTGCTAAATTTCTGACTTGGACTTCATGCAGAAAGTAAATGAAAGTAACTTTTCTGCTTTATTTTAGGATTCTGTTAGGTACAGCTCTATTTTAGACTTAATGCAAACATTTCTTTCAACAACACTTTTGGCACTGAACAAAACCTCCGTCTTTGTTATATTTTTATGGGGCCTGTTGTTCTTTCAGAGGTATTTTAATGCATATTGTTGTTTCTGTTTTAGCAAGTATTGCTCATTTTGCCAGAAGCAGATGGTGTTTACTGAATTTTGTTTGTTCCAAAAATAAGCAACATCCAACTGTTCACTATGGAGGTGTGAAAGAGAAAAGGCCTGATGCACAAACACAGTTTCTCCCTCTTACTTCCCCTTGCTATGCTTCTGGTGAAAGGAACTGCCAGCATCTCCTTACAAGCCTCCAAAACTGAGGAATTCGTGCTGTTGCTCTGCCAGAGAGGGCACACAGCTCCAACCAGCACTGCTGCCAGAGCAAAGCAGTAGCTGACAGCCCAGATGGCACATCATCTCTGCAGCCCACCAAAGTAAGAAGACACTTCTTATTAGCTAAGTGTTAGTAGTCAGCCTAAATTAGGACATTCCAGGTTCCCTCTGTGGCAGAGAAATATGCTTTTCCAGATGGGTAGCACAAGCCATGTGTCTCTGCCTACCAAGAATTTCACAGGCAAATGAGGTCTCCACTCTGCTGACCTCCCTTCACATGTGCCTGGGCAGAAACAGCAGTGCAGAGGCTACACAAGGTCTCAAGGGATGGATGCTCCTGTGCATCTTCAGATTGCTCAGGAGGTCACAGAGAAACTACTGTTTCACAGGACTAGGCTCTACCAGGAGGAGGGACATGTGTCAGGGGTGAGAGGATGAATATATTTTGACTCTCATCTAGAAACTCAGAACAGCACAAAGGAGTCACAAGGAGAAAGTTCTGTATTCAGCATTATAAAAACGATCCATAACAACCTGAGCAGGGACAAAAACCTCTGATCAGTACGTGTCAGGATTCCAGACACCAGCTTCACACCTGAAGTTTATTCCACATAGTCAGGCACAGAGGTCCAGGAGCACCAGCTATCCACACACACCTGAAAAACACCAGTGTCAAGCCCTCCCTTGGTATTTGCACCTCTGCTGGGGGTTCCACCTTGTTAATGTTCCTCCTTACGTGACCAAGTCAAGGCCCAGTTGCTTTGCTTCAATTAGACTATTAGAAAGTGCTAATTTGGCCAGACTATCTTGCAGCACACCTTCAAATCCTTTGCTAGATATGGCTTCTTAATGACTCCTGAGGGCAGACAGGAGTCTTGCCTACACACAAGGCTCAGAATGGATCTTGGAACACCAGATATTAAGCAACGCCAAACAGGAGAATCTATGGCATCTGGGAATATCTTTTCTCAATAAAGTATTAAAAAAATATAACACTGCAGGGTGCCCTATTATGTTTTTAAAACACTCCCAGTTTGATAAGTGTTTATCCAGAAAAGCTAATTATACTTGTCACTTAATGTAAATTACTGGATAAATAAACACAGAAATAGGAGCTTAGTGACTGCTATGCTTTCTTTAAACTGCTGTCTGAAGGTTCATTATGCTAAACACAAAAGAGAAGGGAACTTCTTGCAATGCACTTATTAAAAGCACATTTTCTACAGAAATGATTATAGCATGATCATACAATAGCATATAATTTGCTTTGTTGGCATTTTCAGCGTGAATCTTGCCGACAGCAAGCGTGGATGAGAAAAGTGGCTCCAAGGCCACCACTTGAGTTATTAGGAGCTGTCAGCAGCGGTTCAGGAGGAGGATGGCCCAGCCCAGAAGAGGAGCACTGGCACAATGGGCAGGGCTAGCAATGGAGCAAGAAATCCCACAACTCATTTGCACTCACACATATCCCTGTGGTGGTGGTAAAGCTTGAATTCATGCTGGGACCTCAAAAGGTTTACATGACACTATTATGATCACTAACAGCAGAACATGCTGTAGTAGGTTTGCAGTTCTACAAATGTGATCCAAACCAGGCACATACATGTAGTTGTGTTTCTGTCAAGATGGCCAGAAAGGTACAACATGAAGTGGTGTAACTCCAATGTCCCCATGCTTGTTTAATGCCACCAGAAAGAGTGTAAAACAGACCTGATACAGGAGAAAAAAGAAAAGAGGAAAAAAAAAAAAAAAGATGGCTCAGATGATAATTACACTACATGACATAAAGTTGGCAAGTACAAAACTGACCCATTTAAAATAGATCATGACTTTGAATCACAGCCATATTACTTCTGGCCCAGCATAAGGAGGCCTGAAGTGAGTGATACCCTGTCATCCACCCCCTGTCTTGGGATTTTCCAGAGAAGCAACAGGGAACACATCTCAGTGGGTTTGGGGTTTTTTTATTTTTTTTTTCTTGTACAGATAAAACCAAATGAAGGGAGCAGTTACCAGAAAAGGTAAATATAGGAAGGATAAATGTGAGATAGACCACTGAAATACCTATTGACTCTAAGCAGAAAACACAGTTGGATGTGTGTTTGTTCTCATTAAACATCTACAGGACTTAGATGCAATTTTCCCTGCAAGGCACCAAAACAACTCCAAAGCCACCAAGCCTGGGCATACACAGCAAGGAAATGGGACTGCCAAGGCCAGGAGGGCAGGGACTGCTCTGGGCAGGCTGTGTTTGTCATGGCTGGCAATGGCCAGGCTACAGGTCACTGGGTAGATTTAAACACTCACAAAAGAAATTTGTCTTTCACCTTTCTAGCCTCTCGAGAGACTTTTATTTGCCACCAGTTTCAGTCTGATGGATGTTTTAACTTTGTCAAACTGTTCCTAGGAATTGTATATTAGTTTGCACTGCTTTTGAAACTAGGTTGTTATCCTGAAAGGGCAGGAAGTGGGGATTAAGTCCATTAGATGTTGTTTGAACAACTCTCTTTTCACTCAGCGTTGTGACTCTGCAGCTTGCCAGCACATTTCAGCCTCTTTCCAGGAACTGGCACTGCAGGATGAAGCATGGCTGTCTGAAGACCTGGTGTCTGTGCTGACTTTCATAGGCAGAAAGAACTGGAAGAAAAGAAGAAAGAAACTTGATGGCAGAAGAGAAAGAAACATCCCTGGCACCACCTTGCGCAAGTGGAGCATAGAGGACCTGTGTTTCAAAGAAGCCCTCTGCTGCTTGTGGGATACAGGAGCAAAGTACATTATTTGACTGGAAAATGTGACAACCTAATCATCCTGAAGGGTACTATTATTGTCTGCTTAATATGCTTTACAGTCCTGATGAACAGGGAAGGCTGGCTGACAAGTGTAGGATGATGTATCTAATGGCTCAATGCTACCGTGATGGATCCATAAAAGGAATCTAATTTCACAGTTTGGGGGAAATACAGATCATACACTTTAAGGCCACTGATTTCAGCAATTTGGACAAATAATTCTGATTTGGGATATTCTGATGATTCAGCGTTTTATTTGTTGCTGTTTAATTTAAACCTGAGACCTAATTCCAGAATCTGTGAAGATTTACACATTGCAGGATATAAGTAATATTTGCCAATCACATGGTGACACCAACAAGAATGTTTTCAGTTCTAACCAGATGAAAAAGAACATTTGAAAAGTCCTTGGGTCAGGGTTATACAGCAGAGCAGCTTAAACTGCAAATGCAAAAAATTGTAACTCTCATGCATGTCACTGGTGCAGAATTTGAATTTCTTCTGGGCAATTGCACTTGACAATGTAATTATTTCATAGACACAAGTTCAATTGTGTAAAAGGAAGACTTGCTTAGGCTTTGAGTGTATTATTTAGTTTTGAAAATAGACCCCCTGTCTCTCTTCTGCTATCATGAAAGATATCACTTTACAAAGGGCATAATCTTCAGAAGTGTATTCACGATGATTAGGGGTTATGTAATAATCATAGTCATATCTGAAGTATGGCAACATAATAGAAAATGGTGCAGGTAGGATTTTGATTCTTATGGTGCAGCTACCCTGTTCTCATGTGATCTCTGCAATTAAGTACAAGCTTAAATATAAAACCTCACCATCTTGGAAGCTGAAAATGGTCATATTTTCAGTACCTTGGCAAGGGGGATGCGTAGGTAAGACAAGAACCTACTTGGGTTACGAATTAACATGAATCACAGAAATATGGAATATGCTAAGGTGGAAGAGACCTATCCGGATCCTCGAGTCCAACTCCTGGCCCTGCACAGGACAATGAAAGACTTCTGTTTCTTCTTCATCTTCCTGTCACTGCCCTATATCTTGGGGGTTTCTGTAATCCAGGCTGGGAGATCTACCCAAGTCCACATAAGGAGTCTCATGCAGACCCTCTTAAAAACTATCTCTTCATGTGAATCTTCAGCTGGTTCTTATACCACTAGATGACAAAAAGTTAAAAGGTCAATCACACATAAAGACACAGAACTCTTTCAAATCGGGAAAAAAAAATTAGAGGCCAGGGGTGCATCTCATTTCGTCCTTCCCTGGTTAACAAAAGCAAGATGTTAATAGTTCAAAGTGCTAAGTATTCTTACTTCTCTTGTCAAGTAAAAAAGGTGCCTACCTCACATTCCCAGTTGTGAGTACTCTCATCTCAGCTGTCTCCTCAGAAATTTTGAGCAATTAGCTTGATCTGCATTATTGGACTGATTAATGTGCATGCTCTCTTCATGAAAGTCTAGAAGATTCATCTTAGGAGCTAAACTGGCTACTAGAAAAAAAACCATCAGACAAATCTGTCTGGCGTTCAGCCCTACAACATTAAAAGTTGCATTTATCCAGTTAGTTTTGTTTAACACTTTAATCTGTCCATTAGGAAGCCTTAAGCTTGGTGACCATTGCTGGGTGGACATGAAGGACCTCTGAAATGCCCTGGACACTCTACATGTAAGGAGTCAGCCCAGTGTTGCTGTCCCTTTCAGATAACCAAATATTTTCTTCACTAGGCATTAAAAAACTGAGCCAGACAATGAAAGCTGATGGTTGGCTTGCTAGGTGCTCAAAGCAAATACATCAATACAGGGACCAAGATGATATCTTTCCTGCTAAGTACAGCCAATTGCAATGGTTGTAACTCGGTGGGAATCGTGGGCTTTGCTGAATGATTTTAAGAAGTTAAGCACAGAATACCACTGGACATCTAATCCTTCTAATCCAAAATTTATGCAATTATTTATTTCAGTGGGTGATTCCTGTGAATAAAGTGAGCAGGATTTGGCTTTGGTTATGGATAAGTGAAGAGGACACCAAAGCATAAAATGGCAGCTTAGAATGACAGAGGAGCTCCTAACCCTGGGGAGCCCATTTACGCCAGCCAGCATGGTTCAGACAAAGCACTAAGAGGGGACACGGTCCCTTTCTGAAAAGAAAGAAAGAAAATTGCCCCTAAAAGAAAAATCCATAATCAGGATGACCATCAATAGAGGAGATTCCCTGTTGGTGAGGTACCTTCTTTCGACCGAGAAAATTCCCTACATTTGTTGATTCTGATCCAGCTGGCCTGACTTGGATTTGTAACCACCAGATGCACTGCAAACAACTATGAGTATTCTAAAGAAAATCAAATAAAGGCTTTTTAGAACCAATAAATAGCATTCTTGCAGATGGATGCAGAAGAAAATCAGTCACAAAATGGATAAAATTGCTGCACCCCCTTCAAAATATTTAAGACATCTGCATCAAGCTGCCTTGGGTTTGTATACATATCAGATTATAGAAGATCTGCCTCTTTATAATTTTTCTTAAAAAGGATGGTAGCCTTAGTTCAATAGAGTTAGTGAGACAATCCTTTAAGCTGTGTCAAAATGCCAGTTATCCTAAGATGCCACCCAGATTTGAATAATTTAGAAAGAGACAAAACCACAGAAAGGAGGAATCATCCTTTGACTACTTCTGCTTTTGACACGGCTGCCTCTCTCTTCCTTTTACCAAAGCATCTTCGTCTCTCTATCAGTCATGACAAGTGCCAATCAAACCTTCTGGTTTCTAAGGTTCTGGGGGAAAGTGAAACATGAAACATTTTCTAACAATCAGTGACCAAAAGTCCACTATCAGTGTGTGGTCTGGGGAAAGCCAGCCTTTTCCTTTTTCACTTCTAATCTCTGACCCACTGTTTACCTCTTCTTTTTTGATATACTTTAATCTCTTTGTTGCTCCAAAGGATGCTAAACAAATTGTAGGTCAGTGTGGATTAGGCTGCTTTGTTACCAATGATTAGTACATTTACTTTTGCTTTAACATCTTTAGCAACAGCTGAATGTCAAAAAGATCCAGCAAGAGTTTGTTTAATCACAACAAAAACTATACCCACATAGTGTTACAATTGCATTGTTAGTCTTGGCATAAAAACCTGGGATACAATGGGAGACAGTGACCATGGACCTGCATTGTTAACATGTGTTTTCAGCGGTACTATTCCCGTAATTCAGTATTATTATAATCAGATTCACAGTAACCTTCATCAGACCAGGAAAAAAATAAGCTTCAGATATTTGTCAGAGAGTCTGAATTCTGCTCCCATTTGCACAGCAGTTGCACTGGATTCAGAAACAGTTTATGCAGCTTGACAGTTGTGGAAATTTATGCAATAGAAAATGATATAAAGTTGCTCAACAAATCATGCAAACGCGTGGATCAGAATTGAAGAGGGGAAATATTGAACACTAATTTCAAAAGGATGTACAAGGATCAGAACACTTAAGTCAAGTAGACATCTCTAGACTCAGGTAAGTTTTCTTAAACCAGCATTGCATTTGCCCAGGCTATGTGCAATGGAGTGTATATTGCTGAGATTTACATGTAATGGGCCATAATAAAATAAAAATGAGCAGAAGCAGAGAGGAAGTTTATTTGACTCCCTTGATGCTGAAATTGAACCTATTTACATCACCTTATACTTTAGCAAGGTCAGGGCCAGGAAGTTTTTGTGTAATGCCCAGAGCAAACAAGATCATCTTTTTACCCTATTGCCCCATCTTATTATTCCACATCAAATTCAAGTTTTTTCATCAATTTCAAAGATATTACCAGTCTTGGCAGTGTTTTTCTCTTACCCGATGTTGTTTCCTACCCTTCAAGCACCACCAGAAATAGCAGACCTGGCCTCTCTTTGTTCATGTCTCTGACAACTGCTGCCATTGTCTTCTCATATTTACTTGATGTAGGAAGTGACAGACCCAACCTGAACTATCAAGTCACTGCCTTCCTCTGCACCAAACCGCTCCTTCCTGCTATCACCATGTAAGAACCCTTCTCATTCAAATTTCTATGGGAAATTGCCCAGAAAATACTGATAGTACAAGAAGTTGTTGGCAGTATCTGATATAACTAACAGCTAATATGATTTCCAGTTGCTCTTAATTTCAGATCTTTAATTGTTTTAGAGTTTTCTCCAATAGTGACAATGTGGTGATATGAAGGTTCAGCAGCTATTCATATGTTTCTTTTTACTGACAGCAAAATAAAAATCATACCCAGGAAAATTTAGGAATTTTTGAGTGATCTGGAAGTTGTAATACACACAAATCCACAAATCCATGTATGGTATCTTATAAGATTCATCCAAATTTGCCCATTATAGAGTTTATGAGATATAATATATGTGTAAATATATCAGTATACTTAAGGCCAGAGAAAGAAAGTACACAAATGTGTGTAATATTGGAGAACAGAAAAACTCAATCATTGAAGTATAAACCATCAAAGAGCTTTTAGGTCCCAAGATCAAGCAATTAAACTTTCAAAAGCAAGTTCTATTTGAGACCAGCCTTCATTCAGCAACCCATGACGTGTAATAAAAACAAACTGAGAGATCGGAGGAATAAAACCCAACAGCATGCATGAGCAGAGATCAGATAAGAGAAGGGATAGAACCCAGGAGATAAACCAGCAGTTTATCAAGGGAATCAGTACTGTTTATTATTAGACATACAGGTTGGTGCACTTTAATGAGAATGTAAACACAATATATAAAAATTAAGGAGACCTTAAGGAAACAATCCTCAGCTTACGTGTACTATCCTGAGTCTTAGGTAATTGTATACTAAAGCAAGTGTCTCAGTTCTCCAGTGTAGATTCAGTTTCATGCAAACCTGTCAAAAAGTGTTACAATAAATGAGACTGAGCAAGGACTGAGAGATTTTTATCATTTTCTAAATATTAATAAGTTGACATTAACAGCATTAGAAGATTTGAAGATCTTTGGAATAATTTGGGTTTTTTGAAAGCCATTTCTAACATTAAAAGACCTTTTAAGAGGCTTTTTAGTCTTTTATATACCTGAGAAACGAAAATTAAACCATACTGAAAAAAGAACTCTCATCTGGATGCTTTCTCTGTCAGTTTTTGCACATTAGCAAGAGTTTCTCTTACAAAGGTGATGGATACAGTGGAAGTCTAGTTCAGACTGTCTAAGGCCCCAAAAAGTCTGTCAGCCTCTGCCCAGTGACTTAAAGGGAGGCAGACCCAAAAGCAAGGACAAAGTGCATGTTGCCTGCATGGCTCCAGAGCCACTTCTCTCCCCAGCCACTACAAAGGCAAACAGGCCTGTGCAAGCCATTTGAAAGTGGGCTGCCAGAATTTGTGTATGAACCACTTCCTTGGCACAGCAGAAAGCTAATTTTCAAAGATATTCTTGCTGGTTGCCATCACTTGCCACAAATTCGTGTGTGACTTCACTCCAGTGATGGGAGCCAGGTTGTCTCTACCTGTCACGAAGTCCTCAAATCCAAGCTATGGGACACAACAGCCTGGCTATTAGGGCATAGCTGAATAGATGGACCACAAATTACACCATCAGTTTGGGTTCAGACCTGAAACAAGCACACATGGATGATGTTCCTCAAACTGAGACATGAGCTTGCAGCCTGTACCAGTTCTGTCACCTCATTTCCATTAGCTCTCTTCCCCCAGTTTGGTCAACTTTCTCCATATATTTTGCCCCAGTGTTGCCAGAGGCAATGCAAATATTACAGTTAGCTGTCTTGGCTCCTACACAAAATCCTTTAGCCTTTCAAATTATTGAGACTGAGAGAAAGGGTCATTAACCCGCCCATAGTACAAGACACTGAGGACAGATACTTATGATCATTTGGTGACTCTGAAAAGTCTTAAAAAGTAATTAAATACCATATTGCTAAACAGCAGCAAGTACCATCATCTGCAAAATAAGCTGTGCCTTCAAATCATTTTATGCAGGTAAAAATGCAGAGAACTGAAAATGCTGTACTTCTGAATGTAAGAACTCTATAGGGATCTCAGGAGAAAAAAAAACAACAATCTGTATCTTGTTCCACTGCTGGGGCATCTTAGAAGAACTCATGTTCAAGTTGCAGTTGATTGCTTGGTCTTCAGACAGGCAAAACTTCCCGAAGAATCAGGAAGAAGGTATAAAGACCGTATCTGTAAAAACTGAGAAAACACAAGTGGCCTGTTTGCTGAAAATACATGTAAACCCCTTTGCTTCATGGCAAACCAAGAGAAAAAAGGACTAATTTAATAATCTTAAGTGAGATTTTAAGGCTGGTTTGAGGCTGATACCTTTGAGATGTCTGAAGAACATCATCTCCTCTATATATGTTCTCTGAGCATGTGCTATGCAAGAAATAGGGAGGATATAAAAAGTTCTTAATGCAAGTATCTACAAAAGTAACACTGGTTCAGCTGAAAGACATTTAGAGATCAGTTTTCTTGGTCACAGGCCACTGTAATTAACTTTTTGAGATTATTTTTGCCAACTCCAACTCATAAATTACTGTGGTTAGATTGGCCTAATTACAGAACATGAGCAGACTTTTCACAAATAAAACACCACTGATGTCTTCACTCTAATTGTTTTGTAACTCTAGCCTTGCATGTCCAGGAGTAGCTGAGCTAAAACACTGTAAATCAGTTTAGCAGTTCCATACACACATTGACAGACCCTGTGACAAACATGATCATGTTTCCTACCTAGCTAGCCCCTGCTAAGCACTCAGTTTGAAAAGAATAATTTGAACAGGCTCACATACAGAAATATATGATACTGTACAGAGGAAACTGTCATGCTGTTATTTCTGATCCCACCCCTACAATATATTATTCTGCTACACGACTAAGTGTTCCTTTTGTGGCCTAATTCACTGTAAAATCTCAGAAAAACAAAATGAAAACACTAGGGAATTAACAAAAATAATGCCTATCTCATTCCTAGAAGAGGGCAGTTTAACAGCCAGCAGTGTCCTTCACTGCAGTTGAGGGATAGGAACTGCTTCACCACTTTAAAAGAAACCCTAAGACTCAACATGAGTGGAAAGGCTTGGTGGAGGCTGAGGAGGTGTTCCTCACAGATGCCTACTGAGCACACCACAGACCCTGAGCATTTCAGGAGTAGATAAAGCAATTCTGAGGGCTCTTGGTGATTCTGTTCCAGAAGACTGCAAACAAAAGCATAATGAGAAGTAATTTTCCTTCAGAAGTACAGTAAATCTTGCAATCATCTCCTGGTAATGAAGGATACTCAAGGCTATGTTAGATCCAGTTCCACTCTAATGGAGAAATCAAGATCTTTTACACTGATTTCAGTATGATAAATCAGACACACAGTGCCCATTATCATCCTTCCTAATGGTTATAAGGCTGTGCTATGGAGACACTGCACTATATATAAGGACACTCAAAGATTTGGTTGCACAAGGTGCTTTGTGCTCTGACCATGGACTGGCATGTGAACACCAACACTGAGAATGATCCACGAACTAGCAATCCATGCACAGTGAAACACTCAGCAGACAGCAAGTGGAGGGACAGGCTGTGAGTGCAGTTCAGGACAGAGCTCCATGACTGCCTCAACCAGGGTGTGATCATCAAGCAGATCAGCCACGTTCAAAGGCAGGAAGGAAGGAGAAGGGCTTCAAAACTGGGGCTGACTTATGCCCTCACAGTGCCAATAAGTGCCAGAAGAGACTGCATAACCATGCCTTGGGGACCAGCCTGGTACTTACAGCTATGTACGAGCAGGAGAGCAAAGACACCAAGCCTCAATGTTTCCTCTTTGCTCCCTCTCACCAATCCGAAGCAAAATGATGTTTTATATGCATTCTGTGCTGCAACGTCTGTGCCAGTTACCTCACATGTGTGTTAGGTATCAGACTGCTTCTGTGAGAATTAGAAGTACTAACCCTAATATGGTGCTGATATAAATCCTCACCATGGGAGCTCTGAATTCAGAAACTAAGCTGGCTATAGCTAGTTGTTAGTATGAGTAGGAAATAATTTTTTACTGTCTTGTTTTATAGACATGATACACACAATTTGCTGTGGTGTCTTTCTTTCCCCCCTTCTCTCTCTTTATGGCTTATAAAATACTTCAGTAATAGAGAAGTGTAAAAATGTATTCTTAAGTACTGACCAAAACCAGTTCTTAATCCCCAAGAACCATCAAAGCCCCAGTTCACAGTCACAGTGCTCCAAGGGCCATGCACTTAATTGTCAAATATATGCCAAAGAACTGTTATCAGTAGTTATTTCCTTTGTGCAGTGTCTGAAGTCTCTAGGCATGGATGAAGACCTCATTGCCCTTGGACATATATGCCTATGGAGAATGCAACCTGGAGCTTGTTCTGCCTATGTTAGACTCCTTTCATGCTCAGGTAGGATGTGTAGCACACAACACTGGAAATTCAGGTAATCTCTTTTTCTACCTTTGATTAATTTATTTGGTTTTGGTGCTGGCTGCTTTTCTTGACTTTGATGTGAAAATTTTCAAAACAATTGGCTTGCAGGATGACAGAAATGGTAATAATTTTAAAATATCCTTTAAAACAGCTTGCAATGAATACACTAATAAGAGTAAAGCTTTTTGTCAGCTAAATTGCTTAGCATTAAAAGGAATATGACTTAACTGGAGAGGTGTATTTTGACCACCGGAGGGCTCCTGCATTTTTTTCTATCACTAAATAAAAGCACTCAACAGTGGCTGGCCTAATTTGACATTACTGAAAGAATAATCTGCAGTTAGTAATATATTTGAATAATTTCACTTGTATTTCTACTTGGATAATTGTTGGCAGACTGGGAAAGTACTCAGCTTATAAATTATTCAAATCTAATCAGAAATGCTTTCACCAAATATTTTCAGACTTGCAAGTTGTTTACCTGTTGACATTCCAGTTGAATATCTGGTTCATGAGTTTAGATACTAGTGCACCAAAGCCAATCTAAACTTCAAATTGTGTGTTCATGTGTATGAATAGCTAAATTTCCCAAAAAGTACTAATGCCCAGATAAAAGGCCACTGAAGACAAAGGGAAAAGTGCTGATTTGCATCACTTCTGGATGAGGCCAAACCTGCATATTGGTCGTTCCTTCCGCAATTCCATCAGTGAGAAATGGAGAAAGCAGCACTACACTCTTCTAACTGGAAAAAACAGCCAAAACAGAATTTGGAACTTTTATATCCCAACACACAATGAAATTGCTGTTTTAAGGGACTGTTTCAGCTTTAAAAACTGATTTGCAAGCCTGTCTAGGATGGGAAGGCAGTCTCCTCTCAGATCTTTCTGGAAAATGAGCAAGCAGTTATTTTCAGAGTCCCAATCAAACATGTTGCTCTCACGTCACTGACCCTGACCTGATGTGCACATCACACTCAGACTAATTCACAAGCTCTCCTCAGCCTGCTTAATGACAACATTAACACTGAAAAGTTCCATGGAGCTCTCCTGATTTAGGGGATCTGGTCCTATTTATAGTTTAACCCAGTTTCTTCTTGTTCTGGACATCCAGTGCCTTCCAGGCCAATGCAGCCTGTCAACACTTCCTGAAACATCTCACAGACAATTCTTAGGCTACACTTGGACCTTTGTGTGGAAGATAGTGTAACTCTAAATCCCTGTATTTTCCATTTCCAGTGCATAAAGGTTGTCAGTCCTTTGGGGATCTGCCCAGACACATGTATTCCTCCTGCCCCTGGATTGTTGCTGCTGCTCATACTATTAGGAGAGAAGCTTTGCTGGGATCTCATTGAGGGCTGCACCATTTCCCCCTCTTTCCCTTGCAAGTGTAAAGTCCTTTGTAAGAACATCTTTGCTTTACTGAGTACTTAGAATCATAGAATATTCTGAGCTGGGAGGGATCCACAAGGATCATCAAAGTCCAACCCTCAGTCCTGCACAGGGCAGCCCCAAGAATACTACCATGTGCCTGAGAGTATTGTCCAGACACTTCTTGAACTCTCTGTCAGGTGTGGTGCAGTGACCACTTCCCTGTGAGCCTATTCAGCATCCAGCCACCCTCTGGGTGAAGAATCTTTTCACACTATCTGACCCAAACCTCCCCTGAACACAACTTCAGGCCATACATGCCATACTCACAAGTTCCACTCATGAAACAAACCTTTGGCAGGCACTTTCCAACTGAATGCTGTATGGTTGGCATCATTCATATGACAGAGCCAAATTAAATATGTCAGGTTGACAAAAATCTTCTACTACAAATTAGCAAACAACTTTATGCACTTCTGATGAAAGATGAATATTCCATACATGTTAAAATGAGAGGTTGCTGGGAGCCTGAGGAACTAAACCCCTTAAGTTCTCTGATAAAGCATTGTATCAGTAAATATCAAAATTACAGGTCCAGCCCATAAAGTAACTGAAACAACAGAATATCTTCTCCAGTAGAAGATCAGTAGAACAGGGAAAAAATAATTCTCATACAAATTTTTGAAAATTCATTATGGATCTTGAACATTTTTCAATGTTCTGAAGAAACACAGCACAAGGCTTTTATCCTCCTTAGGCTTTAGTTCTGGGAGGTGGAACATTTTCCAAAAACAATGCACAATATAGTAATGAATTCTCTGTATTCTCCCCTTTTCACTCGAAGTCTATAATATTTATCAAAACTTTCACATTAATTTGGACTTGCTTAAGGAAAGACGCTTACCTTCAGCCCATTTACCTCTGTGAGGGGCACATCTGCGGTTCTGGCAACATGACACAGTGGTTGCTTTGAAGCTCTAGCTCATTGCCTGTGTATGCAATGAAACCTGTTAATCTGCAGGATAGAACAGATTGGCAATAGTTAAGTCCTTAGCAAGTTTTGAGGACTCTGCAGCATTTTTCTTTTTGGACTAGGGAAGTTCTTCTCATCATCTGTTAGTCTGGTCCAGGTCTAAGCACAGAGGAGAAGTCTGGATGCTGCTACAATGAGAAGCTTTTGCCGTGGCAATGGGCAGCCATAACTTCCTCGTGGTAGTTTGACTCCCTGGTACCCAGGCTCTGGGTTTGCCTTTTCTCCTCTGGAAAACGATCTCTGGGTTGCTTCCTCTCCTCAGGGCATGTTGCCTCACATCACTGCCCACAGATTGGACAGCACTGACTTAAACCACAGTGAGTTTTCCTCACAGAAACTCAAGTACAAAAAGCTTCATTTTAGCCCATCAAAAAATCCTTCCTATAGAAAGACTCTGCTTGACTTGCCTTTTGGGGTATTTTCTTTCTCCTCAGATAAATATAATTCCCAATCATCAAAAGTTACCTTTTCCAGGTTTGGATAAATTTTTGGAGAAAAAACCCCAGCAAAATAATTTTGCAAATGCTGATTGCCAGGTTCTATTTCAGTCTTTCAGATCCAGGGCATTGCGCAGATTGCATCTGCTTATAAACCATGCAGGTTCACAGGTCCTGTGAAACATCACTGAAAAACAGAAGTGCCCCAAGGGATGCAAGGCTGTTTTCAGCATCATCACACTCTTCCTAAAGGCTCTCACACTGGTGACAATCATGTGTAGGAGCTGAACACAACACAAATATCTGCGGTGACAGCAGGCAGAGAATGCTGCCTCTTACTCTCAGAAAGTGCACACAGCTACAGCTCAGGTGTCAGGATAATTGTTGGAAGAACTGAGCCTATAACCCCTCCACGGGCTATTCTGATCCCATCTCATCCCATCTTTTCGGTGTTAGCAATCCTGTTGTATATAACACACTCTCTTATTTCAGTCCTCTTTTTAATTATGGTAGTAAAGGTTTACACCTGAATTAAATGTAGTTAAGAAAGCTCCCCACTGTCGTGGAAAGGAACCCCTCAATGTTTTGTATCTTTAATACGGTTAATTTGCAGGGTCCTTTAAGAGCAGCTGCTAGTTTCGCGTGTCAAACGACTGCCACACAAAAGAGAGTGTGGCAGCGAGCTGTGGGTTTTGCTGACACAGCATGCTTGTTTCAATTGAAAACAAGAAATAGAAGGAGCAGTTTGAGAAACCTGACACTAGCTGTTACCTTCAGAAATCAAAACGTAACTAAATAAAGGCGAGCATACGTATTACTTTTCTTTTTTTTTTAAGAAATGAAATGTCACTAAGTGATGTTGGAGACACAGGTGATCAGCAAGTCCTTCTGAAGAAACATCTGTTACAAAGGAGAAGAGAAGGAGATGGAGAAGGTGCCATTTTTCTATCACTATAGTAAACACCTAATGCACCGTAAACTGAGCAAGTCATGCGGTAAAAGATGAAGAAGCTCTTTTTTAATCATCTGAATAGAAATTTAATATCTTTGCATTTGCTAAGTAAGGCAACTTGCCCAAGCAACCAGATACACAAAGCCTTATGCATTTATTCTGCCTTTGTGGCTACTGAACAAAGCTCCTAAATCACAAGCATTAAGATTGGTATTTACTAAGCAGTTGCACACGAGGGCTCATTAGGAATATTAGGGTATCCAAACATGTAAGGAAACTCGAGAAATCAAATAGCCACATATACAGTATGGGGGGAGGGGGGGTGGGGGGAGAAGTCCATGAGCATTTCCAGTAGTTCTTTCGTCTCAATTCTGAGGCCCAACAGCTGGAATCGATTCCCCAGGCCAGTCCCAGCTGTAAAGTGCTGAGCAAGAGCAGCACAGACCTAGGTCATGCTGTCAGGAGTGAAGTGCTCTGATTTGTGAGGGGATGGTACACTACACAAAGCTTTTGCTGCCAAACCTGCCCATTGTTACTGAGCTGCACCAGTGCTATGGCAAGAACATCAGAATGTTGAAAAATCCCTGAGCACTACCATTCAGGAGACATATGAACTTTGGTGGTTCTAAGTATTATATTGGTGCTGCCTGTCAGGAGTCCACAGTACTTGTCCCTGGTTCTTTTTAAAGGGTGGTTTCAGAAGTTAAGAGCACTGTTACTGCAGTTGAGGTTAGCTCAGCTGGTTAGAGCACTGTAGTAATAATCACCAGGCTTGGGAGGTTGATACCTGTTTGGGCTGGACTATGGGCTGGACTCAGCCTTGTGGATCCATTTCAGCTCAGGATATTCTGTGATTCATTAACATGCTTTGGCTTTTTCCTTCTTTTCTACTCCCTTGGGGGGAAAAAGTAGTGGCCTCTGTCAAACATCAAGGTCACAGGAATGTAGCAAAATTCAAGGCTAGGAGAATAAAAACCAACTTGGTAGTCAAAACTGAGTAGCAATAAAAAGGCTCATATTCAACATACCAGAAAAACTCTAATACTGCAACAGCAACACAGCCTTCCGCAAGCTTTTAGGCACTGCTGTTTCCACCTCTGCAAGCACTACAACAGGAGAAAAGCTTCCAAGAACCCTGTCAAATACACAGGTACACTTTCACAACCCTGGGGATAAAGCCAGAACAAGATCTGCGGGTCTTTGGGAGGTAGGAATTATTTCTAATGCTCATCACTCCAAGACAAATTAAAAACCCTTTTAGGTAATAGCTACAAAATTACTTTTACATAAAACTAGAAAATCTTCCTTTGGGGCAGAAAATAAAACAGGACCTCAGATGAAGGCCAGGTTATGGGGGAAAAAAAAAAATTCCTAATCAGAGTATCAGAATGAAGAATTCTTCCAGAGACCAGGTTTAGCTCTAGATCAAACAGCTCTTGCGGATGGCCTTTCAGTAGGCAAATATGATGTTCTGTGCTAAAATCTTTCACAATATGAACACAATAAACAGGTTGTTTTAAAGTATTTTGTTGTCACTGTTCTTGTCCTTCTGTCTTTCCACATTCAAAAGTTTTATGTATGACTGCAACAACTCTGAGAGGAAAGAGGGAGATAGGCCACTTTGCAACCCCAGGGCATTTGCTTGGCACAGGGATTCCTAAATTCAAGTTTCTGCCTTGAGGTGGGTACCTGAAAGAAGCATTTATTCTTTTAATGTTTTGAACAGCTCTGCATGGTACAGCTTCACTGTACAAGGTACTTATACAAGGTATCTTTTTATCTGCACCACTTGTCTACATATGCTCATACTCCTGTCACTTTTCTTTAATTGCTCCATTTTCAGAGTGTTTCTACTCCTTCTTAGTTTTTCTCATTAAATTAAGAGCTCTCAAGAAAGAATTATCCTTAGTTACAGCTCCTAAAACAGTGGGTTGTTGATACAGATTCTTAACAGTCACAGATAGTACAGTATTCCCTAATGGAATATAAGTTGGCTTTATTAATCACCATGCTGCCATATGCAGCTGCATTGTTCTAATATTCTAAATGCTCTGGCCAAATACAAGAAGCCAACTGGTGCCTGTGTGTGCCTTTGATAGTTATGCATACAGACAGTGCAGAGGGAAGGACTACATTTAACCATTTTACAGATATGAAGTGAGGCTCAGAGAAGCCAGAGGACAGTCCCAGGGGATCAGTGGCACCACAAGAACTGGTTTACACACCTCAGACTAATTAATGCCTTAAGAAAAGGACCCACTTTCCATGCCAGCAGGAACATGACATCCTGCATTCTGGCAGTTATGCATTTCATTTCCAGTGAGGCTTGTAAAATGCAAATTCCTGGCAAAACACATGACCTTTTCTTTCATATTTGTGAATAAGATTTTATGTGTCCTTTTTATGAATAGTTGCTGCCATTCTCTTCACATCCTGGCTCATAGATACAGCTTTCCTTTTGATATATTCTTTATTTGCGTGTTAAGGCTATAATCTATTCTTCAGAAAGTTTATGCATATATACACCCACATTTATATATGTGGGTGCAAATACATATATAAATACACATACATACATACATATATATATATATATATATAAAACAGCTGTCTGTATCATATGGAACAAATGCAAATGAACATATAGTTTTGACTCTTCTCCCACTTTGTTTCCCAATAGGGAATTACTAAGACATAGTAGTTTCAGGACTTGAAAGATGAGATCATGATACTGCTATTTCTGCACTCCAAGGAGAGTGCAGGTGTTTCAAAGCATTTATGAAATTGCATGATTGACTCATATAGAAATCTATTGACAATAAGTTGAACCTTTGCAGCTAGGCTGTAAAAGATTTGATTATAGTAACAATAGTAACCGTCATGAATGTCATAAATCTTAAGAGAAAGGACACATATGTCACATATAATGCATGAAAAAGTTGTCCTTTTATCATGGATAACTTACCATTGTGTAGATACTCTGCTGATCAGCTACTGCATTATTTGAATAAGTATCTGATGTCTTGTTTTCTTTCAAGGAGGCAGGTGCAGGATGAAGCAGGAAGCCTGCCAAGATAGATGATAAATTGCCACTTGGTGCTGGGGACCAGTGCTTAACATTAATGCAATGCTGCCAGGAATTAAAGCAGTAGAGTAATAAGAAACTAGGAAGAAAATAACTTCTCAACTCCCATTAAACAGATTGGCTCCATTTTCTTTATCCATTACAATTTCTAGTACATTTAAAGCAAAACATTTCCATTGTCTCATTACAAGCAAAATATAATAGGATTGGAAAACATCCTATGACTGACAAGTTGTGGGACTATATAATAATGATACCAGTTGCTTTTCTGATACAGGAGCAATCTTGAAGCTAACAGGTTAAAATAAAATTATAAAGAAAAACAATTGCCAAGAAGTATGGCCTAGATTTTGAAATTCCTACCCACTTCGGCAAGTGTCACTCCCTGGCTCAACTGGCTATTCAGTAAGTAGATGATGCTGCAGTCAGAAGTGACAGGTCCAGAAAGACCCAAGTTTCCTTGTCTACTGTTTATCCCTTACTGCACTGAATTTGGAATAATATGAGATAAATGTAAAACTCATGTGATTAACATGAGTTTATATGAGAAACAAAGAGAAGCTGTGTAGCAATACTACAATTGGATACCCATAAGTGAGTTAAATACTGCACCAAACGTCAATTGAATGAGAAGCTTGCCATTCACGTTGACCAAAAATAAAGAAAATGTTTTATGAAAAATAGGTTCTTAAGACACACTCTCCATTTCCCTAAGCCAGCAAATGAAAGCAAAATAATACATGTCTTATTTTTCCATTGTAGATACAATAGAATGTGTGGGGAAAATATAAGTTTACAAACACTCTATATCCTAAAAACGTTGACTTCTGAGGCTGCTGAGGGCAAGCTACAGTCAAAGAGACAGGCAGTGATGTTCTGCTAGTGTTTTACTTCCCAGGAACA
The DNA here is from genome assembly GCA_013400415.1 of Scytalopus superciliaris. NCBI lineage: Eukaryota > Metazoa > Chordata > Aves > Passeriformes > Rhinocryptidae > Scytalopus > Scytalopus superciliaris. The sequence continues at coordinate 149,404 of VXBX01001375.1, forward strand.
AAACTCTGCTAGGAAAAGGAATGTTTTTGAAGGTTGAAGCAACTCATCTGTTTTGGTCTGTTCTTTCCTAGGTAGCCAGGTCATAGGTATTCTGGAAGATAACTGGAAGACTGGGCCTTGGAAAGATGCCTGGTTTATTTGGTCTGGGCAGTGGTGCCAGAGACCCTTTTCAGGTAGTGAAACAGGCTTCAACATGCTGTAAACATGCTGTGTTGCATTCTCCCCATGATTTGGGAATAAAACTAGTCCTGCTCATACACAGAGCCAGTTCAAGAAGAATCTCTTTTCAAACCAGGTGTTTTAAAAATAAACTATGTTTTGCCAGCTATGGAAAGTACAGATCTTGGATTTCCTTCCTCCTCTGCATATAAGTGAAATATAAATACAGATATCACTTTGAGCATCCAGCCCCAATCTTATCCAAATCAATAGGTACTAGAGAAACCCACATCAGCATTTTACTGGAATACTGACACATAAACATTAACTAGGGCTGCTTTCATGATCATCCATCAGAAAAATTAAAACTAAATTGAACAAGAGATGATCGATGTCATTCCTCTTCTTGCACCACAATAATTTACAGTAATCTCTATATTTTGAAATTGGGTCATAAGTCAAACATTTAATCTTCAGAAATCTTCATCTTGATGTAGGAAACCTACCTTAAAGCTATCAAGATGAAAACCATTTAAGAACCGGTTTTTTTCCAAAGCTTGCACAAGATCTATATTCTCATCTGTATTATGTCCAGAAAAGTGCATGATGTTCAGAAGGGAAGCTGAAAAGCTGTGTGCTATTTATTCTCATCTGCATTTCCTCCAGAACCATGCATCATAGCACCAACACAAAGCAATGCTGGGACAGAGAAAGACAGCTCACAATTTAGGTGTTGATTTTTTAAGTTGTACATCCCTCTGAAACAATTCATTAGCAGCTGTAGATTATGTCCAACTTTGCTTGTTACACATGCAGTCTGCCTACCTGTGTCCCTATTTTATCAAAGGCAAATTTCCTCTTTGCAGATGTGACTATGCTTTGATTAGTTCAGTTTTTCCCACAGTGTACGTAATAGCCAATCAAAGGCAGCCAAAATCAAAACAATATGACACATTTTAAAGGAGGGGGAAAGTAAGGCTGTGGCAAAATCTGAGGATAAGTGTGTCTGTGTCTGAAGTTAATGTAATGAACAGATGCCTGGGAACAGTGATGGTACCATAAAACAGGTAACTCATCACCGTACATTGTACATAACCAATACTCAAAACTGTTCAAACAGTGAAAACAACGCTATTGATTACACTGAAATTTTCTGAAGGTTAAAAATGCATTCAAAGTGATTTGCTGATTTTGTTGTGAATAGTTAAGAGAATTCCTAGGAAGTATCCCTTCTGTTCTGGCTTCTTAAGAGAAAACAAAAGAAGAAAATGCCACAATATTAAATTACAGCAAACCAGGAGTTAAAGAATGAATATAATATTCAGATTCTCCAGTGCCTTTCTGCATGTATATTCTTTCTTACAGTAATTACAATATTCCTCTTGGAATGTACTACTAAAATGCTTTCTGTGATCCTTTTCTCTACAGTCATCACCAGCAAATTCATTTCAGTTAAAGTCATTGTGGGAGACTGAAATGTTAAGGGTTAATAACTCAAAAAAATAGCCATTTGCAAAAGCAGGGGGTGCTTTGCTCATGATTGACAATGTAACAGGCCAGGTACAGAGGGGTGCACACCAAGCACCAGAGGCTTCAAGCTGGATTTTGAATCAAATAAGGGAAGAGGCTCATAAGCAGGTCCTGCAGTGGTGAAATATTACTTTTTATCGTGCTAGTGTCCTCCCTTACACAACTTGCTCAGGTGTGAAAACTCCACCCCTTCAGGGAAGTTATTGGGACATTCACACATAGACTTGAAAGTATTGATCCCTTCTGGGGAGGCATAACTGGCTCAACTAAGCTGAGGTGAGAGGCAGCTGTCATGTCTTAGAAGGTGTCATAAACCATCAAAGACCCCAAAAGCACCCACGGACTCTTTTCTGGGGCCTCCCATTAAAGGCCTGTGCACGATCCCCACTGTTGCAAGGGCTCCACAGTGTTACATCAGACAGTGTAAAACTGCCCTCGCCCAGGGGAGGTACCTGGGTGTTCCACCTGAACCTGAAGGTATATATACACAGCTATAAACACTGGTGACTCGGTGTCATTTCACTCTAATCTGCCCCAAGGGATCTGTGAACAAGAACCTCAGTTACCCTTCAGGGGTGGGTCATGTCATGTTCCAGGATTACATGGTCCAGACTAGCACTCATTGAAATTAATATAATTATTAATACCTTTCTCAGTTAAATAGTAAGAACTTGATTCCTTCAATTTACTTATCAGTTACCATACTAATGCTAGTGCTCACCCTCAAGACTTCAAACAGTAAGACTAAAACACAGTCAGGCAATTGATTTCAATTCTCAGTCAAGCAAGAAGACCAAAAAAATCCTGAAACAGCAATCTGTATATTAGCTAAACTCAGCAGAACAAAGAGAAAGCAGCAACTGCTTGTTTATTGGTTTTCTATATAATAGTCAAGTCTGGGAAACCTGAAAAGAAATACATACAGGAAAAGTGATGGGCAGCATCTACTATGTTTTTAACTTAAAATATGTTATGTTGATATTTCCCATGGAAGCAGAATCAAAAACTTTTATTGCAGAGGTCCATACAATGATGGACTTTGCTTTGATGTTATGAAATATTTCACAGTGATATTTCATCTTTCCATTTTTTTTCTATCTTTATCGTAATTTAAATTATAAAATAAAACTAAGTAAGAGTATCTGGAACAAAGTAGTATGAACTTGAAAAGAAAAAAGACTTTGGAATGATTTGTTAAAATAATAATAAAATCAGTGTGATTTTGGAAAACATGCTGGTTTTCTAAAATCATTATTTTCCAAAAGGAAAATACATCAAACCAGGAAATTTTCCATCAACCCAAATAAAAAGTGCAAAATCATTCAGAAACATTTTAGAAACTATCTAAATCCTAAATAAAATATGTCAGTAGGAGTCAAGGTAACTTTGCTTATTCTCCGTGTGCCATTTCTTTCAGTTTGTTGTTAAATTCTTATATGAGGGAAATAATCCATAAATGAAAAATATTAATGGTTAAACATCATCATTATGATGGAAAGAAGAGATCAGAGGTGATTAGTTCTCAGAATTTTCCTCACTATGTAAGTCAAGGCATAGGTGATTTTTTTTTTTATAGTTACGGTATAGAATATTGCAGTTCTTCATTGTAGCTATTAATTTCCATATTCAAACTGATTAAATATTTAAAAAACAACATATAAACCATTGCAGAGTATAACATCTTAGGTTAACCATACCTAGAAAAAGGGATAAACTTTTTACTTGCATATTTGGATACAAAGCTAGAAGGAGATCTTACCAGGTTTATCACATCTCAGCAGCATCAAATCAGTACTGAACTAAGACAATTGACAAGAGAGTTTTATGCTGATTTACGTAATCATGAAGAAGAAAAATTATGGGTTGATCCTTTTGTTTGAATCTAGTCACCTTGTAACTACAAGTTACAAGTCAACAAGTGCACTTTGTTGACAAGATGCTCTACTAAATATAGTTGATTTTGATTACTAAAATTTCATGCCTTTTAATGGGGTTCTTCTTATTACTATTAATTTTACGGAATTTTATCATGCTTTAAAACACAGTAGAAATTTGAATAAGTAAATGTGTACTTAGAGATTTAACTTTGCCATTCTGTTTGTTGATTTTAAACTTGGTGAAGAATACACTCACAAAGCGCTATAGTCTTTGCTAATATATCATAGCGCTTATGAGCAGGAATCAACAGGAAAACATACCTATGTATGCCTGTCTTGTCACATGTATCATTTTGTGCAGGCATGAACAGGAGCCTGATGAATGTCTCCAAGTTCATTAAAAGCCTCTTCTCACCCACTAAATTTGGATGTTAAGAGTGCCATCTCACTTATGGGATCTAAGAATGCAAAAAGAAATGAAACACTCACATTAGGTTAAAGTTCAAACAAAAATGCATTCAGGTGATGGCATTCAACGTTTCATAAAGCAAAGAAATTTCAAAGGTTTGGACCAGAAAGCCCCTGTCAGGCACAACACTTATAGTCTTGCCTATTGCTTAACTCAGTGCTCTAGAGCTGGACTGAAAAATTAATCTGTGGAGAATAGAATAGAATAGAATAGAATAGAATAGAATACAATACAATACAATACAATACAATCCTTTAATCTGAAAGTGACTTTAAACTATCATCAATGGCCTGACTCAGTAGTAGTTCTTTTCCTGTCCTATGAGCCTGAAACTGTTCCTGAACACCATGCAGGGAGGAAAAGTGCTATTTCTCATGTGCTGTCACTCTAAGAAAGCCTGCACTAATCTATTGTTATTTTGCCAGACAGGTGAAAGGGTTCCTGTGGAAAAGAACATGCCCAACATGGCCTTCTTGCTAATGGCGTGTTCTAAATTCTAGCGAATTGATGGAGCGATTCACAGCTGATTTTAAATGCCTTTTTGTCAATGGATTCCTCACAGATTATTCCACACTTCTAGGATATTGGAAAATGGTTTCAGGTGGCAGGTGCACCTTTTAGTGAGAATTCAAGAGTCCAGTTGATTACCTGAAGAGCAGCCACTGCTTTGTCAGTGGTGGGAACACAGGGCTCGGCCTTAGCCAGCCTCGGGGGTGAGTGTCTTGTTCATATTGCATTCACTCACAGGATTAACGTGGGAATTAGCACAGTCAGGTCCCATATGAGCAGCATTATGTTATCCAATTTGCATAGTCTCCCCATGCTCACAACACGATACCAAGGCTGACAGTAGGAGCCTATGTGTTTGGAGCAGAAGGTACAGCGCTCTATCTCCAGTGACAACCATGACGTCTATATGGCAAGGGCAAGCAGAACACTTGACAACCATGAAGTTTGTATAGCCTGTGAATTGTTACAGTGAACATATTTTGAGACATCAGCAGCCTGAGAGAACTCTTTGCATATTTTCCTCCTAGACCTGATCAAAAGAGCAACCACCTTCATTTTGTTGATGAGAACCCTATAGAAATTTCAGATACTGATCAAGTAATAACCATCTCACTGATGACCATAACAAGGACTCTGCCATGCTTACACTAGATTCCTGTGAAAAAGGCGTGGGTTCTCCTTCAATCTATTCAGCTATGCAATGTCCTCAAACAGTGAAAGGAAAACCATAAAACTGAATGTGATGCACATCATCCCAAGAAACTCATGCCCTGGGAGTCCCTTGGCAAAATTCTCCCACCTTCAGAAATGCTCTACTTTGCAAAAGAGCCTGAAGCATTTTAACATCAAATCCATTTGGTTCTTCTCTGAACAATGTCAGATCTCTTAAGTCGAGAGCTTTCCATGACACATACCAATTAGAGATGGTGTCAGTAAATAGGCCTCTTGTTAAGACTATCCAACAATCTTCATAAGAACCTGTCTTCAGCGGTCTACAGCACATAAGTACAAAAAACAGTGCTGAAATTGCCAGTGTTGAAATGTATTTTCTCCTGTTTGGAGTTGAGGAGTTTCAACCAGTTACGAGTCTGGTAAATGAATAAATCTACAGCCAGAGCCTAGTGGTAATAGATGAGCATAGAACAAAGATTGCAAAAATACTGTATATTCAGCTATGAAGAAGAGCTAATAAAATAGAGATATTTTGTATCTTGTTTGCATGACTGACTTACAAAAGTAGGAGTTACAATATAAACAGGAATTGCTTGAAAGAACAGTAACTGTAGTGATGGAAAATCTTGGTGATTCCAAAGAAACACTTTTACAGTCATGTACAACAATTACTAGCACCCTTATATGGTAGCAGACTGCATTTCAAAAAATGTTTTAGCCAACTATTTCAGATCCATATTCTCACATGCTTAAGTACTGCTGTAGAACACTTTGCAGCACTGAGGCATCTCCTAAAAAAGAGACAAATACAGATATTCACTGCTTGGCATATCATAAGCATCAGTCAAAAGCTTCCTACAAATATTATAATTTAGAAGAAGTAATTATAATTTTTTAATGCAAGTTTACCCACTGTATGCTGTAATAACAATACAGTTTTAAAATTGCCCTGTAAGCTAAAATATTAGAGTGAGGTATTGTAAAGCATTCCTCAGAGTGGAGCAGGTGAATGTGAAAAACACACTTTGGTGGGTTTCAGCCATTTTAAGAAATCCGGCCAGCAGGTCTCCCAACTATGGTTTGCGGAGATTTAGCTGCTAGTCCCTGACTTTAAAAAAATATAAATATGGTATAAATATTTTTTCCATGACCTATTAAACTGAGTTCTCAGATGTTTTGGAAGGATTCATAAAGCAAAGCTTTTGCAGTCACCTCTCTTTGTTACAGTAAATTATGTTGTCCATTCCTCTGTTTGATTGGCAGCCTTTAAATCTCTCTTCCCCATTGAGTTTGTGCCATGTGAAGCAACTGCAAAAGAAGATCTTGTTTTCAATTTTTCAGGGTCAGATTGTCTTTCAGTAACACGGATGTCATTCATGACACAATGAATGCAAGTTGTACTCAGGCCACCAAAAGAAGGGATGTTAACTCTGAAAATAAAAAGAAACATCAAATGTAATTTTTAAAAAAGTCTGTTTAAGTCAAAAACAGGCAGGCAGGCAGAAGCAGAAACTCATATAGAAAGATAGCATCGGGCACAAATCCCAACATCTTCTCTGCATGACCAGTTCACCAGTGCTGCTATTTACAATACAGTAACTCATAGCAGGACTAAAAGCCTTCAGAGTTGACACTTCAAAAACATTGACCACAAACACAGAACATGCTCTACACACTCCAAATAAATAAATCCACCTGCCTGAGAAATACTTTCTGTGGTAACTTAGAAAATGCTAAGACAGAAATAAAATATCCTTACTAGAAGACAAAATTTTATACATAATAAAACTTTAGCTTGGAGTTCTTCTTTTCTCCTCAAACCAGCTTTGGTTATGTGATGAGACTACAGTTTATTTTCACCTAGGCCAGTGCTCAGATGAACAAAGTCTTTCCTGCTCGTCAGTAAGATCCCTGAAACCATGTTTTTTACCCAAGCATAGTTCATTGCAGTCAGAGATAAGATTCTAACATGATTTTATTTGAGGTCGTGCTTTTGTGTGTCTTTACCAGCACTTTCTCTATTACCATTATAATTTCCAGGGTTATAAGTGTCAGTTATCACCATCAAAAGTTCGGAGAGAGAGGTTTAAGTCACGGTCACTCCGCCTTCCCATCTGGGATAGCTACATATATGCAGAGAGCCGTTAAAAAAGTTAGATAGGGAGAGAGAAAAGGAGGATGGAAGGCTTCACCACACTAAATGAAAAGCAAACAATATGCATATCAGCATCCTAAGGAGATGTACCACTCTGCTGAGAAAAACCAAGACAAAAGAATTATCTGACACAACAGTTCAAAGCATATTGCACCTGTCAAAACGTCTGTCATCTTCTATAGAAATGCACCATTCTAAAAGAAAAAAGGGAAACTCTAGCAAAGTCACTCAGAAACAACAGACCACTTTGTCTCCTTCCTTCCAGCCAACTCCTCCATCTGAAAGCCATTTAACTCAATGCTAAAGATTGCCTGGAAGGACCAGACAATAGGAAGGTCTCTTTCATTGTCAAGGACAGTTACACTTTGAAGATGATGCTCAAAAGGGGTTAAAATGGGTCAACAAGCAATTGTTGAGTCTATCCAAGGAAATGTGAACAGAACATTGTTAAAGTCACACACAAAAAAAAAATCTAAAAGAGCACATCTTTAAACTGGGGAAGTATGGGGGGGAACACATGCAAAATGCTGATGTAATGTCATAGTGAAATGGAGATAAACCCTCCCAGCAGTGCAAGTGGTAAAACTGCATTTCAGCAGATATGGCAGTTTTTAGCAACATGCATCCAAAGCATAATAAAGGTGAGAGACACACAAGTTGACTAACAAAGGGGAAAACAACAGCAACTCTGAGAGAATTAGATGTCATTTTTCCGTAACTATTCATTTGTCTGCTCCCAACTCTCACAGCATTCCATGAAATCACTATGTGTTGCACAGCTAGATGCAACGGATCATCCAAGGTATTGAAATGGACTTACTCGTTTGTATACAACAGCTGTTTTAAAGGGAAAAAAATGGAAATTTGCAAAAATATTTTTGCTTTCATCCAGATTATCAAAATGCTTATACAGCCCACTGAAATCCCTTTGTGCATGCAGCTTCTCTTCATGCATATATGAAAAATAGAAGTTACCATTTTATAAAAGATCCCAGATTTAATTTACATTAATCTATTTCCTAAGGTACATATTCTGTGGAATAAAAGATTCATCTAAAACCACTTATTTATCTAAATCCAATTCCTATTTTTATTTTTTGAAGTCTGCTTTCTCTGTTAATCAAACTTTGGCTTGTTCATGATTCTTAAATGTAACATTGCATAGGAAAATAGGCACCAAGCCTGAAAAAGCCTCAGTCCAGCAGAACTAGTCATGAAGCATATTCATTTGCATTTGCAGCAAAGGGATATTCCATTATGAACAACTTCAGACAGGAAAAATGTCTGAAATTTCAAGTCCACTGAACGTAGTGTCAAAACTGCCAGCAACTTCACAGGAGGTAATGAGTCAGTTCTGTTTTCACACACCTGTATTTCTGAACCAGGTCAGTGATCACAGACAGAACCATAGAGTAGCCTAAGTCAGAAAGGACCCACAAATTCATCAAATTCCAACTCCTGGCCCTGCACAGGACAGTCCAAGAATCACACTATCTGCCTGAGGGCATTGTCCAAATGCTTCCTGAACTCAGACAGGCTGGTGGCATGACCACTTCCCTGGGGAGCCTGTTCCAGTGCCCAACCACCCTCCTCGAGGGGAAAAACCCTTTCCTAATATCCAGCCTAAACCTTCCCTGACACAATTTCATGCCATTTCCTTAGGTCCTGTCACTGGTCACAAGAGAGAAGACATCAGTGCACTGATGTCTGCTCCTCTGCTTCCCCTCATGAGGAAATTGTAGACTGTGATGAGGTCTCCCCTCAGTCTCCTCTTCTCCAGGGTGAACAGATCAAGTGACCTGAGCTGCTTCTTGTATGGTTTCTGCTCAAGGCCCTTCACTATCTTTGTTGCCCTCCTTCGGATGATCTCTAATAGCTTAATATCTTACTTATATTGTTTCACCCAAAAACTGAACACAATTCTCAAGGTGAGGCCACCCCAGTGCAGAGCAGAGTGGGACAATCCCCTCCCTCAACCAGCTGGCGGTGCTGTGCCTGATGCACCCCAGGACCGTTTCTACAAGAGTAAGAAATATTGAACAGAACACTATTTAGCATTATCTTCCTTCCCATTGCAAAAGCAACTTCAATCACCTATAACTTCTACAATGTTTTTTCCCTTGTATTTACTTTAAATCAAAGCTAGCTATTCCTAAAATGCTAATTGAAACTTAACATTTTCAAGAGTTTGCAAAATCAACTTTTTAGGTATAAAATCTATTTCAACCATCTTTTTGACAAAGAATTTCATCTTAGATAACACTAGAAACTTCTCTTGTAGCGATGCCTGGTCAGTTTTTAGAGATACGATAACATTCTTATTTTATCTGCTCAATTTTTTTACTGCATGCCCATACACTGAATTACAACAGAAAGTTGTAATTAACAGAAAGTTAAATAGTCAAAAATATTGATGCCTCAGTGTTCAACCCACGCCAATAATGTCTATAAAGATAAACTGAGTTGAAAGCCCTGTAGACTTATCCTTGGTACTTCATGCTCTTTGCCTCTGAATTCCAAACTTGTTTTTCATGAGCCTTTCATAAGCCTATTGAAGTGATTATTTAGTGCTAAAATGCAATAAGAGTCACAGTAATATTATCAGTGCTGCTTTCAGAATAAACTATTTCCCAAAGCATTTGTGATTTTTAGGCTTACTGCAAAAAATGTCTCAAACTAGACCACTCAAAACAATGATAAAAATTATTGTTACATGATGGCTAGCCTCCTGTGCTATTTAGACATGCATGACTAAACCAGCTTCATAAGAAATGCCTTGAAAGTGGCCAAAGTACAAAACTCCCCCCAACAGCAGCATGGGGCAACTCAGGTTGTGTCTTTATTCTGGTTTCCCTCCTCTGTCCTCCGTTTCCTCTCGTATTCTTCCTCTATCTCTCACAACACCATGTTCCCCACTCACTGTATTTCCTTCAGGCAACCTCCATGGCTCGTGAGTCTCAGAAGACCCAGTGCTCAGAGAATAGGGGAACCATTGTCCTCTTGATGGGTTTTGATGTTGAGGGTGAGAGCAGGCTGCTGCAGCCAGAGGCAAAAGAGGAGGAACACAACGTTTGAGATTATGAAATGATCATGATGTGCAACACACAGTTGTCTTCTCAGGATATGTGAAACCTGTGAGTGCTCAAGGTCAGTGGCATCTCCATAGAATGAAAGGTTAAACTCTTAACAGAGCTACAGTGCACATGTGAAAATCCTACTTTCATGATCTAAGACAGAATCTAAACTCACATTCTGCATAAGATTCCCACTACAAAAAGAGACACAACTCTTTTCCCCTTTTTATATTTATTATCATGATCAAGTAAATTTTTTTCACTGCAAGAAAAAATATCCTGCTTACATCTATTTCTACTGTAGGACATTGGTAAATAATACCTGATGAAATTGTAAAAAAAAGTTTTATCCTAACATTGACACCTGGCAAAAGATAAATCTGCTTTAACCTTAGCTTGGCTAAGTGGCACAAATGAAAAAAATTTGGTGATGATGAGTGTGGATATACATCACTAATAGCACCATAAATTGAACAAGTTGATAATGCAGTACCAATTACAAAGACTTTTCATGAAAAACATGTGGGTTTGAGTTAGTTATGCTTTTTTCTAATTAGACTACAATTAGGATTTAAATTTCCTGTGATTGAGAGCTCTCTGTAGATAACACAAAAATGCTGGGTCAAATTTTCTGCTGGTGCGACTCTGTGAAAGGCAGCAAATTTGTCTTTTTTGGTGGTTGTTTTTTTTTCTCTTGGCCACAATTATGTGCTCTTCATGTATGTCTGTACAGGATTAAGGCAGATATACTCTCCAATATTGACCATTCTGCCATATTCAGGTATGAGCATGTGACCAAGAACAATTTTTAATCATAGCTCATTACCCTTCTTTACTGAAAGACCCAGTCCTCAAATCAGGTTAAGGAGACAGTCACTTGTGACTTTAGAAAAGCAATTATATTCCATGAATAATTACTAGGATCAGAAGGAGCAGTTCACAAAAAACACAGGTGTAGTTTTATGAAATAAACTTAAGATTGTTGCAGGTAGTAAATATATTCAAAAATCCAAAGTCCACCTGATAATGTATTTGCAATGAATCACTTAGCCAACTAGTGCATTTTGGATAGACTTCTGAGGATGACAAGTGAAAAAAAAAAAATCAAAAAATCCCCTTTGGATAGTTTTCATAAGATATCAGGGGTTTTCCTGTCTAAAAAAAACCTGTTTCATCTGATTTCAACAGTGTGTACCTGACTGACACAAGGCAATTCACTTCTGTCATTAGAAGAACAAATACAGCTTTGTCCTCTTTTCATATGCCACCATAAAATTGATTAGCTAAATTAATATTTCAGGATTTTTTAGAATTTTTTTGTTTGTTTGTTTCAGGCCACCAAAGAGAACAAGGTATCACATACAGTCTCCTTGTTTTTCTGAATAATTCCCCACCAAGAACAAGGTCCAAAAGGCAGCAAGGCCAGGTGCACACTGCAAACTCTTGCCAGCCAAGCCCCAGAAGCAGGGGTATGAAAAGCACAGAGTCAAGAGCAAATGCATAACACCAGCCAAACTCCTGGCTGAGTTTCATGTGGCTCCTATTCTGCTGTCAGAAGAGAGCTCTGGCCACCTGCCTGGCCAGCTCAGGACCAGTGACCCACAGCACAGGAGCCCAGGCAGCATTGGGTGCACCTCCTTGGGGCTCTGCCATCAAGCAATGCTAATAATCATCACAGCAAGGCAAAGGCTCTCAAACCCAGAACTGAAGAGGTCACTGATAATGCAGTGCAAGCAGGGAAGAGAACAGGCATGAACAACTGATAGCAGCCATGTGGCTTAATGCAACATTCAAATGTATTGATTCTACAGGAGCAGAGAAATGAGGCGAGGCAAGAAGAGATGAGTGCTTGATTTCTTCTGAGAAGTTCCACAGTCTCCAGGAAAAAAGTTAACTACAAATTGCAGAAAAAGGCACAGCAAAAGAAATGGCAAGTATCAATTGCAAAGAACTCCCATCTCCAAAAATCCTTACCTTTAGATTGTCTCTAACACTCAACTTAATACTAAGATTTCCTTCTTATCATCATCACTTGTATTTTTTTTAAAATGTCAGTCTTTTTCCTCTGGGTTTTATGCACTAATGAAACATAGTCTGAAAGAAAAAAAAAAAAGTCATCAAAACCAGAGAAGATTCCCCACAGGAATTATATTTCATATAAAGAAAAACTACTATGTATAATCTTGACCTTGGAAATATATTATCATGTTCATATCTGAAAGGCAGCGTGTCTCAGTTCAAATCAAACTTTTGTATTTTCAAGTGGCACACACACAGAGATATATCAGTAGTCACAGCCAGATTTTTGGCATATGACATTCAGGACACCCACAGCACCTGTCAACAACTCAGCAATGCTCACAGCTACTGCTTTGCACACGTGATGATTCCATGCTCCTCATGCTGGAAGTTAACCAGGCTGCTCAGGGCTGTTGCTTTTTTCCACTTGTTTTCAAAGCCTGACAGCAGTGGACAGAACTTCTCCCTGCCCTCTATGGGACCTCTCACTTTTCCAACCCATCGTGTAACCTTCTAATTACCTAGGATGTTCAAGAGACCACATTACTTCTTGAATCATCAAAATCAAACTATACAGTGTAATTTATATGGATAACTGCTCTGTAAAGTATTAGAGGTGCATCAATCTATACTGTGAGTGTCTCTGAATCCTTCCCAGGATTCTTAAATGATTTCTCAGAAGACCACACATTTTATTAGACATAGTCTCAGTACACACCATATGAAACTTCCTTTTCTTTTTTCAGCTGTTCTAAAAATACCAGACAAAAATTTTTTTTAAAACCCCATACTGTGAAAAAGCATGACATTTTCTAAGAAACAAAAAAAAAAAAAATCACAAACTCTGACCTTTTTTGTTACCTCCTACAGTACCTAAATGTGAACTCAGAAAACAACAGCTGTTAGCCATGTAGCTGAGCAGGAAGGCAGCAGGTACACTTGCGGATTAATGACTATGCATTTAGACACACTCTCATTAGAGTCGAGCTGGCCACCTCAGGTACCAATGAAACACCAGCTCAGCATGGGCTGCCTGCCCAAACACTTACTGGGACCTGTTTTACAGTGAAAGCTGACTACATTAAAGTAAGCCCATAGACACCATACTCTGTGTCTCCAGGTGAATTGTAGCTAAAGAGCTTCCTCCTTTTGAGATCAGAGACCTCATCAGGCTGCAGCTCCTGCATGGGAAAGGCAGAGACTTTGGGCCAAGTCAGTTTGACAGCAGACTGGGAACCATCCTATTCCTTCGCCCAAGACACTGGTAAGAGCAATGGCCAGCAAGTGTCGGCCTTGAACAGCTACAGGTAGTATGAAGAAAAAAATTACAATGCCATTAGCTGATAATTACCATTTCAATTCAATTTTTCAATAACTGGAGCACCCCCTGCCACCAGCTGGGATAAGAGCCCCATTGCCTTAGTACTACTCAAATTACAGGAATTTCTCTACTCCCTGAGAACTAGGAACCAAAATTTTCACATATCTTTTAAAGCGTACTTTTTTCTTTTCTTTTCTGGCAGACACTTTGATAATACTGTTATTTAAAGTCTGTCAATAAACCATTAGTAATGGTTAAAACCTTATTTTATGCTGATTTAAGCTTACAAGTTAAATTTGGAAGACAAAGGTTAAAAAAAAAAAATCTACTAAAATTCTGTTACTAAACCTTCTGTTGAAAATGATCATTTCCCACATAAGTACAACATGCATCTCTGTTTTCAGAGGACCTTCTTCAGGTGTTTTCGCCACACCCACAATTCATCCCTTTTTTCTACATCAACAGATGAAACAGATATTCCAGAATTTATCATGACTTTAAAACTGCACTAATAGCACACATTTTTTTCCCACTTCAAGGGGCTACCATGTGCCATCCTGCACTCAGTGTCCCATCAGCTGGGACCAACAGCATCTCCTGTTCCCTGTAGAAGCCATGGCAACCAGTGGCCCTTGCTTCTGCCTCCTGCTGCTTCACCATTGCCATAGCTCAGAGGCCAGGCACACTGCATCCATGTGCAAGGACTTCTCTCTCTCTCTCTCTTTTTATTATTCTTTTTTTTACTTTTTGTTTTTAACACATAGCAGAATCATTTTGTTTGGAGAAGACTTCTAAGAGCATTGAGTCCAACCATTAACCTAGTACCACTAAACCACATCCCTAAGCACCACATCTGCACGGCTTTTAAACACCTCCTGGCCAGCCCATTCCAGTGCTTGACAACCCTTTTCATGAAGAAATTTATTCTAATATCTAATCTAAACCTCTCCTGATGCAACCTGAGGCCATTTCCCCTTGTCCTATCACTTGTGAAAAGTGACTGACCGCTACCTGTCTACAGCTTCCTTTCAGGTAGTTGTAGAGCATGATAAGGTCTTTCCTGAGCCTCTTTTTCTCCAGGCTGAACAATCCCAGCTCCCTCAGCTGCTCCTCATAGGACTTGTGCACTAGACCCTTCAGCAGCTCTGTTGCCCTTCTCTGGACACACTTCAGCACCTCAATGTCTTTCTTGCAGTGAAGGTACCAAAACTGAACACAAGATTCAAAGTGCGGCCTCACCAGTGCTGAGCTTCCCTGGTCCTACTGGTCATGCTTTTTCTGATGCAGACCAGGATGCCTTTGGCCTTCTTGGCCACTTGGGCACACTGCTGGCTCATGTCCAGAGGGTAGTCAAACAGCACCCCCAGGGTCATTTTCCGATGGGCTTTCCACCCACTCTGTCCCCAGCCTGTAGCACTGCCTGGGGTTGTTGTGACCCAATTGCCATCTTTTTGTTGCTAATGTATTTATACAAACATTTTTATTGCCTTTTATGACAATAGTCAGATTAAGTCGTATTTGGGCTTCTAATTTTGTTCCTGTAAAACCTCACAACATCCCTGTTGACCCCCACCCATTCTTCTAAAATCATAAACTCTCCTTTTTTACCCCTCTCAGTTCCAGCCAAAACTCTTGGTTAACCAGGCTGGTCTTCCCCACCCTCTTGTCTTCCAGCACATGGGGGACATGCTTATGTACTTTCAGTATCTTCTTCTTGGAGAATGTCCTTCCTTCCTGGACTCCATAGCCCTTCAGGACTGCCTCCTTACCAGGCCAGACTGCCCTCTGGAATCCCAAGGTAGCCATTCTGCTGATGTCTGTTGTAAGAGACATTGAACACAGACATAAGGCCACTGAACTACAGCTGGGAGTTTTAGAAGCTTGATTTATCAAGTCCCAAGTGGAGTTTCATTTTCTACTGTGATTGCAGTAGTAAAATTTGTTTTAGATCCTTCCACATAACACCACAAACCAGCAGTTCCAGCTGTAGATCTAATACTTATTTCTAGTGTAGTCAGAAAACTAAAATGCCTTTTTCAGCTCTAAGCTGAAATGAAATAACTAAATGAAACCCCACAGTATAAACAGCTTTTTAATACATATAGCATCCAACAGCTTTGGTGCTACAGAGAAAATGAATGCACAGAAATGTGGGGTTAGACATTTTTCCCCAGAGTCCAATTATGCAAAGTAAAATGCACAGAAATAAAATACATCTAGCAAATATGTTTCATTCTAGCTTGATTTGCTACACACTACTGCACCACAGAAACTGGAGTATTATCCACAAATTAAACTTCATATTAAGTACATAGGAAATGTATTGTTAATATGTACTATATGAGGCATAATGAATCACAGTCTCCAATTAAATCTTTTTCCAGAATAAATAGTCATTATGGTCTAGATTAATAGATATTACAGCCAGAGGGAACTACTATGATCATCTTTAACCATTGTTATCATTGCTTTTCAGTGCATAAATCAATTGTTAAAATCTTACTTTAGACATAATTTAATTATGACTTATACAACTAAACACAAAGGAGGTTCACTGAAATAGCCTATAATTAAGTTCAACAACTTGCTTTCCTCCCCTTCATTCCATCATTATTAAGATTTGTTCCTCCTGTAGTCTGTGAAATTTAGTAACATTTACAGCTCTGAAGTTCCGAGTGATATGGTTATTGAAGAAAAAGCAACATTTATGTAAGAAAAAACAACATTTATGTAAAGAAATAGGAATAGGAATGCCTGCCCAGAAAAGAAGGGTTCGCATCTTAAAATACATTTAAAAAAAAAAAGAAAGGCAAAGCGGCACGCGATATACCAGATTCCCATTGTGAGGCACAAATTCTTCACAACACTGGGAGACATTGCAGAACAAAAATACTATTAGAACTGTTTCAAAGGGAACATTTTTGGCTAGGATAGAGACTTTTGACGTTATTTATTAGGTTCAAAAATGCTTAACAAAGGCATAACAATAGTCCTGTGGAAACCACTACATCTGAGGCACTTTCTGTTGTTATGTGCAGGCATTGATTTGAAGATGGCCAGCATTAATAGAACAATTCCCTCACAGCAGTCAATGCAAGTGAGCATTCATACACACACAAGCACAAGCCTGTGAACAAACCATATGGAAACAAGAAAAAAAATAAACATTTATTAACCTCTTTGTGGGAAGATGGGTGGAAGAACAGGCCAGCAGCGAAGGAGACGGTCATGCCAAATTTCTGCGAAAGAAGGTGTTTGCCCCGAGCATTTTTTTTGTGGAATATGAAAAAGCCTGGAGAATGTCTTCAGTGCCATGGTAACTAGGGCTTCTAGAGCTACTGGGGCTGCCAGGACTTGCCACAACCCTTGGCCACCCAGACACACACAGCCTGCATGGGGGGGCAGGTTGGGATGCTGCTCCAGTCCCTCTCCTCACCCATGGCTGAGAGGACACTAGCAGATGTGGAAAAAGCTGAGCAAATTTATGGGAAAAGAAACACGTGAGGACTTCATTCAGAAACTGTGAGATATAGACACACATACAAAAAGATACAGAGAGACTTACATATTTTTCTCACTGTATGGATACAGAAATACGTAAAACCTGTGCCTCTGGTGCAGGCAGAAAGTCTGTGAATGATGGAGGTGCATGAAATGATGCCTGTTGATCACCTGACATGCGGGAGGGCTGCATTCCTACCATAGTGGGGCCAGAAAGTCACCTTCATCCTCACCTGAAGGTGTATATACTGAGACAGTGATCAAAACACCATAAGGTCATCAAGGACCCAAACATGTTATGTTGTTGAACAATCAGAATCATATCTGATAATTAAATTATTTAGGTTTATGGCTCAGTTTCTCTTCTTCTGCATTAATGTCAATACAAGCTTCCTTAAGATAGGAATTTCCATTTCCAGTGTAATCAGTATTTAAATTGGTCTTGAAGGAAAGGGAGAGGAACTCCAAGCTATGGAAAATGCATTCTAAAGATAGGTTTTCCATTTGCATTTAAAACGTGGTGAATGGGGCAACTGTTTTCTGAAATATGCTACAGAATATTATCTAATATAAAGAAATCACAACCAGGCTTGGTTTGGTGCTGCTGAAGATGAGATTAAAAGTAAAACTGAGAGAATGAGCCCATAGAGGGCAGGAGGAGGTACAACAGAGGCCAAGCAGATGCTCTCACACAGCTGAGTGCCCAATTAACCTGGGCAATGCCCTGCCACAGCCCCAGGGAGCAGCTCATCTCTGCTCACATCAAGCCAGTCTCATGAAGCTTTGTTAGTGCACCTAGCACAGCAGCATTTTTGTCCCATGCCTGTGTTGGCCCACAAAACAGAAGATCTGGGTTCTCCCTTGCCCTCAGCCTGGTAGGGAAGCCCTCCCACGGGGAGTGACTTGGAAATGCTGTGATAGCAGAACCCGTTTGTTCTCTCCTCTAAAACAGACTGAAACAGAGAGAAAAAACAAGTGAAACATTGCAGTGGAGCAGCAAGCACCAAGCTGAAGTTATTAACCCATCACCTCTCTTTCCTTTTACATGAAGACACTGCCTTTCCAATATTTATAGAATAAAGCCAAAGACCCTGAATTTCTAAATGGCAAGTTAAGACATGATTTAGTTCATGATTTCTGAGTGTTGGGAGACAGAAATTCTGTCTGCTTCAATCTAGCAGCTCAGAATCTTTAAAATTAGCCCATATATCCATACAGCTACCCTTGCTTCATAATCAGGTTGTAAAAAGAAATTACGAAGATCCACAAAGAATTACAGATTACAGATGTTCTTTTTTTGTCCTCTCCTCATTCAGACCTTTTACTGCCAACAGGTTAATTCCCCTCCCAATCTGTCTCTTTTTCTGATTACTTTTAATTTTTCATGAGTTCAGTGTTTCTAGCCTGATCAAAACAGGGGGTTTATACAGCTCACTTCAATTCATTTCTGCAAACGGGAAGATTTCTAGCAGTGAACACTCCTGTTCCCTGTGCAGTAGACCTTGAAAAACAACGGCTGAACATTTTCCCACACCACCTCAAGTCTGATTGGGAGGGACATGCTTTTGTAGGGATGGCTCATTATATTAAATATACAAATATGATGTTAGAGGGGGGATAGGCTAAAAAAGTGTTTTAAAAAAAAAGGGAGTAGCAAACATACAATTTATATCTATTAGTATGTGCACTTAGAACTGCAGAGAAGTTCCTGAGTGCATTCATCAGATCCATATTTTCTGGGCATATCTCCTTGTGTTGCCTTCAAATACAACAAAGCATGTGCTTAAGGATTCCCAACCCTATAGTAAGTAAGCTCTTAATTGGAAAGTATTACCTCCAAAGGCAGCTCAAACATATGCTTTTAACTGACTATTCACTTAAAGTCAAGTCCAAGATTAGAAGTGAATTAAAATATCTTTTCTTTAGAATGATAGTTTATTTTAGCAGACCACCTGAACATGTTAGTGCCATTATTATATTACAATTAATATAAAAATAATAACTAGTATTAAATTATATTATAATTATAGAATCATATCATATTCTGAGTGAGAAGGGACTCACAAGAATCACAGAAGTCCACTTCTTTGCCCTGAACAGGACAACCCCAAGAATCATACCATGATGGTATGATACAAAATGCTATTACAGTATATTACAAGACAATAAAATATGTTACTATATATTACATTGCAATGCATCTAGGTTAATAATTGGTCTTAAATTGACATATATCAATTGAATTAAACTGTTAAAATGCTGTTTCTGTGATTTTAATTATAATGAGGCAATATTTTATGGCTCTTGCTGTAAATTTTAGTTAAATGTGAATTTTAAAGTTTTTAATGTTTTCACAAGTTGTTTACTGCCTACTGTACAAATCAGTTTCAGTCCTTACTAAACATGATGATAACTTTTAAAAGTAATTAAAAATAAGAAGTTATTTACTTTCAGTAGTACAAAAGGCTTTGGCCACATGGTGTATATAAAAAAACTGAAACATGTAAACAGTTATTAAGACAACAATAATCTAAATTAGGGATACCAGAACTTGCAAATCAGTAGAACAGTGGATCCAAAGAACCAGAGTTTTGGTGAGAGATTGAAGTCCTCAGCTCATGTGCAGTTCAAGAGAAATTCATGGCATGAGTATTTCCCAAGAGCTCCTACAGGACTGCAGTAAAAGCAGTAAGAAAAAAAAAGTAATAACAGCTCTTATACTGAACTTCTTACCCACACATCTCTTGAGAGGAATATATGCAATTGATTTGACATTAAAATTACACCATTAGCTGCTCCATCACTCATTAAGTTCATGTCAGGTTTAAAATACTGTTCTAGAGATGTCAAACCAAAAAAAAAAAAAAAAAAAAAAGAAGTGTTATAGCCCAAGACATGCACAAACAGAAAAATGGAAACTCTCAGGAAGTTTTGAAGCATATTAAGGGTTAGAAGAAGGCCAGGAGCTCTCTTAAGATTGTTATTTGAGGATTGCTGTGGAAATGTACGTTCAAACTCTAGTTTTGCAAGCAAGCACCTGGGAAGTGATCAGCAAAATAAATGTGACAACCCTATTCTTTTCCCAAAACGATGGAGTATGTAAAGAGTGAAAATAACCATCTATGCTTGATTAATTAGGTTTGTAAGTATTCTTCAAGAACTAAACAATATTTCTAAAGATTTCAATAGTTCAAAGATTGCCCTATGGCCGTCTGGCCAATACATCTTCCAGCACACAGAATTTACAAGCATTTTTCTTCCCAATATGTTGTCTTCGTTTGGTGTGACATTGTTTGAGCGCGGGTCTGTTTGGGTCAGCGTGGTTTTCTTCGCATCACAGCAGTGGTGCTGAGGACAGCACTCAGACCATACATCTTCCATGTCATTGCAGTCAAAGGCACATGATGCTTTCCCGGTGCCCAATCAGGAAGGGTCTGGCACTGGAACAGGGGGGCATATTGGCAAACTCAGCTTTTTTAATGACAGCCATTGTTGCAGACAAACAAAAGCACGGTTCTGAATATTAGCATGCGGCCTTGTGTAAAGGTCATCTGTATGGCACATTCATCATCGCCCCAAAACAGGGGGGCTAAATGCTTTAAAAAATCTGTCAGAACATGTTATTTGCAGAATATGTCTCAAGGTTGGCAACCAATACAAGTGCAGTGACCACTTTGAATGGTCCTCCCCCTCCTCCTCCACTTCCTTCTCCTCCTCCTCAGAGGCAATTCTGCAAGGGACTGAATGCACAGTGGCAGTGGAGAAAGAACACAAGATAATAGATATATTCTTCCTAACTGCTGGTAGGGGGGCTACTTAATTAGGCTAGTCAATCCAAAAAAATCTAATATTCTGCAATAATTAGGCCTAACAGCAATTCTTCCTAGAAGTTAGAGTTCCACAACAGCTCTCACATTGACTAACTAGTAGTCTGCAGTACTGATACGGTGTTGAGGCTCACTATTGCACTGCTTACTTGTGAAAATCAAAACAAAAAGGATATAATGCAGAAGGCTAAAATATCTGACTAATCCTTTAGTAGTCATAAAAATAATGCCAGTGAAGTTACACAAATTAAATGTCAGTCATATTATTTATATCAGCAAGTGTTCTCAACATATGACATTCACCGTCTGACCCTTAGATGGCATGGAAGGGACAAAACCGTTACAATCACTTTAGAGGTCTCTTTAGTAAAATTAATAGATGACAGGAAAATTCCATTATCGGTGTTCATTCATTTAGTTAAATTAAATAGTTTGACTCCTTTGTTCACTGAACAAATACAGGCTTCCCAATCCCTTTCTGCCCCACTAAGCAGGTAGAAGCCAGAAATATTATTTATTGTTCACTTAAGTTATAACAGCTCTTCAATGTACAGCAGATACATATCTAAAAGAAAAATTTGAATATAACATACATCTGTAAAATGTCATTTATTTTCCTTTTCTTTCATATTTAGCAAGACTTTTAACCTAAGAATGGAATGATGAAGAGGAACATCACTGCTTCCAGATCAGTTTTACAGCCTTAGACCAGGCAGTCCCGGAGGGATTCCTGGGCAGGCACCAAGAAGGACACAGTTGGATTTCCATCAGCCTCACAGCCAGCAAAACACATGATTGTGCCTCTGGCTGCACACAGAGAGCCTGAGGACTAGATGGAAACTGCTTCTCTCCTCCCCACAGAAAAGACTGAGCCCAAGCTTGTGCCTTCCTAGGCACAAGAGTACATTGATCAAGACTCCTATCAAGTGGCTATCCTCTGCTCTAACTAATACTTCAGTACACGCTGTGAGGGAATGGTGCTCCTAAAAGGGGAAAACTGCAGCTCTAAGTAAAATGTGACAAATAGGACATTTAAATTCAGTGGGTCCCTAGCTGAATTAATTCTTGGTTCAGAGATTAATAGAATATTAAGGCTCTTAGAACTCTGCTCTAACTTAGCATAACTTATGCAGCTTATTCAAAAATAATATGAACTAAGAAAAGTGTTACATACCTTCAGTTCATAGCCTGAAAGATAACCTTATCAGAATTCAATCTCTGTGTCTTCTTGTCTCAACTACAAACCTATATGCTCTTCATAATCATCTTACAAGATTTTTTACTAATTTGTTCTTTAGCAAGTGTTAGTGAATTTTGTAATGAAACTCAAACAGCATACCAAGCACAATAGTATTTGAGAGATAATATTTTCTCATACTTGCAATATGATGGTAAGGAGTTCATTACCATCCACGGGAACGCAAAATTTAATGGCAACAGCCACAGCAGAACAAATTGGGAAATAATTTCCTGAGACATTCTCAAGAAATACACCTCTTAGCTCTACATCCTTTAAGATGAGAAGACTCAGCTGTTGATTCTCAAGGTCCATTCCTCAAAACACAAGAAGCTCTATGACTGCAGCTTAACAGAACATTTTTACACCTGTTCAGCTGTGAGGACAGTCCAGCTCAGCTTCACT
The DNA here is from genome assembly GCA_013400415.1 of Scytalopus superciliaris. Lineage (NCBI taxonomy): Eukaryota > Metazoa > Chordata > Aves > Passeriformes > Rhinocryptidae > Scytalopus > Scytalopus superciliaris. The sequence goes on from VXBX01001375.1 coordinate 172,160, forward strand.
GTGTACTCAGCCAGACTGATCCTGACTGATGCCCTGAGCCACTCCAGCAAGGGAGATGCAGCAGGATACTGAGTCACAACGAGCATACCCCTCCTGGACATTCCCACAGTAGTGCTGGCGCAGCAGCTGAGAAGCATCCACCACTTTGTGACAAAGCCCTTGGAGGCATGACTGAGCTCTCTGAGTGCAGAAATGCTTCCCACAGAGTTTTCTTATGGCTCTCTACTCCCAAAAGCTCTCTCCTAACACCCAGTGGCAAATATGTTCCTCTTGATCATTACTTTTCTTATCTCCCAAGGTGCCTGCCAGGAGCAAAGGACAGGTTTGGCTACAAACCTCTTGATCCACGATTGGTGACAGCTCATCCCATGCTCCATGGCTGCAAGTAGTGGTCAGTGGGCACAAGCACTACCCCACTGGAGGGGCACAGAAAAAGGACTGGTGCATGGGAAGCAACTCCACTGCCATAGCAGTGGCTGTGCCAATATGTGTCACTGATCCTGCCACGGGATGGGGAGGGGACCCCTGCTGTGGACCCCATAAAGGCTTCAACACTAAAGACCAGTGTTATCTTACAAACAGGCAGCCCCTGAGAGCTCCCCATGCTGAACAGGCATCCGTACAGTCAGGGGACATCAGGTGGGGACAACCTGCTAGTGAGCAATCAGTCCCTGCCACACCAATCAAGGCTCCCATTTCAGGGAACACCCACCTACCAATCAAATCACACCCACAGAACCATACGAGAGGCTTTCTTTCAGGTCACATTAATGAAAACCCAGATGCAAACCCAGACTTCCCACACAACAAATATTTTCATTATTATTAGAATAACAGGGTCAACTTCTGCATTGGCTGCAAAACAGCTCTTGTTCAAATACTGAGGGAGCAGACAAACAGACAAACGTGCATGGGAAACAAATCTACGTGTAAGGTACTTCCCTATTTGAGCTACAGGACTGACTGCATGTTCACAGCTGGAATTTGCTTTGGCAGTGAGTCCTGCCTTGCTGGGTTACTGAATGTCTGAGTCTGTGGAATATTTTCAAAAAAAAATTAGACAGCTACAGAAAAGATCCACCANGAAGAAGTATTTTCGCTTTTCGAAACCATGGTTTTCTTCAAACTTCTGCTTCTTTTTTTTTTTTTTTTCTTATGGTATAGTTGATGAGGATTTAGAATATGGTGGGTACCAGAAACAACTTTTTGATTATGGAAAACTGTCATCATCTGCATTAAATTACCAGAGAAAATTAGATTCCTGTCTTTTAACTACAGCCATATCACAGAGTTATACAGATAAGCTCAGAATTTATTGAGATTTATAACATATACATGGTTGTGTGTGTCCAAACATGTAAAGTTTTTAGGACTGATAGTTATAAGTGTGCATAAGAACAGAGCTACATGGAGAAGACAAAAAAGAAAAAAAACAGTTTTTGACTGAATTGTGATGGACCAAAACTGAGGGGTTTTTTTTTTTGCATTTTTATATGCAACATACACAGACTGCAAATACTTATATTCTCATTCTGCTGAGCCATACAAGTACCAATGTCACTTAGACCATTAGGAAACTATGACCCTTAATACACCCCTGGGTTTGCCATTGCTATCACTTCTGTCATTTTTGGCAACCCTAGCGTCCACCACGTGTTTAGCAAATTTCTATACATAATAAATAAAATCAACCTACCACAAATGTTTCTTCTATTTAATTGATGAATATATGTAGATTTACACTCCTGAAATCTATACAAACATTTGACATTTTTTCTGACATCTCCTTCTCTTATCCTAAAGAAATTTGCTTCCTAGTCTTTCTGTTTATGTTTTGGCCGTTTCAGCAACAGTGAATCACATGAACACAAAAAGTCATATGGCACAAGTTGGTCTCATATCCATAGATAATTCATCATACAGTCTTTGTAAAATGCGGGTAATGTTACTGTAAATTGAATGGTATTACACACTCTCTGGTAAATAGAAGAAAACTGCAAGATCTGTGCATTATCAATCTTTTTTAGGTACACTTGAGAGATGGGGCTGACAGAGACATCAAATGAAATATGTGGAAAGGTGACCAGTTCAAATAACAAGCAAGTGATTTTGTGGCATTAGGGCAAGCACAGGTTTATGAGACCACAGAAGTATTGACAGCACAGTAATGAGATTAACCTTATTTGTGTTGAAAAACCATCCCTACTGTGCCAGGCCATTTACAGCTCATCTGAAGCAACCTGCTTTGAACTCTGACCACCAGACACTGCTGCCTGCAACCCAAATGTCTTGCAGGACTCCAGGTTAAACCACTTTCAAGTGCAGCAGCAAACCCATGAAATAGTCCCATGCAAGAAGGGTACATGGAACTGGGTCACACTGCCTGAGGGGGTTGCAGAGACCCCACTTCTGCACGCCTTCACAAGCCCATGAGAAAAATTATTCAGGACTAATATACAACTATATGCATAATACATAATATTATATATTACATATATTGTTGTGTATTATATGTATGTAATATGAATATAATGTGTATATAATATATGTGTGCATGTATGTGTATATATATATATATATATATATATATATTATAACATACATACTTATAGCTGATCTTTGCTTTATTGGGGATTCCCAGACACCCTAAGGTTCCCTCTGACCATGAAGTTTAGTGGTTAGTGTTAGTTTTGCAATAAATTTTCTTCAGAGAATAATGATAACTAACAGCAGGAAGGTTTGCTCTCCACCCTAATCTAACTGAAATCAAATTCAGGTTGATTTATTTCCTGGAAGATGGACACAAGTTTTTTCTGAGATTCATTAAAAAAAAAAAAAAAAAGGAGGCTGTGCAGTCCTTGCTTAATCTCCCTTTTAAACCAACTGCTGGAACGTAACTGTTGGAGAAAAAAAACCTTAGAGTGTAAATAAAATACAGGGAAATATCAAAATAACCACTTTCTTTTTTCCTGTTTTCACTGTTTGTGACCCTGAAACTGCTAATGTGTGACAGGAGAATGGCACTAGAGTATTCCCCAAACTATATTGAGTTAAGGGCCTACTTCAGTATGTTGGAGATGGTAGCAAAGCTAAAACACCCAATAAACATTTGTGATGATTCAGCAAACAAGGCTGACAAAGCTGAAATAAGGCTAATTCAAAGAGTATGTAAGATACTCTTCTTGGAAAAAAAATCTCTGTATTCTGAGTAGGGTTTTCTTATTTCTGTGTGAGTGGACTAAGCAAAAATAAATGCAGCAAAGGTTAAAATACCCAACCTAACACTTAGAGACACATATAATCACCACACATCTCCCACTTAATTTCCCGTTTAAACCAATTTTGTTCATATCATCTACATAAAATGTGTATTAAACAAGCATGAGAGCAACTCAATTCAGCTGTTCTTAAAGTACAATGCATTTTATCCTAGCAACAGAATAAACAGTATATCCTATCCAAATGGGAGAGTCCATCAGCTCAGGAAAGGGCTGTGGAATGATTCTGGAGAACTGGATAAAGTACAAAAGTCTGGGCTCCAGGGCTTATCCAGAAATATCTGCATTGCTCTGTAACCATGATTTCTGACATTTTATAGAGG